>CM029599.1:17237775-17837775 GCA_017311375.1 Mytilus coruscus
TGGGGAATCAATTTCTTACAGCTGAATCAACTATACATTTAATATATGTCAAAATGTAACATGAAATCTTGATAAAAATAATAATTTGATATATTCGCAAGAAAAAATACAAAACATTCAATACTTAGGCTACTACATACTGCGCAATCCTTCAGAAGCAAGGGTTAAGCAAATAGAGTACAATTATAAGCCTTGTGTCAAAATGTCTAATTTTGGTTGCTAAGGACTGTAAACAATAAAATTGACATGCATTGTCATTCTTAAACACTTAATCCCCTCAGAAGTTGATTTAGAATCTAAATATCAATAGATTTGTGGTATGAAAAGTCTTAAATTATACAATTCTGAGCTTGGTAAGTATGCCATAAGGTAGCAATAAACAGTTAGGAAAAATATTAAAATTTTCCTCATAAATTTTACCATCCCCTTTTCATTGCCTTCTTGCAATATTAAGCTTACGGTTTGTGTCATATATGTGCATATGTATGTAATCAGATTCTTTCATAGATTTCATATTCAGTATATAAAATGGTAAAATTTGATTTCTTTTGGTGTATCCATGGCAACAATCTGCATTTTTGTTATAAAATATAGCAAAAGGGGAAAAGATGTCACATTTTCCCCAAAATTTGACCAAAAGTAGAATTTCAATCACTTCAAGTAATACCTTTTCTGAAACTGTTTACATATATCTTTCAATAAATCCAATGAAAATCATATGTCTTTCATCTCATTTTTTGTAAAATTGCGTCAAAAACTTCGTAGAAAAAAGTGTTTGTAAACATTACATTAATTTCTGGACCGATGACCGGTCTAGCTATGAAAATCTGAAGAGTCAAACGGAAAATAGCCCATAAAACATGTAAAAATAATCTTGATATTCTTATAAACCACCTTTGATGGCTAAATTAGTACTCAGCTGTCTAAAATGAATTTTATTACACAATAACTTTCATATTTGAAAAATCCACCGGGCCAAAATGCGAAACCAAACTCCTAACTGTGTATTGCTACCTTAATAGTAAATATTTTTTCAAATTCTCCTTTTAACTAATTTTCTGTGTTCTGCTAGCTAAAACGAGTAAAATGGCCTTTTATTTTGAAAATTGGTTGAGTAATGAATATTTTATGAAGGTTTGCAGTTGACACTGAAACGCGACAAAAACTGATTTTAAGAAAGGTGCCAAGTCAAAGTGTAAAATCTTGTTTCTACCTCAATTTTGGCAAAATCTTAAAACTATACTTCTTTTGTCAGTTTTTAATGTTGAAAATCTTTATAAGACCTCTGATGATGCAAAATTGTACAAAATTTAACAATTTCAAGCATGAATTAAAATGTTAATCTTTATGTTTAATGTATACCAAAGACTTGATTAAAAACTTGGTAATGGGGAATCAATTTCTTACAGCTGAATCAACTATACATTTAATATATGTCAAAATGTAACATGAAATCTTGATAAAATAATAATTGATATATTCAAGAAAAATACAAAACATTCAATACTTAGGCTACTACATACTGCGCAATCCTTCAGAAGCAAGGGTTAAGCAAATAGAGTACAATTATAAGCCTTGTGTCAAAATGTCTAATTTTGGTTGCTAAGGACTGCAAACAATAAAATTGACATGCATTGTCATTCTTAAACACTTAATCCCTCAGAAGTTGATTTAGAATCTAAATATCAATAGATTTGTGGTATGAAAAGTCTTAAATTATACAATTCTGAGCTTGGTAAGTATGCCATAAGGTAGCAATAAACAGTTAGGAAAAATATTAAAATTTTCCTCATAAATTTTACCATCCCTTTTCATTGCCTTCTTGCAATATTAAGCTTACTGTTTGTGTCATATATGTGCATATGTATGTAATCAGAATCTTTCATAGATTTCATATTCAGTATATAAAATGGTAAAATTTGATTTCTTTTGGTGTATCCATGGCAACAATCTGCATTTTTGTTATAAAATATAGCAAAAGGGGAAAAGATGTCACATTTTCCCCAAAATTTGACCAAAAGTAGAATTTCAATCACTTCAAGTAATACCTTTTCTGAAACTGTTTACATATATCTTTCAATAAATCCAATGAAAATCATATGTCTTTCATCTCATTTTTTGTAAAATTGCGTCAAAAACTTCGTAGAAAAAAAGTGTTTGTAAACATTACATTAATTTCTGGACCGATGACCGGTCTAGCTATGAAAATCTGAAGAGTCAAACGGAAAATAGCCCATAAAACATGTAAAAATAATCTTGATATTCTTATAAACCACCTTTGACGGCTAAATTAGTACTCAGCTGTCTAAAAATGAATTTTATTACACAATAACTTTCATATTTGAAAAATCCAACGGGGCCAAAATGCGAAACCAAACTCCTAACTGTGTATTGCTACCATACACAAATATCCCTCATGACTTAGGAATTACACCCGTAAAATATTGGTTAGAAAATACGGAAAACGTCATTGAAAACAGATTAACAAAATAATTTATCCTTGCATCTTTAAAAGTTATACTAGAAAGAAATATTTTTTACTTTGACGGCACATACTATCATCAGAAAAAAGGAACAGCTATGGGTACTAAAATGGCGCCTTCATATGCCACTTTGGTACTTGGATATTTGGAACAATTATTATACGAAAAAATGAGTCATGAATACGGAAATGAATTTGCCATTTACATACGCCAAAACTGGAAACGATTTCTTGATGATTGTTTTATAATTTGGAATTGGATATATCTGTCTCAGATTTTCATTCTGATTTAAATTCTTTAAATCCACATATTCGTTTCACTATTAACAGAAATGTCAGGAAAATGCCGTTTTTGGATATTTTAGTAATTATAACAGAAAACAATGAAATTGTCACAGATATCTTCTCTAAAGACACTGATACACATATGTATTTAAATTTTTACTCAAACCATCCAAAACATGTAAAATTAAATATACCTTTTAATCTAGCGTCAAGAATAATTACCATTACTATTACAGACATATTACGCAATAAAAGATTGGAAGAATTAAAAGCGTATTTAAAAAGCAACAATATCCGAACAAGTAATAAATTACGAATTCAAAAGGCACTGACAAAGGACCAATTGTTACAGAATCACGGCGATCTGAAACAACAAGAATCATCGAACAATTTAAACAAAATTATCCCGTTTGTCACAACATATAATCCACGAGATTATGATATATTTAGTTTCATGCGACAAATTGAAACAAATTTACACAGAAGTGAAAAATTGGACAAAAAGAAGATTATCAACAGTAAAAGACAGTCGAAAAGTCTGAAACGATATTTAACATCTTCCAAATTTGACTTTGATGAAACTTTGCCTATTGTAAAAAAATGTACCGATAAAAGATGTTTGACTTGTCCAGATTTAATAGAAGAAAGTTCAATTTATTTCAAAAATGGAAAGCATTTTACAGTTAAACAAAATATGTCTTGTAAAAGTTCAAACGTCATCTATTCTCTCATATGTTCAAATTGTGAGGAATTCTATGTTGGAGAGACAAAAAATGAACTGCGGACTAGAATGACTTTACATAGACAGCAAACCAGCCATGAGGATTTAACACTCATCAGGGCTAACGACCATTTCCATCGTTGTTCTAATGGACGATTTAAAATATTTCCATTGTATATGGTCAATCGTCAAAATGATTTTCTCCGGGGGAAGAAAGAAGAATTATTCATAAACATTCTCAACCCGGGATTAAATGATAAATAATATTTTAATTTTAACGTAACATTTTAAAGACTTAAAATGACATTAGTAGTCTCCCTTGTATTTGTTAACGTCATACTATTGTTAACGTCAATCAATTGTTTTATATTATACTTATGTATACAAGTCACATTACATATAGAATAATGGCATTTTTGTTTTTGATACCGACTTTATCAGCAAGAATATCAAGCGAGCCCGCTAGGGCGAGCTGATATTCGAGCTGATGAAGTCAGTATCAAAAAATAAAATGCCATTATTCTTTTTATCGGCAATCTGTCTTAACTCTATGTTTGTTCGTAAAGAATAAGAAGTAAAATGAAATAATAAGTAAAACTACTTTTACGCGTACAAAACGTTGGGTTCGTTGTTCGGTTGTGTGAATGAAGTGGCGTGCATTTCATTGATAAATTGAAGCGGATGGACAAGAACATGTGACGTTGCTGCACTGATACATGACGTCATTGCCTAATATTTTCGAGTAACAAGTCCTGTCCATGATATTAAAAATATTAGGCAGCAAGATCAAAGGGGAAATGTTCTAATTGTCGATAACTGAAGATCTGTGAAAGCAGTGAAAGTACTAGTAAAAGTGATGAATTGAAACCGTTATTATCTTTTAATAATTTTCTTATATGTTACCAGCATACGGATTCTACTTAATTTTTCTTATATATATATATATATATATATATATATATAAATACGTCTGAGCCAGTGACAACTCTACAACAGATTGATCCATTGGATCACCAGCAGTGATGGTGATACATGGCTGTGTACATTATGTATATACAACTCGTCTAAACATCAACCCAACAATGTTAGATCTGTAAATTTTATATATATATTTCTCTAATTCTTCCAATCTCCGGCGCAGAGATCATTTCCGTTCCGTTCAATACTTCGTAACACTACACTCAATATGACCTCTGCCATACCTTTTTTTGCGTACTTTTCTCTTCCCAATCTCTAAACTAAATTTACATTACTGTATATTTAAGTATAGCTCCACCTAAGAATCATGCAATATGAAGAAAAAGTTATTTACCTTATGTTACCAATGTCTTTAATATTTGGTTATGTGACACATTTTGAGTAAAAATTAACATATGTTCAGCCATAATTGTTGATGCGTACTATTAATGTCATTTATACCCTAATGAAAATTCAGATGGGCATATGTTTTTCTCGCTATATAAGTATTGGAAATATGCTGGATGCTATAGCAAATATCTGCTGTGAACAGGCGATTTGTAGTAAACCATTTAGCATAACAGAAAATATGGAATCTTCCAAACAACATATCAAAATTTTTTATTTGTAGCCTTGTACCTATCCCGAATTATTTTCATTTTAAATTAACCGCTTTTTCTTACTATTCCAAGACAGACAACTCTTGTTGAACTTCAAAACAAGTAAAAAAAAATATTTGATAATGTATGCTGCATCTTTTGAATAACTGCAACTAACAGTGTTGAGAAATTGATAATTTAGTAAAGATTTATTGTTTATTGTGTTAGTTTGGATAGATTAATCATTTTTACTAATAATTTTTGTTCAGTGCATCTTGTATTGTTTACAATTTATCACTTCCGGTTCTGCTTCACTACATGTGGAGGCAAAATTACGATGTTGTTTATCATACAATATGCAGCTTGTATCAAAGTAATTCTAGTTGAATTCTTTACTAATGTTACTCTAAAGACACAACTAAAGCTAAGTTTGTGTCACAGAGATGTATAATATCATTTGGAATTAGCTGTTAGACTGAGAAGTATGACAAGTATCGCTCCGTACAAATAATTTACCACAATCAAGAAATAACAACTGAAGAAAGCAGACTTGTTTATAGTGTTATCCCATTGAGAATGGATTTTTACTACTTATATTTCACTCAGAGTTTATACATCCCACTGTTACAAACTTGGTATAGAGTTTCAACAGGGTAATTAAAAGTTACTTAAACTTGACGTGAAGATGAAGACAAAAGACAGACATTCAGAGGCCTTTTAAGTTTCCATAGCCAAAGGATCCTGAAGGAATACAAAATATTTCTCCCAGTTAAAAGCGGTAGGTTTAAAACATGATTACTTTTTTTTGTTATTAAATGTGGAGTAAAGGTGCATTCATAATAGTATATTTCTATTTTTTGGAAAGGGGGAAGGGGCATGTATGTGACCAATAGCTTTCAATTCATGTTGCTGGGCTCCGTGAAATGCTAGACTTGTAGTCATGACAGTTGACTAGTTTAGTAAAATTTTTTATTATTATTAAATAAATCTAAATATTTGAAATATCAAAATAGGAAGAATTAGATGTGGAATGATTGCCAATGAAAACATTCTCTATTACAGGTAGGTTAGAGATCAATTGACAGTTACATAGAAGCTAACTTTCTATGTTACTGTCATTAACACTGTACATCCTTCAACAATGAGTAAATCCATACTGTATAGTAAGCTATAAATAGCCCAGAAATAAGAAATGTAAAGCATTTCAGACAGAAAACTATTAAACGGTCTGATTTATATCCACTTTTTGTCGAGCCTTCGACTTTAGTCGAAAAAGCGAGACATAGCAATCCTACATTGCGTCGATGTCGGCGGCGTGCACTGAATTACATGAATTACAGACTTTTAAGGCTTCTTTTTAAGGATTTACCATTGTGTAATTTGTGTGCTTCCTTTTTATCTTTTATGTTGTATTTTTTTTGGCCATTCACATGTAGTTAAATATTGGGGATTTATGGATGCAATACATGTACATGTAAAAATGTATATCTCCAATTATGAAATATGCAAATCCACTAAGACCAGGACTGGAATTGCATGAAACTTTCAGAAATCTTCAATATCATGATTACTTTGTACATGATGCCATTGCATTGTGAAACTATTATTCTTGATATGAGTGAGCAACTGAAATACATACATTGTTTTTACTGTATTTTTGTTTGTTATGTATCACGATGGACGTCACTGACTTTATATTACTCCTTACTGTTGCCAGACTCACTTTTAGGAATCTTAGAATTGCATTTGTGATTCACTTTACTTCCTATTCCTAATTTAGCCAATATACAAACAAAAATATGTTTTGAGAAAAGGTATGATTATAAAAAAAGATGTGGTATGATAGCAAATGAGACAACTCTCCACAAGAGACCAAAATGACACACAAATTAACAACTATAGGTCACCGTACGACCTTCAACAATGAGTGAAGCCAATACCGCATAGTCAGCTATAAAAGGCCCCGAAATGACAATGTAAAACAATAAAAACAGAAAACTAATGGCCTTATTTATGAAGGATATTCTATATTTATACTATTTTTTTGTTTAGCTTAATTTAAAAATGTTATGAATATTTATTATTAACATGTTTTTAAGGTATCTACTACCAGTCATCCAGTGCCATTTAAAGTTACTCATGTTACTAGAGCAGAAATTTAAGTTATGAAGAAAGTGATACACAAGCATGACAAGGTAATTAACCAATAGATTTTTTTTTTTCATCAGGAGTCAAAATACATACAATTATATGGAACAAAGTTCGGGACCACATGAAAACTTTGACTCATCTGAAATTTCTAGTCAACCGAGTTCTAGACAACGAGAGATAACTGTATTCTTATATCAGATAATTAAGTTGTCAAAACAAATAGAGAACTAGCTGTTTGTAGATTGTGCCACTTTTGTTCTATGTACATTTTTTTAATGCCTTTTTTCAACTTCACTGATCCTTTTGATTTCTATACACACACTATGTAAATACTTTATAGTACAGCCCGAAGAATGCCCTCAGATTTGAGGGAATCTCAAATTTCATAACTGATTAGCTTCACAGTTTGAAGTCCTTGTAATTTATTTAAACCATTGTGGTGACGTCAGCCTATTCATTTACCGTGGATTCTTTTTCTAGAATCAACGCTTCCTAAATCTGCCGCTGAAATGGACTCACCAAATTATATTCAATTGTTTCCTTTGTGTGTCTAATTTAATTAAGATTGAATTGGCTAATTTACTGATTTCTGTTCACTAAAGGAATTAATTTAAAAACTTACCGTTAATCTTTGTAATTTGTATATGCCTTCACTGGGAATCGAACCCTTGCTTGAAATCTGTTTTGAATGACTGACATCATCACATCGATAAAACCTCTCGGCTACCAAATGGGTTACAACTTATATGTCTATTTTATATATATAAATGAACATCGGACACACAGGGGTTGTACCTTTATATATACACAATGGGCAGTCGATAGTATAAGTTGGTAGCCGTGAGGTTAGCATGCTTAAAATCAACGAGTTAAAAGATAGGGATTTGTCGGTTTAGGTTCAATTCCTGTATTATCTCTGTTGTCCCAATTCTGTTTTTTTTTTTCTAATTTTGCATGTTATAGTGGATATTTTTGTAATAATAGCGAGTTTTACCGTTTATTTTTGGATTATTATTGGCTATTTCACATGTTTGAAACAAAATGATTACATTCTATTTGTCAATTTTGTTGTATAAATATAGTATGATTTCTTCTGTTTTACTACATAATTTTACAAATGTTTGTTCGCATAGGAATCAAATTCCTATGCGAGAAAATCGTGATGTGCCTAGAGTGCTAGAAATTTTGGTAACATACTTATTATATATACTTTATATATGCTCTTTGGTCGGGTTGTTGTCTCTTTGACACATTCCCATTTCCATTCTCAATTTTATTAGAAATAAGTTCGAATATGTCTTATTTTGTAAAACAGATAATACTCAGATGCCTGATAATATAAAGATCTTTAAAGGTAGAAGTGTTATATTTGTATTTTGTTAACCAATTTATTGTGATCTGAGATTTATCAATGCATTGTTGGACACGATAACATGGTTATTTAAACTCACCTACAATACCTTCTAATTAAGAAAAGGCTTTAATTTTGAAAAGAAATTAACACAATAGTTTAAGTTATAGATACAATGGATAAGCGTAGATTCATGAAAACAAACCATTCGCCCTCCGGCTCATGGTTTCTTTTCAAGAATCCACGCTTATCCATTGTATCTATATAACATATATCACTCTTCCCCAATAAACTGACCACAGATGTTACACATAGGTTATCTGATAAGAAAGTCAACATTTTGGCATTTTCTGTCTTTACTTGAAATATAAATATAAATATTCTTCATAAGATTTTGACAATCTAGTCAGTGTTTTTTTTTATTAATCATGTTCAGATACAGTTAAAAGAATGTAATATAAAGTTATGATTTTTTTATTAATTTTCCATTTTTTTAAATTTAGAATAGATCCATAATCTGTTGACCTTGTCATTTTGAAGATTAATTTTCATTAGAAATTAATATTCTTTGTAATTTTCACATTTATTTTGATAAAATGTCATTTAATGATAAAAGGAAATTTCCTAAATATATAAAAGAAATTCTTAATAGAATATTCATTAGGCAAAACAATTTGGAAAAGAACCCTCCTTTTATACGCCCGTTTATGAGAGGTATTATGGTATACCGTTGTCCATCCGTCCGTCTGTCTGTCCGTCTGTCGTCAAGATGTTGAATATGAACTCAGAAACGCTTTAACCAATTTGCATGAAACTTTGGTAAATTGTTTATATCTATTGACGTGAGCTCCATTTTGTCTTTTTTTATAAATTTTAGATTTTACATTTCCGAGTTATGAGGTTTTATTCATAAAAAAAAGTGATTTTCCTATTTTCGGACAATAAGTCAAAAATGCTTTCACCAATTTGCAAGAAACTTTGGTGAAATGTTTATATCTATTGACATGAGCTCACTTTCGATTTTTATAAATTTCAGATTTTACGTTTCCGAGTTATGGGGTTTTATTCATTAAAAAAAGGGGATTTTCAAGTTTTCAGACAATAACTCAAAAATGCTTTAAGCAGTTCCCAAGAAGCTTGGGTGAATTGGTTATATCTATTGACGTAAGCTCCCAATCAATTTTTTATTGATTTTACATTTTACATTTCCCAGTTATGGGATTTTATTAAAAAAAAGGGGGTGATTTTCCAGTTTTCGAACAATATCTTTAAAGTGCTTTGAGCAGTTTTCATTAAACTTTAATGACTGGTTTATATCTATTAGGATAACCTCCTTTTACTTTTTCATAAATTTCTGATATGACATTTAGAAGTTTATATTAAACTTTATTCTTTGAAAACGCGACAGGCGTATCATGCGCTCAAGGCGCAGCTGTTTATTATTTTTGTGTTTAATTTTCATTTCATATTTCAACTTATTTTCTCTTATTCTAAGCATTTGATCTCACTCTTTTCAATGTGATATAACAAAAAAGTGTTTTATATACATATTGCCCCTATATTCAATGGAAAATAAGGGGGAGGGTCCACTCCTCATTTGCATATGAATAGAAGTAGGTAATATTTGAACCTTATATACTGAAAAATGCTGAATATATATACAGTTTATATATGGATTGGTCCTGGACCCAATTTAATATAGTTATTCGAGTATCCCCATAAGTGAAATCAAATTCAAACCATTCTAAATATAACAAGAAAGGAAACATATAGGCTTGGGATACCTGATGAGGATAGTTCCAATTCTACTTGACCGAAATACAGACCAGATTTGGATTTCTAGTCTAAAAATACACACACAATAATTATACTACAGGCATGCAAGTCGGAAATTCTAAAAAAAAAAAATTAAGATAAATACTGAAAAATGTATTCCATTTCAATAAATATTTATCCTACACCAAAAATGCCAGCTCTAAATATATATATGCACATCAAAAAATGGAATTAAATACAAAGGGTTATAATAAGATACACTGGATTGGTCCTGGACTCGATTGATTTTAATATAATTACATTGACACGTTTTATTAAAACATATAAAATTTGCTAAATGAGCAAATCTAAAATTTTTATCATAGCATTTCCAAATTAGCTGCAGAAATCCTATTTTCATCAATATTCAAAGAAACATTAAATTTATATATTTTTTAATTGAACTTTTTATGAAAACATTGCAAAAATGAGAAGAAAAAAAAAATAAAAGCACCTTGTCTAAGAGAATATTTTGTAGATAAGAATATATAATGTATTTAGTGTAGGTGATATTGAAATTAAATAATCTTGACCAGCTAACCATCTGTGTTTATTTGATAACATCAGTGGACACCAACTGTGAGAGAAGCACTTAACCTAATCATTTAATTGCTTGTATAAACAATCAATTACATGGTTTCAATGCTGAATATCAGGAAAAATCGGGGCTGTTCTATAAAGTATAAAAGTACATTAGATTACAAATGGGCTTAAAAGTTCAATTTCATTGATATGAACTTTGATCAATTTCATTTCACTCTAAGACATAAGCCCGGATTTACTAATATATTTCTAAAAATTGAACTCAGCATGTTATCAGTAATCAGTTAGATATAAATTATGTGGACACACTTTCTTAGTGGTTCACTAATAATAACCAGATGTTGACCACAAAATGATAAGCTATAAATTTATATTTCTCTGTGTCTTTCCTCCTGGCTTCATTGAATTCTGAACAATAATTATGAAAAAAAAAAAAAAAATTTTTTATCTTAAGAAAAAAATATATTGTTAATAATAATAGTATGCATGTTTAGTTTATTGCGATATTATGGACAACTTTCCCTGCATTCATATGAAATAATTGTGTTCCTCAACTTTAGTTTTTTATTCCTTGTATATTTATCTTAAGAAAAAATATATTGTTAATAATAATAGTATGCATGTTTAGTTTATTGCGATATTATGGACAACTTTCCCTGCATTCATATGAAATAATTGTGTTCCTCAACTTTAGTTTTTTTATTCCTTGTATTTCTTAAACTTAAAAAAAAATATACAATAAAAAATGAATGAAATTAATGGTTCATTTATTCTAAATAAACTTTTTATTAGTGTTTTATTAACTTAAATAACTTCTTACAATGTATTGAATTATTTCAAACTGATGTGAATTCAGGGAAAAAAAAACCAAAAATACCATAAACGATTAGCTTAACCTTAACAAATGATCTGGTCTATGCCATATATATTGGCTAAAAAAGACAACTTTTTTTATCCCTCCCCCTTTTATTTAAATCTGGTATTTTTTCTTAGTTTTCTATCAATTTCAATTAATTTCACGTTTTTTTCTATACTATTTGAAAATAAATATGCTCGAATTAAATTTTATTTGCTAGTTACTTTCAATTCCAAGTTTACTATACACAGCGAGAAATTAATAGAAAAATAAACCACACAGATTTTGAAAAAAAAGGGGGAGGGCTTTAAAAACTTCTTGTCCTTGAGTACTATGATCTATGCATGATGGTGTCATATTCCAAAATTAACAATGATTTCCAAAATTCAAATATAACAAGAGGCTGTCAGAGTGACGGCAAACCAGATTTCCTGCAGAGGTCGAACACAGAACAGCCGAGCAAATATGGACACAACATTTAAGCTTAAAACAGCTCTTAATTTGGATTGTGATTGAATATTTGACACAGCACAGGTTTGTGACATAAAAAACCATATTGCCAAAAGAACTGATTTTTATCAAAAAATTCAATTTGATTACCAGAAAACGAAAAATATTAATTACATCTCCAAATGACAATTCCCCTTTTTTCTCCAAAACAATACAATGTGTTAATCAATGTGTTCTCTTCTGTTCCATCATACTCATTATTGTTTGACAACATCAGAATTATGTCATCTTTTTTTAAAAGTGTGTAATATTTGCTACTGTGCAAAACAATTTACATATTACATACTATAAATTACAATAAAAACTTAATCCCTTTAAAATATTAACATAAATTATAATATAATTACTGTGATAGTTTTCTTTTTTTATTTCAACTTCTGATGTCCAACTTTCACATGATCAAACTTTTTTGTTCTATTTATATCAGTATTCACTAGAAATCATTTATACACATTTATAACTATACTTTAAAATAAATGCGGAAAATAATATATATTAGTAATGTGATATGTATGTGACCAGTTATTTAGGGATTAAGATAAACAAACCCAGTATGATACATGGTCTGGGGTAATTGGCATTGCCATAATTTCTGATAAGACCACAGCTACAAAGTAGCTGGAAATTCGGGCTTATGTCTTAGAGTGATTTGTACATGTGTAACTCTATATCATATATGGTGAATCAATGTGCTTGTAACTTTCGATAGAATCTCATGAAACGGTTAAAATCACTGTATCTTGGTACACAGGGTTGTCAATAAATGCAAACTTTTTTATAGCAGAACTTAAAATACTAAATTAATACATATTACAACAACACTTTAATGAGTCCACAATTTTGTTTTAAACTTGATTAGATTAATATAGAAAATAAATTTACTATTTAGCAAATATACTTTTCTATATTTATCAAATCTATTTATAACTATCTACTTTCACTTTTCAATTTTCCTCTCCCAGAGCAATACCCATTTTCATGCAAAATATCCTGTAGGAAGATATGTACTTCAATTTTAATAAAACAAAAGGAGTAAGTTCGGTAAGGGCCATATTTGGCCCCGATTATAAAGTTCAGTGTTACCTGACAAAAATGTTTTAAGTTGACTTAAAGACATGCGAGAAAATTAAATAGAACTGTTTTTGTCTAAGTTTAATTTTTACACGCTGATTTTTACATCCCAAAAAAGGTCAACATGAAAGATTTTGGTGAAATTGGCAAAATAAGCTGGATTTCAACCAAATTTAGACCAGGAAACATAGAGCACAGGCGTCGACCAGCTAAATATTTATGTAAGACATGTGAAATGTCTTCACAAACATTATTTTAAAAGATCTTTGTTGTCGACGTATGCTCTCTATGTTTCCTGTCCAATAATCAATGGAAATTTACCCATTTTCATTGACTTTTTCTTGGAAAATCAATATGAGTACAACTTGTGAGGTAATAATAAAACGCAGGAACGTTAATTTTGAAAAAATAGCTTATTTCCTATCTAGTCACTGTATTAGCTATTTTTAATTGTGATATTGGTCAATAAATCCTAATTTAAAATTTACGTTAAAAAACAGTTGTTTCAAGTTTTGATGTCACATGCTTGTTGGGTAAAACATGCGTTTATAAGTATTCAAGCCATGTTTAAAATATTAAAGGTATAGAAATGGGGGTTATTTTTTTCTCTCAGTTTTTTTGAATTGAATTTCATTGTACACACTTGTACATAATTTATAACCTGCTTCCAAGTTACTCAATTGAGTAGTTTATTTCTACATACATGTAATAGAAATTATAGAACACAAAATCTGAACATTCCTTAATCATCGTTTACAATTAGTAGGCAGGCTGTCCAAAATAAATTCTTGAAAATACAATTTTCATGAAATATGATAAATGTAGTTGAGGATAGAACTAAACTTTTTATTAAGTAACTTGAGTTGGACTTGATTTTTTCTTTAACATGTTTAATGTCATTTGATTTCTATGATTTCCATGCTTACAAGTATTATATATACCACGCTTTTTACGAGTTAACATATTTAAACGACGAATCCGCAGGATGAGTTTGTTTAAATATGTTAATGAGTAAGGCGTGGTGTATATGTTTTGTAACATCATTCAAAAGTGGCCTGGTGATTTTTTTATCCAATAAAAAACCAGTGGGAGTGTCCAGCTGCTTAGCGCGCACGAGAAAACCGATCCAGTTGGGAATACGGCACATCAGATATGACAAAAAGTTATTTTTCTGAATTGAGCAACTCGGGTTCCTCTAAGGCACATACCATTTGATTTTTTGGGGGCCTGTGAATTTTTAGAACAAATTATTCCGGCTCTGATTTGTCATAAAAAATTTCTTAAAAAAAAGATTTCCCCCAACAAAATTGTATTGCAACAAAATTGTATTGCATTTATTAAATAAAAATATTCCAGCTCAGGTTTAAAGAGACCCCCCCAAATCATGGTTTAACATAAAAAATATCAGATTAAACCACAGTCCAAGCTCCGCCTATCTACATGAAGTTGCAAGGACAAAGTACATCATGATTCTTTTTAATGGAATAACATATCAATCTTTATATTAAACCATGGTTTTCAAAACTGAACTAATAAGCAGATTATCACGTAAAACTTCAAAGGAAAAATGCCGTATTATGTTACAATTTATTTTAAACATGATCATACATGTACCATTAAAATTACATTTGTATTATAATATTTTCATTTCTGTTTTGCAGGTTTTCTAGAAAACTACATAATGAGCTACATAACAGACATAGAGCTATCACAGTCACATATAATGTCTTGGCGGCAGCATTTTATAAGATATTTTTACCAAGACCGTGGACATACTACCCTTTTGGATGAATTAAAGCCTGAAGAAGTTTTGATCATTATGGACTGGGCCATGAAGTTTTTGCCCTCATCCTTCAAGGGAAAGCTATCAAAGTGGTTTGGTTAGAAGGGACTGAATTGGCTTATGTGTGTCTGCATCTTTAAAGATAAAGACTTGATTGATTATTTGTAAAAACAAAATTTTCATAGAATTATAAAGAAAATAATGCTTTTAACTGATTTTTGTCTTCCCTGTGAAAAAAGAGCTCTATATATGGGAGACTTAGGGATTACTATCTGGCTGCAGCAGTGTAAACTATTTGTATAAAGTTTTATATTTTAAAAGGGAGAAGACCTGGATGCTTCACACCTTTTATGCAGATACCTTATGCTAAGAAGTTTCTTTCTGTCAGGTGTCCGTTTTCCTTGACCTCATTTTCATGTTTCATCAAAACCATAAAATGTATATCTTCCAGGTGGTTTGATGTGCTCTTGACCTTCATGATTCATTGGTCGATGTTAAGTTTTGTGTTTTTGTCTGTTTTTCAATAATCGTAAGCAAAACAAAATAAAACTATTTTCATGAATAATTGTCTGTCTGACAGGATTTATCTGACCTTGATCTCAATGGCTCATTGTCATGCATCTTTAAAAAAATGTTAAGTTGATGAGATACATGTAGTAAAACATTTTCAGTGCATGACATTAACATTGTACATATAGCGTTTCACCATTGAGTCAGTTAGGTATTCTGCTCCAATAGAACAACCCGTTTGTTTTCCTTTTTAGAAACAGTTGAGCTTTATCTTGACACCATTACTACTAAATTGATAGGGTTCTAAACCCCCCCCCCCCTCTTTCTTGTCCAAAGTTCACATTGAATTTCTAATGAAATTAAGGAATAAGTACATTTTCAATAATTTAAAGGGTATTACTTGCACTACAAACATATCTGAAAAGCTTTCATTGATTCATAATAGAGCTATACTGCCAGAGTTAACATCCAGAAAAAGGGGGGGGAGCTGGGGGTGACAAATATTTTCAAAGGGTTATTTGAAAGATATAAGTATAGAGTCAATATTTAATATTTATGCTCCTTACAATGATTTTGTTCAGAAATTGATAGTTTGAACAAATATTGTTTAACATGTTTAAGTGATTTTAAATGTAAATCTAGGCATTTGTCTCCATGGCAACCAAATTTACTTTTCAACTTTATTTCCTTATTTTGAAGAATTTAATGTTACTTGATGGAAAAAAATACAGAAATAAAATGCCTTATTAAATATTTTTTCATTTTCAAGCATACATTTATTAAAAATGTGTAATTCTCAAAATCTGTGTGTTCTGTTTCCATGGAAACTGGTAGTTTGATTTGAGGATAATGACAAATAATTAACTGTTTTCTTTACTTTGTTATACTATTTAGGTGTAATACGAGTTATAAAGACATAATCAAATGAATTTTCCTGTGAATTCATAAAAATAATTTTGCTTTTGTAAAAAAAAAATTTCATAAAAAAAAAATGAGACTAAAAAAACTTTTTTTTCCGAAAAATCTAAAGGAGGCTACAAATGATTATTTTTGATATGTTATAGACAAAGGTCCAATGAACAAATGCAAACAAACAGGTTTTTCATAAGACCCTGTTCATGGAAGAAAATAGAATTTGAAAAACGTTATTTTCACTCCTTTTTAGAAAATGAAAAACTGCAACAATTGGTTGCCATGGAAACAAAAGATGCCATAGTTGCAACTTCTGTTTATCAACTTTAAATTTTAGAACAAATGTGGAACTATGATAATATATATTTGTTTTATCGAAATTAATTAGCAGTTTAAAAAAAAACTCTGATGAAAAACCGAAATTTTTGAGGTTTTGAGACTAAAATTAAAGGGTTGTTATGGTGCCATCGTAACCATAGCAACCAAATGTACAACACATGTGTTACTGTTATTTTTTTTAGTTTTCTATCAAAATAGAACATATGAAGCCCAAAAAAGTCAATTCAACAACTATCACTGTATCACCCTCTGCATGATTCTTAGATGGAGCCATACTTAATTAAGATACTTTTATGGGGGTAATATGGAAATTTTCATTTTAACGAAGATAACTATATATAATGGAAAATTTTGCTGTGTTTATTAACTTATACTTACAGTTGCATTTCCGTTAGAGATTATATGTCATTCGTAAACACAGCTGGTTGTGAAGGACTATTTTGTTACCGTTATGACCCTTTTTATACTATTTCACATTAATTTCATATTAATTTCTACCTATAATTGTAATTACTAATATGTTTTGTAATGCCTGTAATAGACAGATTCGCGGAGATACCATTTTTAAAATTTTGACCTTGCCACGTTTTTTAGCAAAAATTGATGAATTACATGCCTGTCTCCGAAAAAAAAACAATATTGTGCACTCGTGCAATGCTTGTTATTGCATGGAGAAGAAGATAAAGGAATGGAGCGAAAAAATCAATAGGTAACTTGTATTATACAGAAAACAGAAATTCAATGTAGACCATTTGATAAGAAGTCAGAAGAAGAATAATTTTCCTATTTAATAGTAATATTAATTCAATAATTGGCAGGGCTTATTTTACCAACATAGTAATCAAGTTATGGATACAGACAACACAGTATGATAATTATGATATCATTATAACAACAATAATTGTTCACCAATATAAAAAGCCACCCTGCTACCCAGCAGGCACTCAACGTTGAAACAATGTCAAATTTATGTTTGATTTTGAAAATTTGAATCAACATTGAAATTTCAACGTTGAAGTTTCAACATCCATTCAACGTTGATTCAAGGTTGAATAGTAGTTGAAAGTATATTAATAAAATATATTATAAAGCTACATACACATTTTTACCTGCTTTCCAAATTTGTGCTGTTGTTATTGATGGTAGACGGGCAGCTGGACTGTACAGGTTTTTTTAATTTTTTTTCCCACAAGACACATATGAACCAGATAGATAGGCTAAATGGGAGACATCTTAATAAATACATCAACTGTTACTGATCCAACATTCCGTGCTTGTACAAAGTCAATAATCTAGACCATAAATGTCATATCTTAAGATCTCTGTTGGCTTCTGTGTCTATTTTCTCAGTAAAGTTAGTGGTTGGTGTGATTTACTGTAGTGTCTCATATATATATATATATATATGGGAGTTCCTGTTAAATTTATTGAATCATGTGTAATAAGCTATTGAGAACAAGAAAAACTACAAGAAGGAATAGCTGAAATGATTGGGTGTGTCCACTTGTATTTAAAGATAACTATACATAATTATCTATATAGGTATACAAGTGGACTCACACCATCATTTGATATATTCCTACTTGTAGTTTTTCTTGTTCTGAATACAAATGTAGCTATAAAAATACAAATGATTCAATGAATTTGATTACAGTTTGCTGAAAATAATGACACACACTTTATTCCCACCACAGTCACAGAAAGCATCACCAAACAAAAAGAAGATGTTGAATAGTTCTAAACAATTCTCACAAGTTAAAAGTTGTCCTTGTTGAGCGACTAACCAATGTTAAGCCATTCTTTAAAGTAGTATATCCAAAGAAGAGTGAAGACATTATTAGATCCAACATGTGTACAGGTGATCACAATACATATGAAAATAAGAAGATGCTGCATGACTGCTAACCAGACAACTCTCCACAAGAAACCAAATGTCCTTGATTATATATATATATATATATTACCCTCACACCTTTAATTGGTACATGTATGAACCATTACAAGAATACAAATTTACGGAAGAACAACATTAAATATAGTAATACAATGATATTTCTTTTGATTCAAGATTTATTTTATAAATTCATTTGTCATCTTTGTCTCTTTTGTCCTTTTTGCATGTCAACTTTCTTCCACCACCTCGAGTTCTTCCTGCGGTTCTGCGGTAGACTTCAACCAGAAGGAGTCTTTATCAGATATGTGTTTCTCAGTGACATCTTTATACTTTTGCAGTATATTTAACCTCTGGAAAAGATAAGATGATAATAAATATAAATTGTATGTCCTGAAAAGATATCCTAAATTTGAGCCACCTTAAATTTGTTTCTAAATATCCTCAAGAAGCAATGAAAATTAAAACCATAATGGCAAAGCACATATAGTAATACGGTAATCATTAATAAAGAAAAAATATACATAAATGTTTACTATTGGTAGTTTTTGATAATGAAGAAGCTTCTACCCGAGATTTGTAAAATTGCAGGTTTGACTTTGTAATTGATTACCCTGAAAACACTTTACCTTTCAGAGTTTTTATTGATAACTGCAAGAGCTGCGCCATGAGCGCATGTCAATTATTCAATGAATGAAGTTCCATAACTCCTCAATGTCATATCAAAAATTTATAAAAAAACCAAAGAGAGCTCATTTTAATAAATATATAAACAAGTCACCAAAGCATTTTCGAGTTACATGTATTGTCCGAAAACTGGATAATCCCCCCTTTTTTATGATTAAAAATCCCACAACTCGGAAATGTAAAATCTAAAGTTTATTAAAATCGAAAGAAAGCTCAAGTCAAAAGATATACACAATTCACCAAAGTTTCATGAAAATTGGTTGAAGCATTTAGGAGTTATTGTCCGACATGTTGACGACTGATAGACAGACAACGGTATACCATAATATGTCCGGTAAACGGGCGTATCAAAATAGAAAATAGAAAAAAGGTATAAAAAATACTGTCCTGTATAAAATCTTTTGATCATAAAACAACTTCTGTAAAGGTTTCATAAAAATTCCACGAAGGTTTGAGGATATAATTTATTGATGTCTATATATAGTAACCTAATAATTAATGATGCTGATGAGATTGTAGGAAAATACTGAAGTGTGAGCAAAGCACCTGGTGTTAATAAATAATGCTCATACTGAATGAATAAATGCCTTATAAATTATATAATCTACAGAACTTTACTGCAATACTTTAGATTAGACAAAAATAATATGGTATATAAGGTCAAAAAATAGAATAAACAACAGATTTAACATGCAACACAAATGATATATACAGACAAAAAACCTACCTTTGATGATTTTATAGATGTAGATTCGAATTCCCAAAACTGAATTTTGATTTTGCTCCACTTAGATACATTTTAGTCATTGATTTGTTTGACAATCTTCTGTAAAATAGATAATACATGTTCACGATAATGGAAGGCTGTTGTAAGTAAACGTTCAGCGGCAGGTTAAATACACATTCAAGGAAGAGTACATGATAATGTTTTATGGATACGAATTCCATGAATTCTGAATTTGTCAAGATAGTTTTCACTGTGTACATGTAAGTCCTGAATCCTTTCTTGGTATTCCTAATTATTGGAAGATTTTATATTTATTGTTGATATTCACCCCTTATGTATCTAGTGTTAAATTAGGTATTTATATGACAGACCTTTCTTGGTATTCCTAATTATTGGAAGATTTTATATAGACAGAAGTAGTATACCTAAAACGACAAAGTTACTTTTCATTTACCTGTATATATTATGAAAACCGGTTTTTTCAAAAGTGATTATTTTCTAAGGGTTAAATATTTCGCGGTGGTGTCTTGCCATGGCTTTGTTTGGACTTGTTTGTTTGCTTTTTGGCCTTGAATGTTTGTCCCTAATATTTTATTAACTATGTATTTACTTTCAGGTATCACAGATCGAATTTATTCGTTCATAGTGTGTTAATTTACGTTTTTTGATTGAGTTAAGCCTTCCAATTGATATTTTATCGTGTGTTTTTCTATGTTGTGATGTTATACTATTGTTTCAGAAAAAGGAGAAGGTTTGGTACCATTAAAACGTTTAATCCCGCTGCAAATGTTTGCACCTGTCCTAAGTCAGGAATCTGATGTACTGTAGTTGTCGTTTGTTTATGTAATTTATACGTGTTTCTCGTTTCTTATATAGACTAGACCGTTGGTTTTCCCGTTTGAATGGTTTTACACTAGCAATTTTGGGGCCCTTTATAGCTTGTTGATCGGTGTGAGCCAAGGCTCCGTGTTGAAGGCCGTACATTGACCTATAATGGTTTACTTTTATAAATTGTTATTTGGATGGAGAGTTGTCTCATTGGCACTCACACCACATCTTCCTATATCTATAGACCGTTGGTTTTCCCGTTTGAATGGTTTTACACTAGTAATTTTGGGGCCCTTTATAGCTTGTTGATTGGTGTGAGCCAAGGCTCCGTGTTGAAGGCCGTACATTGACCTATAATGGTTTACTTTTATAAATTGTTATTTGGATGGAGAATTGTCTCATTGGCACTCACACCACATCTTCCTATATCTATAAACACAATCTATCTCCTTTATTATAAATTCAGCGCGAATTTTTGTCTTTGTCGAGAATACATATTGTTGAATTTGTGTTTGCCTTGCATATGATGTTTTTATTTCTCTTAGTAAACAAATTGCTAAAAGTTTCTAATGTATGTAATATTATCCTTTTGTTGTTATTGTTTTCTTAAAGTTGTGTCGTCTTTTTGTTTTTAATACTTCTATTATTAAAGGTGTATGGTCATGTTGATTTTTTAAAGTAGTCATAATTGAATGTGCGCACATGGTGATGCTATGTTAACCTCATTTCTTGTATTACATAGAGTCAGAGATCACCTGAAGATCAGATAAGGGTCGGACTGACTTGTTTTAAAAATAGAATGACTTGTGTAGAAAGGTTAATTAGGTGAAAAGTTATTAATGAACAGTCTAGTTTCCTTCTCATATCGTGAAGTAATTGTATTTTGTGGTATTATTCAATGTTATTGTAAAAATAATATTAATTTCACATTTTAAATTCCTGCACATGATCGTTCAATATTTTGTTGTCCAGTCCAAATTGATTGTTTATAATCGTCAAAAGTATGCAGTTTAATTACCAAGCAGGCGCGTAGCAACCCTTACGCAAAAACGCAGTTGCGTACACATCGAAAATTTGACAAAAATAAAAATATGGCAAATCTAGTAAGAATAAAACTAAAGTAATAGAATAAATTAAAAAGTATTATAAAAATATGCTAATAGTCACTTTGTAACTATATTTCGTTCCGGAAACTAGTCTACTCTTTTCAATCGTGATTGTGTTGCTGATGCAGACAATTAAAATAGCTAAAACTACCTTTTCACACAAACCAGCTTGGTGGGAGGTAATGTCTGATATACCAAAGTATCATACATTTAGACCAATTAAAACATTTGAAATAAGACATGTGACAAAATTGCCAATCTCAAGTGTTTGTAAAGTTAGCTTCCAAAAGGTTGTATGTAAAGTTGAAAATTGTTGTATAATGGCTTTGGGAATCAAAAACTTTTACATTTCTTTATTTCTGTGATAATAAGGTTAGTTTTTGTGTTATCCAGAAATTTCCAAGTTTTTATTTCCATGCCATCTACAAAAATGTTGAAGTTCACATACGACATTTTGGAAGCACAGATTTCAACCAAATTTTCAAAGCCTGTTTGTGAGAATTTTTTGTTGTTGAACAATTAGATATGTATTACATTTTAGAAGCCTAGCGACGATATGCATGTATGCGGTCTCGACGGCAACGACAGAACGATCTATCGGTACCATGAGAAGACTAGAGAAATACAATGAAAACCAATAATTTATCTGGGCTTGGTCTATTGAACATATACCGTGAAAAACAAATTTCGACAGACACGGTTTTGGACATCTTCAGTAGAAGAAAGGAAAGGAAATGGTCACTGACTTTCAGAATTAACTTTAAGAATTAAAAGCTAAAAGAAAGACTGTTTGTTCTCTTATAAAAAAAAACATAGAGAAATGTGATTTCATTTATTTATGTATTTTCTCAATAAAAAAATTCCATTTAAGTTGCACGGTGTTGGCTTAGAAATTTGAATTTTATATTGTATAGTGGGTTGAGACTGATTTGGTAACAATTAAAATATATATATGGTGGTGGCAAACAAGCTCTACCAAGTTTACTTTCTATAATTATTTTTTTTTTCAAATTTAATTATTTTAAAAAGTTGACTTGTTATTCATTAAAATAAGATTTCTGTGAGGTCATTTTAAGTCCCAGCAAATCGTGAGAATGCAGGATTTTGCATCATTTACTCCAGAACTTCTGGGGCCTTGAGCGGCCCCAGACCCCTCGCCGTATGACTTCCTTCCACGGCATTGAGTACACATCATTTTGGCCTAGCTACGCCCCTGCCAAGCCTTAAACTAAAAGAAGACACATATCTATAGTATACATGTACGTGTTGGGAAATTTACCTGATCACATTTACTAGTGTAAACGCTTGCACCCCCTTTTTTTTCTTATTCGACACTTAAACATATTAATGTCTCAAATTTTACCTAGAGAAAATAAATATGCTTTCCACATTAAATGCTCTTAAAAATAGTAAAATTGGTGGAAATTATATATAATATATTGTTCACATGTGTTCTAGATACATTTGTTGACGTTATATTTTTCTCTGATTGTGCAATACTGTCACTGATACCAATTCAGCATTTCTAAATGGGAGCGTCTTTTTACCACAGAACACCACAGAATACCACAGAACACCACAGAATACCACAGAACACCAAAAATATACCACAGAACTTCGAAATATAAATACTTCAGACATTATATTATTGTTATTGTTAATTCTTTTTATAATTTGACATTTATTATTCCAAGGATTTGTATAGTTAACTATACAAATCCTTGATTATTCAAATAAATTTATTTTTTTCTATTTAGGGTTGACTCACTATCGCTACGCCCCCAACTGAATTGGCCTATTACTGGGTCTATACCAAAAACACCTACCGGTTTTAAAACCATAATATACAAAAATATTAAAAGTCACAACAATTGTAATTCTGGGGTATATTTGTGGCATTTACTTTTTTAAAAATACATTTTCATTTTTCTTGTTATTTTTTCTTCCATTATTTAGAATGTTTAGATGCATAACGTAATTATATCATCTATTTTGTCTGGGACTATTATATTAGTATAATAGTCCCAGATTTTGTATATACCAGAATTTATCGTTTTTGTAGTTGTCATTTTCGTTAATTTTATATAAAGAGTTGTTACAATATTGAATAAGTACATGTATATTGTTAGATATTGAATAATATATAAAGCAGTAATATTGAATAAGTACATGTATATTGTTAGATATTGAATAATATATAAAGCAGTCCTTTAAGGGCTACCAAATACTTTCTAAAAGATATTTGAAGTTGTTGTTGGACAGATATTTGAGTTGACTAATAAAATATTATAAGTGTGTCTTTATAAAAGTCAAAAATTTCAAATTTGATTTGGGACTTTTCTTTTGATGTGTGTGTATCTTCTCCAATTTATGTATAGAATTTATGGAAGGCCTTAAATTGTGTAGAGGTATGTTGGTAGTTGTCTCCCGCATTGTCCAGAGAAAACGTTCTCTGACAACACTAGCGGCAACTCAGATGGACATCACTAACTACAGTACTACCTGTGACATTATCTTACTAATGGTGGCCATAAAAAATATGGTCACCATGATGGCCCTAAATGTCCATCATTATACCTCCTGTTGCTTAATTAATACACAAGGTATCAATCAAGAACTAGTCAAGTATAAAGGGAAATCATGACTGCATTGAAGTGTTAAAATTACATAACTTACAGGTAAAGTGTCTCAGGTAAAATATATGTGTTTGTCAAATTTAATAACTGTTATTATGACAAGAAAATTCTAAAATAAAATGAAATAATAAAACTAGTTGAACATATAGCTTACTAACTTTTGTAAACATTTTCTCATGACTGTTTGTTTTGATGTTATACCTTTTAAATAATTCTATCAATTTAAGTTATTTTTTACATGTATATTTAGGCAAGTGAATAATAAATGAATATCATCTTCTAATAAAATGCAAACTTTCACAACGCCTGCCTTTTTCCATTGAAAAGGTGTTTCTCAAATTAATTTTCTAAAATCAAAATTGTTTATACTAACTGCATTTAACATTGTTTAAAGAGGTACTAAAACGCTAAAATCATGTTTGTCTTATTCTAAAGTTCGTATTTAACGTTTAAGAATGCAAAAAACCCGATAAAATTCCGTTTTGTAATTTTCGAGATATTTGCAAATTACTGTCAGTTTGTCATTTGAACACCTGAACGATTTAGTAAAACACGCCACTACAACTCACTACTTATATCCAACGGAAGTGACGCATAGTGGGTCATATACATTAGAGACAGAAATGTAAACAGGTCAGTTTGCAAAGTGAAAGTACTATCGTAAAGGTGACAATTATCAACTGACATTGCATTTAGAATATTTATTGACGTTTATTAATTTGTTATATTCCCATAATTAACCATGGGGAAGCGTTGTGCAGTTGCAGGGTGCAGTAATTCCACCAAAACTGGACATGGATATTAGATGTAAACTGTTACACCAAACCCACTGAAAAATTTCAGTATTTACATAGATCTTCGAGTCATGCTCCTAACTGTTTCTCTTCCTTTATTAAAGGAGAAGGGACAAGAATTCTTAGAAACACCAGCAGTAAGGACGAATTTAATAAACGTATTAAACTGTTCATAGATAAATTATCTAGACGGGGATACACGAAAGAAATCGTCAGTCAAATATTGCACAAAATTCGTCACGAAGACAGACAGTTAAAACTTCGGAAGAAAAATATAAGAATAAAATGACGGGCAGAAATATGTTCATTACAACGTATCATTATAATGCTGAATATCTTAAAAGATTATAACAAAGTTCTGGTATATAATTCGGAAAGATCCGATTGCCAAACAAATATTTAAATCTAAACCAGATATGGGTTTCAAAACAATAAAATATTAGCGACATGATAATTAATCATTAAGTCGAAGAACCCTCCACAGGAAGCTTTATAATATAGTGTATACTGTGAGACAGATGTAATAAAGACATGACACCGATTTATTTCAATAGATCATGTATCTGAGATAACCGACGGTTTCTTATATGTCCATGTTTCTACCCGGCAGGGTACCTACACATAGTTCTTCAAATGCTAAACATGGCGACTTTTGTATATTATCATATAGATGATAAAACAAACACGCCAGTATACCCTGAATTCAACAATATGATATTGATAAATACTATCTCTATTGTATCCCGTGTAAATTATGTTTAAGTAATTAGTGATGAAAATAAAGACAATAAGTCTCTTCATTAATTAAACATAAGTGCTGATCAACTTGGTCAGTTTTTTCAGTCTGTAAAAAGACTAGCTACAACGTAGACCTATATGCACGTGTAGTTAATAAACTAAAAAAAAAAAAAAAAAAAAAAACTGTTATGAAACAGACACACATCTATCTATGATACTAGATACGAAATAAATACGAAATAAATACCTAAAGGTCGGCCTCTGATGAGGGTTTACCTGGGAATACTCCCGAAAGAACCCGAAACATTGCATATTAAAGTTCTTAAGAATTAAGCAATAAAAAGTACGTAGTGTCAGGTCAGAAATATTGATACCATACCATGAATAAGTGGGTTTATGGTCTTTTTATAAAACTATTTGATAAAAGATTTTCAATCATTTGAGAGGTCGTTGCGACTGAAATATTATTTCGGTACTAATGTACGCATAGCAACTAAAAACCACCCTTTCAAAATTAAGTCTAACTTTCAAGTTCCAATCATTGGCGATAATTCAATAGAAAAATACATTTTCTACACAAAACACGAATTATCAAAATATATGCCGAAGATTAAATACAATATGTCTAAATCGGAACGTGAATGCATAAAAAAAAAAAAAATAAAAATAAAAAATAAAAAATCGACAATACTATATGTATTCATAAAGCCGATAAAAATAACACGACTGTAATACAGAATAAACGTGATTATCTTACTGAAGGCGAATCCCAATTAAATGACGGTATTCACTATACTAAAATAATAAATATTGACATAGAAAACACCAGAAAAATAGTCAATAAAATGGTATATCGTATGAAAGAAAATGATGAAATAGACGAAATGTCTTTCAAATTCTTACGAGAAGAAGGTAAAACATTTAAAACTCCAAAAGCCTACCTCCTTCCTAAGATCCACAAACTTAGTACGGAAACATTAGAAATGTACCAAAAAAAATGTATGAATAAAGAAAAAGTACATGTACCAGGTCAACCGATTATTAGCCAATGCTCGGGACCACTACTAAATATTGGAAAATACCTAGATTATTTTCTTCTTCCATTGGTGAAGACACAAGATACATATCTATCAGATACTAGCGATTTTATCAGATACATAGAAAATACTCACACGGAACAGAGTGATTTACTTGTTTCCTATGATATAACATCGTTATATACTAATCTTAATTTCAATGAAATTAAAACGGCTATAGAAAATACGCTTACAGACCATGTAAATCAAGAATATGATATTAAAAGACCATCTACAGAGAGTCTACTTGATATTCTTAGTATTTTACTGACAAAAAATGAATTTACTTTTAATGAAAACGCATATAAACAAATCGTTGGCGTTTCAATGGGCGGAGTTGCTTCCCCGGAAATATCTGATATTGCTATATTTGACCATATAAATAATATTATAGAACAATATCCATACAAAGATAATATTAAATTTCATAAACGAATGAGAGATGATGGCTTTATTATATTTAATGGAAGCAGTGAGCAAATTAAACAGCTATTTGAAATAGCAAATAAGAAACATAACCTGCTGAAATTCACTTTTGAAATAAATACTCGTACTATGAAATTCGTAGATGATGTATTGTAGAAAGGAAAACGATTTACGTTATGAATATGAAATGTGAACTGTTACACGAAACGCACTGAAAACATGCGCCTACCTGTTTCTCTTCATTTATTAAACGTATTAACCTGTTTTATAGATAAATTATCTAGACGGGGATACACGAAACAAATCGTCAGTCAAATATTGCACAAAATTCGTCACGAAGACAGACAGTTAAAACTTCGGAAAAAACAATATAAGAATAAAATAACAGGCAGAAATATGTTCATTACAACGTATCATTATAATGCTGAATATCTTAAAAAGATTATAACAAAGTTTTGGTATATAATTCGGAAAGATCCGATTGCCAAACAAATATTTAAATCTAAACCAGATATGGGTTTCAAAAACAATAAGAATATTAGCGACATGATAATTAATCATTAAGTCGAAGAACCACTCCACAGGAGACTTTATAATATAGTGTATACTGTGAAACAGATGTAATAAAGACATGACACCGATTTATTTCAATAGATCACGTATCTGAGATAACCGACGGTTTCTTATATGTCCATGTTTCTACCCGGCAGGGTACCTACACATATTTCTTCAAATGCTAAACATGGAGACTTTTGTATATTATCATACAGATGATAAAACAAACACGCCAGTGTACCCTGAATTCAACAATATGACATTGATAAATACTATCTCTACTATATCCCGTGTAGACATATGTTGAAGTAATTAGTGATAAAAATAAAGACAATAAAGACAATAAGTCTCTTCATTAATTAAACAATAAGTGCTGATCAACTTGGTCAGTTTCTTCAGTCTGTAAAAAGACTAGCTACAACGTAGACATATATGCACGTGTAGTTAATAAATTAAAAAAACTGTTATGAAACAGACACACATCTATCTATGATACTAGATATGAAATAAATAGCTAAAGGTCGGCCTCTGATGAGGGTTTACCTGGGAATACTCCCGAAAGAACCCGAAACATTGCATATTAAATTCTAAAGAATTAAGCAATAAAAAGTACGTAGTGTCAGGTCAGAAATATTGATACCATACCATGAATAAGTGGGTTTATGGTCATTTTATAAAACAAATTTTAAGATTATCTTTAGGACTTATTCTAAATAAAATTTAGGCAATTCATTATTTCTCTATTGAATAAATACATGTATATCCAAAATATTCATTACAGAAAAATTTGATAATATTTTATTGTCATATAAACATATTACAATTTAATCAAGTTTCAGACAAAAAAGCCAAAACAAACATTATAATTATAAAAGAAATAACAATTCTATAAAAATCAAAACACATGGAAAAAATTATTAGGTTTCTGCCCTCAGTTCTAATGACTTTTTTTATAAAGGAGCCAATATTTTAAACGTGTTCCATGTTATAGAGGTTTAGCATTTCTTTTACTTTTTGTTTTTGGTTAAAATTTTATTCATAAGATTCAAGATTTAATTCACAAACTGGTCAGAGACATTATTATGAGAAGGTAAACAATTTTCAAATAGATTATCTCTAAGTTGTTATGTTAATTTTACAAACAATTCTATCCTTTATAGGAATTTTTATCTACCATTTTCTATTTCTAAATTATGACCACTAAATCTTTACTAAGTGAAGCATTTGAGTTAACTGTTTTCATCAGAAGTTTTATTTTATTTTCAAAATATTCTTATTTTTGTTCTTAAAATTCATTTTAATCAAGGGCTTTAAAGAATCTAATTCATTCAAGTCCCTGCAATTATTAGCTTTATCTAAAAGTCCTGAGTTGAGTGAAATATTCTTTGCAGATGTATACCAAGAATATGTATCATGCATATGCCAGTCTTGCAGTTTTGACAATATAATACACAGAACAAAAAATGATTTAATTAATAGACCATAAAAATGTCACAATCTATATAGAAGTGTACTTTATTTTTTCTGGAGACAAATTTTGCCTGTTAACTGACAAAAATAGCCAAACTGAAGATAACATATTTGATAAGTTTACAGTTGTTTCAAAAAGCAAGACAATTTTTTCTTTAAATAATTACTTTTCATAAGATTTATTTAATTCAGAGATAAGACCATTTTTCATTATGATAAGCATTTGTCAAAGTTGATGATAACTAGGTAGCCATTTGGAAAATTAAAGTCTCTTTAGTGATTCTTCATGCACAACTCCAGTTTTGAGATTTGAAAAATATAAAAGATAAATAAAAATAGTTTCTTCCTATACCATATAATGATATTTGTAGTTTTCCTGAATAATAATCATGATAATAGAGTGTACAACTTTGTTAACAAAATTTATTGTAAAAGGCTTGATATTCATGATATTGATAATTTTAATTTGTTAAAAACAGGCTTGTTAAATTACTTGCTTCATGGTTCCTTGAAACATATCATTTGCATGATTATAAGTTATAATTAATAATAATTCATTAAATAATACACACAGACAATTGAATACCATGTACATCATGTACAATAACTTTTTTACTGAAAAATAATTATTTAAAGGATTCTCTGTTTTGTTTTCAATTGCTAGTCAATAACTCATCTTTGAATTTTTGTCATTTCTACTCAAGATTATTTCCTAGAAGAAATTAAAAGAATAGAAGCAAAAACAAATAAAAATAACATAAAAATTAAAAATAAAAACATTAGAAAAAAGGAAAATATGTAAATTTAAAGACAGAAAAATCAACAAATGATATAAATTAACAAAGACTAAAACAACATTCTATTCTACATTTTCAAGAAAAGGTGAAATATCAATTTGAGAAGAAACCTGAGGTACCTGTACAGGTAAATTTTAATGAAACACACAAGCTGAAAACTTCAACCCTGATTGATTTCAACAGGTAACATGATTAGATAAAACATCAACCTATGTTTTATGACCCCAATAAATGGCCAACATTTCAAGATTGAATACCCCAATAAATGGCCACCATTTGATGGTGACCATACAAGAGGGTGGACATTACTAAGAGGAAGTCACAGGTTGTACTGTAGTACATTAGCTTGACTTTTGAAACACTGAATAGATTCTTGACACTTGGTGCAGTTCAAAACCAAATACTGTCGGCAAGTCAGATGAAATATTGTATACACATACTTTACCTGAGATGAAATAAAAGTCATTATTTCAGATTTTTACGAAATTTTGTATGCATTTAGAAATAGTTGAACTGCATCTAAATAATTAAAAACTGGCATATGTGATTAATATATAGATTCTATATTTTGGGTCCAAAATGATGATCTGAGCGAGTTCACTGGCACATAAAAAGTACCAAAATTTAATTAGATTATCTAATTTTGACACTCGTCGTAATCACCAATTCATCAAGCCAATTAACATGTCATTTAAGTTTTCACACCTGAGACATCAAATACATTTAATTGGGTGTCTTTCCTGCTATTCCTATTTTGCTATTTGAAAATAAATATTCCTTCTATTCCTATCTTTCAAAAACAATGGCAATGCTTAATTCGGCTATGGTGCCGTTTGGACAATATGAGTTCTAATCGGTTAAACAGAAAAGTTTTCATATGGGCAGACATTATGAGTAAAATACAATGTAGGTGTATAAAAAATTAGAATTTTTATGAACGAAAACATTTTCTGAATGTAATGCAGAACATTTGTGTAACATTACAGAATATGTTCATAGTACTTCAGTTGTCAATACTATTATGTCTAAAAATTTCGATGTGGTGTAGCACCACTAAGAATCGAAACAGGGAGATATGAAAAATTACTTTTACAGTTTTACTGTTTTAGAGGAGCGAGTCTGTGATAGTTGTAAGGATATTTTAGAAGACGAAGCCCATGTTATCTTATCATGTCTTTTATATGATGATTTTAGAAAAAAAATTATTTGATAAAGCAACACATTTTAATAGTGATTTTATGTCTTTTGTTGATAAACAGAAATTATTGTTTTTATTTACAATTGTTAATATGATTCGTAGCTGTGCCAAAGCCTTTTGTTAGAACTTTTTTATTTATATTTTCTACTATTAATATTTTTAAACTGTACATTGATGAAAACTAACTCGTTTGGTTTTATGGATATTTACCTGATGTTAATTAGCATTATGTTTTGACAATCTAATCTGATGAATCCCTTGTTTATTCAACTATTCCTTCTATTCCTACATGGATTTCTTACAAGTGACATACAAAATTTTAGGAGGAATAAACAATTTAATTGAATAATACCTTGCATAATCAAATGGCAATTACAAATGTAGAATTCAATCAATTGACAATTTTGTAAATAGTTGATTATTTTGAAATTTATTAACAGAATTGAGAGAACAAACTTATTAATCTTAATAGTGTAATTGGCGCCGTAAAATTCATCATGTCAACCGTTTTCTATAGAAAATTATTTTTTTTATAGAAAACATTTATTTATAGAAAATCATTTTTTTACAGAAAACTTTTTTTACAATAAATTGTTTTTAAAAGATTTTTATAAAATATAATTTAGTATCTCAAAGGTCTCAAAATATGAAAAAAAATCTACTAAATAACAAAAAAGTTATGATCATTAAAGAAATGTATATCTCATCCTGTCAATCGTCCTGTCATTAGTGTAACCCGAATTATAAAATAATATAATTCTGAATTATTAGTTTTGCATTTTGTAAAATAATTCAATGTTCTGTGGTATATTTTAGTAGTTTAATTGTATTTTGTGTAGTTCTGTGGTATATTTTGGGTGTTCTGTGGTATTCTGTGGTGTTCTGTGGTATTCTGTGGTGTTCTGTGGTAAAAAGACACTCCGTTTCTAAATACAATTAATACATATGAAAAACCGTGATAGCCACATAGAAACATCTACTTAACATAATGATACTTGATAAACGGCAAGTTTCTCTTCGATTTTGTCTTTTGTTGTTCTATCTTTTAAAACAGGAAAGGTGCAGGGTTTAAATAATGCGCATGGGTAATCCTAACTTCCTGTTAAAATCCCGCGAAAATATGAATAAAACAAAATTCGGATTTTTGTAAATAATCAACTATTTCAAATTTCTCTACATGTTATCCATATGTTGAAATTATTCATAAATATAAGATCAATTGCAGTAAATCCACTATTATTTTTCAGTGACTATTTCAAAGAATTTATATTGAGATCTCATTTTATAATATTTTTCTGAAAATCGAAAACCTATTTTATTCTTTTCTTTATAAATATATACTGCTATGGTTATGCATGTATTGCCTTCAGTTAATGTTTTTTTTTTATATAGGCCTCATATAGGCCTACCGTGAGTAAATACTTATTCAAAGTTAACGTTTATTCAATGTTGAATCAACGTTTCAATTTCAACGTTGAAATGATCAACGTTAATTCAATGTTGAATATTTGTTTATTACTCAACGTTGAAAATGTAACGTTGTTTCAACGTTGAATACACGTTGATCACCATTTCAACCTCATTTCAACGTTTATTCAACGTTGAGTGCCTGGTGGGTAGCCACTAATATGGGTCTTCAACAATACCCCCACATCAAGAAGTGGGCTTCAGCTGGCCTCTACATGTACATGTAAATAATATTTCTATGCTGTACATTGTAAATGAAGATACATGTAGGTTGACACTTACTTAGTTTACAATTTTTATACTTTGATATAAGCAAGGAATTGTATATCTAATATACAATTCCTTGATATAAGTTATCTACATTCATACCTAGTCCAAATAATTATGATGTCTTGCATGGCTATTTTAAATTTTTTCTGGGACGAAGGCGTTTTATAATTATTCGGACTGCATTCATACCCATAGATTTATTTGAACATCCTGGAGTGGTACAGGAGATTGACTGGTGTTATCAGAGACATTTATACTATTAAAATACATATATCAGTCAGGTGCTACTTAAACAAGTGATTTCATTATCACCTATTTCAGTGATTTTTTAAATTCAGTTGTCACCTATTTAAGTGATTTTGGTGTTTCCTTTGATCTTCAAATGCTAATTTCATTGATTTTCCATATTTTCACAAACTTTTCTATAATTTTCCTACATAAATCAATTATCCCTTTATCTTTGGATATCAATTTCACCAGTGCACTTGGGCAGTAAGTTAGTGAGCTAAAGCTTTTAAAAGTACCCTTGGGAATTGTTCTGTAATCAAATATTCATTAACTACTCTTACTATCAGACAAAGGTCAACAATATTAGGTGACCTGATTGGTTTTCTTTAGAGTTAGAATGATTTATTTTAAGGTTATGTCCTGATCTACAAATTATTCCAGTTTTTGCATATTCAAATATACTGTAAAAACTGACAGATTTATCAAGCAAAAGACATTTTCTGCATGTACATAGTTGTTTTTTCAATAGAACTCTTGTCTTTTTACCAATAAAAAAATCAAGCTTGTGGGAAAAATATCCAAAAAATGTTATAAACAGTTATTGAAGTGATTACATTTTAACTTCTCAAATTACTTGTTTCAGTGATTTTGAAAAGTCTGTGTGAAAATTTTTAATATTTCACTGCCAAAATCACTCAAAGAAATGATTTTGAAATCACTTGTTTGAGTAGTACCCCTGACTGATATATATATATGTAATATATCTCGTGTAAGATACATGTTAGATACTAACTTGATGGATAACAGTAACACTTAAAAAGAAATACTAGAAATGGAATACTACAATATTTTTAGACAAGAGCTCTTAAATATACATTAACATAGTAAGTAAAAATGTATGGACCACTAAACATTAAAAATTATATCTAACATATTTGAATATGATTTTAATGAAATTAAACATGTTATACTTTTGAAGTTCATAAGATCAACATCCAGCTGATTTGTTAATGAATTCTTTTAATTTATAATTAGAAAATAACTCAATTTACTATCTTCAGTTTTCAAATTTTTACATGTAGTGTGTAAGTCCTACATTGAAAACATATTAAATTAGTCGCTTTTGACAGCACAACTTTTTTGTTTGTTTATATTGAAATTTTTTTCCCTAACTTGGACTGCTATATTTTTAAGGTATATACAACTACTGTTTATTTATGTTATGGTTTTGTTGATGTATTGATAAAAATTTATTTGAATTTATGAGTGATATATATTACCATATTTGTACTTAAAAGCGTCCCATACAGTGCAGTTTATCCAGAAAGTCTACAACAAGTTTTTTCCAATAAAGTTGGTCCAGCATGGGATGCTAGTACAACTGACAAAACAGAGTAAGTACAGTAAAAGTACCAACATATCATTCTGTTTTCTAGCCAGGATTAGAGAGTGAAGTGGCACATTTAAATTATTGATTTAAATGTGTATGTTTATAAAGGGACAAATTAAATATGATAGTAATAAATAGAAGATGCATAACTAAATCAATAATTAAATCTTTGTTAAATTCACCATAGTTTGATTTAAAATAAATCTTTTCTCTGTCATGTCAGTAGTTGAAATATTTTTTGCACAAATATGTATTAGTTTTCCTTTTAGTTTTGCAAAAAATGCACACAAAGAAAGAATAGATAGGGGCAGAGGCTCATACAGACAGCTGGTGAAAGTTTTTGCCTATTTATTTTAGGTCTGTTTTTTTTAATTCATTTATAAAGGTAGAAATCATAGTTATGTGGTTCATGTCCATGAGACATCACCAGACAAAAAAGTATTCTCTGAATTCTTACAAAGGCCAAATGATACCATGGATTGCTGGACTGTAAGCTGTCAATAAAATGAATACACTGAAATTAAGAACACTATTAATTCTAGACAAACAAACAAATTAATATTTGAATAAGTATATAATAAACATGAAAAAATGATATGTATTTTAACACTTATTGAATGTTTATGACTTAACAGAAATGTGGTTAGAATTTTCATTAGAGCTAATTTCCTAATGCTTGTAGAATAAGACTTTGGTTGACTTGCCTGCAATGTTAGCTCAAGCATTGTAATTAAGATTGACATCTGCAAACAATATAGATAGGCATAGTTAAACTTGTATATGGGATAACAATTGTACAATATACAAACAAAGCAAGCAAGCTAACCAAAATACTCTACATACATTAGGAAATTAGTTCTAACTACTGCTTGTACCATTTCCTTTCATTTTAGCAGTTATGACACCGTTATACCAATAGATGATTTAAAGGGGCATCTGGAGTAAAAAGACAGACTACTGAGTATAACATTAAATTAATTATATCAATGAAATTATAAAATATTTGACTTTTCATTTTCAACTACAGTTTAAGATTAATTAACTTCTCTTAAATAGTACTTTCATTACATTTACATACCGACAAAGTTTTATTCACAAGATTCACAATGCTACAAAGTACTGAAGTTTTATATAGATTTTGTGCTATTCATATATATCTTCTGTGTCATTAATCTATTTACATGCAAACACAGGATCATACAAATAGATTAAAAAATCATACATGGTAAAAAGATGTTCATAAATGTACAGTGTATGTTGAAATTGAGTCAATATCTAGGAGTAAACACTTTTAAAAATACTGTCTTTATTTTTAAGTTACCATTCATCTAAATGGCAGTCCTTCAAATGACCATGACCATGAGTACAGTTGTAAATTGTTTACGGAAGAAGAGGAAGAAGAAGAAGATGGACAGGAATACAGTAACCTGACAAAAACAATTATCAATATGTTGAATATAACGAGTAACAAAGAATATGACTATGCCAGTTTCTTAAGAACGAGTAGCCAAACAGACCTGATTGTATAAACATGAAGATAAAGAGAAGCACTTAAATAAAATACACCATCAAAATAATTAATTTGCTTTATTCCTTTGCAGGAAAGCAAGTATGAAATTGAGAGGGTTCAGTATTTCTAGCATATTATATTATTCATTAAATACTTGGGATTTCAAACTATACAAACAGCTGATCATGCACAAGCCACCATAATGCAAAATAAGGTCATTTGATACTTTGCAACTCACTAATTGCTTTATGTATGTTCAATGGTGTTACTATGTCCTTTGATTGAGTTAAGCTATTTCAGTTGATATTTTATAGTGTGTCTTTCTATGTTGTGATGTTACACTATTGTTTCAGAAAAGGGTGAAGGTTTGGTACCATTAAAACGTTTAAACCCGCTGCATTTGTTTGCACCTGTCCTAAGTCAGGAATCTGATGTTCAGTAGTTGTCGTTTGTTGATGTGGTTCATAAGTGTTTCTCTTTTCTCGTTTTTATATAGATTAGACCGTTGGTTTTCCCGTTTGAATGGTTTTACACTAGTAATTTTTGGGGCCCTTTATAGCTTACTGTTCGGTGTGAGCCTAGGCTCCATGTTGAAGACCGTACTTTGACCTATAATGGTTTACATTTATAAATTTTGACTTGGATGGAGAGTTGTCTCATTGGCACTCATACCACATCTTCTTATATCTATTATCTTTTGTTTTTGCTTCAATTTACTCATTTCGCCCTATAATGTTGCTTCTTGCTTTTTTTTTTTTTTGCTTGAAGCTAAAATTTATGCTCTATACTAACAAAGTACAATATATATAAGTCTGTATCTAAGTGAAATACACATGTTGTATGTTGGTTCGAATCCAACTGCAGACGAACAAATGTATGCCAGTTAAGCTCGTGAAAGCATGTTTTATCATTTTACAAAATAGCAATGATTTTTAGGATAATAGCTTCTTTAAAAATAATTTAAAAATAACTTCTATATTTTCCTATAGATTATTGTTTTTTTATTTAAAATAAATAAAGAAACACAATTCATTTAATTGGCATTTATGCAAAAAAATGGAAAATGAAATATAATATATTGATCAGGGATAGATATTAAAGAATGCTTTCACATTTAGCTTTTCGCCTCTTATAGTGTTGAATTCACTATGCTTTTCTCTACATTGGTGTTGGTGTTTAAACTAACAGAAAAATATATTGCTTTGCTTTTTATGCTTATTCCTTGCATGTATGTAAAACTCATTGAGTATATAATACCCAATAATCTTTTTTTTCAGATGATCAAAAAATTTAATTTATGTTTCATTTATTTAGTAACAAATACAACATTACTAATTCTACTTTAAGCTTTGGTTGACATATATTGTGCTTATTATCATACCACCTATTCATACCTGTTTCTTTTGATATTCTATTTCACAGTTCATTAGAAGATTGAACAGGATGTCATTGAGCCTTTCCTGTTCTGGGATGGTAGGTGTTATAGTTCAAATAATAATGAAGCCTATTCTTGTTCAAGTATTCTACCTAGACACCTATGAAATAATTCTTTCAAATTCTGAACCTTGCAGCATTAAACATGACAATGTTTTTATTAATCTACTTTTATTCCTGCATATCAAAATAAACTGCTTCGCTGAGCGCAGCTGGATACGCCTGCAAAGGTCCAACCCTGAACAGTTGGCAAAAATGGACACAATATTCAAGCTTGATTCAGGTCTGAATTTGGATTGTAATTAAATATTTGACATATTATAGGTTTCTGAATAAATGAAGTCAAAGAACTTGAAATTGGTTATATAAATTGAATTTATGTTCAATTAAAGATTTCTTGCTGTTGTGCAATACACTGTGCTGTTGCGCAATACTTAGTAAATCTATTGTCAGATTATAAACAAATAAAGTTCAATTTCTGCTCAATGTCATATTTGAAATTTATGAAAATCAATAGGGAGATTACATCAATAGCTATAAATAATTCACCAAAGTTTCATGAGAACTGCTGAAAGCATTTTTGAGTCATTGTCCAAAAACTGGAAAATCCCCATAACTCAGAAATGTAAAATCTAAAATTTATAAAATTCTAAAGGGAGCTTACATCAACAGATATAAACAATTCACCAAAGTGTCACGAGAAGTGTTGAAAGCATTTTTTAGTTATTGTTTGAAAACTGGAAAATCCCCCTTTTTTATTAATAAAACCCTGCAACTCGGAAACGTAAAATCTAAAATTTATAAAGATCGAAAGGGAGCTCATGTCAATAGATAGAAACAATTCACCAAAATTTCTTGCAAGTTGGTGAAAGCATTCTTGAGTTGTTGTCAGAAAACTGGAAATTCCCCCCTTTTTTAATGAATATAACCCCAAAACTCGGAAACGGTAAATCTGAAATTTATAAAAAAAAAAGAAAGGGAGCTCATGTCAATAGATATAAACAATTCACCAAAGTTTCATGCATATTGTTTAAAGCGTCTTTGAGTTAATGTCCAACATGTTGACGACTGACGGACAGAACGACAACGGTATACCATAATACGTCCCGTAAACGGGCATATAAAAATTATCTTGACCTCTTCTCTCTTACATATAATCTTTACTTTTACTGCACATTAACCAATATCAATTATCTAATATACATGATTGGGGACTGGGTTTTAAGCTTACAGATACCTTGGTAGCTGTTTCACCCAAATTATGTCCTGATACTCTAGGCATTAACAATAATTGTAATTCGAGTTGTGTGCATTACACCAGTGATGAATGTATGTATTGTTAATCAATTGCTATTATTTCAAGTCGAAAAAAACTCATTTGTCACTGCTAAATTATTGTCTCACTGGCAACTAACACATCTCATAATTTTTATTCAGTAAGCAAACAAAAACTGGGAGCTACATGGAGCTTGAATTTCTCATCTGGTAATATATGCCATATTGAATTCAGAATAAATTAAAGAACCTTTGTGGGCAGGATCACATACCCCACGTCCCCACATTGTCACTGGACAAACAAAATCTCACCAGATTCCTAAGTTCACTCATAACTCTACAAAAGTCAACTACATTTTTCACATCTACAAAGTTTCATGAAATTCTGTTGTGTCGTTTCAGAGGAGTTGCAATGACAAACTGTTGCAGTAGTATGTAGGGGCCAATAAGTTCAAAGGGACATAACTCCTTGAAAAAAAATTTAATTATAATTTCCTGTCGATATGCACATCTACATAGTATGTCCTTATTATCTACAAAGTTTCATCAGATTCTCTTGTGTGGTTTCAGAGGAGTTGTGATGACAAACTGTTGCAGTAGTATATTGAGGTCAATAAGTTCAAAGGGGAATAACTCCTAGATAAATAATAGAATCATAATTTCCTGTTGATATGCACATCTACAAAGTTTCATGAAGTTCTGTTGTGTGTTATCAGAGGAGTTGCGATGACAAGAACAGGATTGTCGGACAAACAGATGGACAGGTCAAAAACATTATCCCCTGCGCAACTTCGTTGCGTGGGGTAATAAAATAATTGTCATTGTAAGAGGTCATAATACTGAATTTTCTTATGCATGAATACAACCATTTAATCAAACAAGGACATGATTATCCAGTTTAAGAGGCAGTTAACCAATAATAATTCTTTTGCATGATAACTGTTATTACTGTTTTCTTTTTGTTAATAGCAGATCTTTATTTGTAACTTAAGTTGTTAATAGCAGATCTTTATTTGTAACTTAAGTTGTTAATAGCAGATCTTTATTTGTAACTTAAGTTGTTAATAGCAGATCTTTATTTGTAACTTAAGTCTTTTAGTTTGTTTTTTGTGTTGTTGGAATGTTGTCCATTGGACCTATACCCAACATCTCCTTGAATTCATATGCTTAAATCTTTGGAAAAAAGTTAAATTAGAGTTTTATCTGAACATTACTGAAATTATGAGTAGTATAAACCAGAAGGCTTTTTTTGAAGTACTAAAATGTTAACAACGTGAAGGACATTTATATTTCCATACTACTTGGCTAAAACTGAGAAAATTTATTCTTTATTTCTTTTTTGATTATTAACAACAATATGTTCATGATAAAATTATGAAGACATACAAAATTTTCAAAACAATAATTAATAAAATGGAAATTAATATTAAAAAATGCACACAAATTTTCATGGGCACTCCAATTCACTCATTGAAACATGAATCATTCTTTTTTATGAGTGCTTTAGTCTTGTCTGAAAGTATTTTTAAAGTGAGAGTCTATTCCATTTGTGTGTATAATCTCTGCAGGCTTGCAATGCTTCTCATGTTTCTTGATAATCTTCCAATGATCAGGTTAACATATAAATTGTGATCTGAAAATATAATAACAAATTTTTTTATCTTTGTAATTTCTGGTTTTTATGCAGGTAAGGGACATACATGGTATGCTATTGTTTGTCAATCCAGCCGTTCAAATGTCAACACTTTATTCAATATCTCCAAGGAGTAGGGGCATAAAAGGCCCTTATTTGACCGAAATATTACTGCAAATTTAAAAGTCATCCTAATCCTAAACATTTTAAAATTTGTCCAAACTAGACTACGGTAAGGAACAAGGTATTCAGAAAATATCCCCCAAAATCTAACGAGTTACCATGGCAACAAACTTTGGTGCAGCTAGTTATTCATAATGATTATATGTGATGAAAGTAGAAAAAAGACAGCAGATTGCTTTTAAAAAATATAAATGTGTGATAAAATATCATTGTGATGTCATGTCTACTGTAATTAATGTCTTGAATAAAGAAATACAATTTTTTTTTTTATAAGGAATAACTTTCACATTTTATAGCATAAACCATGCAGTTGTATATCACAATCTGATCATATATTAATAGCACCATAGTAGTGTATAGAAAAACGTTTGTGAGTATTGTTTTAATATATAATTTAATCCTGTATTTACTCAAATATGCCTAGTATGAACTTAATTTTGTAAACTAACCATTTAATAACTTTCATAGAAAATATACTTACGATGTACCATTCAACAACTTCCATGGCTTCATATTGAAGCTATACGTACACTGTATATGTGAATTTTCTCAACGTTTCATTCTGTTGGATTTCAAGTTTTATCAATTATAGTCATGATAGTTAAAATCTCCAAGGAAACTAAATCAATAATTATGTGTGAAGTTCTTCTGGTTAATCTAGCTGAAATAATAAAATGTGTATTACTTTAAAAATAAAGTCTAACTTTGTGTTGAAATGCAAGGACCTGTATTAGTTAACATATTTATATATAAAAGTTTGAAAAATAAGGGGGGGGGGAGTGTAATTGACACCTGAATTCAACTTTTTTATAATTATTTCACACGCAACAATCTGTAGTATTTTAGTATCATAATAAAGAACAATATTGAGTGTTTAAGTGTCACATACATTTGTAACTAAATGTATAAACAAGATTTGTGAATGTAAATCGCTTGGATTAAATATGGCTTTTCATCAAACTTGGTTTTCATTTTTATAGTTTAAACATGATTATTAAGCATTAATATTACACAACTATTTAAAATGTGAAGCCACCTTATACATTGTTATATAAATTTACAAAAAAAATATTTTAAGAACAATGTAAATAATCTTTTATGCCATGTCACAGCAAGCATGGCAAGGCAAGATAATTAAATAGTATTTCTTTATTATTTGATAATGTAATTAATTCATGCAAATAAAAATATTTACAAAATAAACCAATACCTAATGTAAACTTTTTGTTTTATTCATTCTGATTCAATCTTAACACTCATAAGTGCTGTTATCTACTTTGTCACCATCTGTTAGATAAAATAAAAACATTAGAATTGATTACTGATGTCCTGGAATTATAGTCCAAAGTGTATTTTTTCCAGGAATAAGTTCACTCTATTTGGTTCTGTAATTGTTCTGTAAGTTAATATACAGATTTTATATTGTTGAAAGTATAGTATCTTCAGGGTCCTGTATAGTGGACATTTTAGTGATATGCATGTAAATATTGGTCTATTGGAATGGTTATGAGAGAAGTTAGAAGTAATAAGATCTGTCTACAGTATGCATATGAACTACATGTATGGACCTCAAGAGTAACAAAAGCTTAAATTTCAGAAAGTTAGGAACAGTCTTTAAATCAGGTTAAGAACCAACAAACATGCACCATTTTGTATTTCAATTTCAGTTTCTGCAGTTAATACAATATTTTTTTTATTGTCAATCAATTGATTGATTGATTGTTGGTTGCTTTACGCCGCATTAGCACAACAAGGCTATATCGCGGCGATATTGTCAATCAAGGATGCCCTAAGAGAGCAGTATAATTACAAATAATTTATTACAATGATTATTATTAATTCTATAGTCTTCCCTGTTGATTATAAGATGGCAATATTAGTCTACTCATAATTGTAAAAAATGTGTTCAAACAACACTTCGGATCCAAATCAAAAAGCTAAAGTTATAACATTTAAAAGAAAAAAAGATAGATTTTATATATTTTGATTAAAATGCAGGTGTGAATCAGATAATTCATTTTTAGCCAATAATATAAAAAAAAATTCAATTGTTATCAACTTATGTATAAATACTATGTGCGTCTCAGTGATATTGGTGAACAGTCTGGTGGTCCACATGAAATTCTCAAGCTACTTTTGAAGTGGACAAAACTCTCACAAATAGAGAAAATTCATGGTCTAATAAATTATCTGAATTATCAAAATATATTGGAATACCCTTAAACAAGCATTGTAATATTAATTTCAAACAGAAGCTAGAAGATTTCTACAAAAATAAAATCATATTTGAACTATCGAAGATAAAAGATCGAAACTGTGGTAAACTTTTATTTTTTAGTAAAATTTATACTAAATTTAAACAAGAATATTTGAACTTTATAAATGTTCCTAAATATATCAGAAAACTCACACACTCATTAGCAATAGAAACTGGTAGGCATGCAAGACCAATAATACCCTCTGATGAGAGATTTTGTAAATTTTGCACAGGAAAAATTGAAAATGAGATACATTTCTTGATTGAATGTCCTCAATATAACAAAATTAGATCTAAATATAAAATAAATGATATTAATTCAAATAAACTGGATGAAAGTTTTACCAAAATGTTAAATCCTACGTCAGATAATATTATAATCCTTTATAGCAGTTTGTGCATTATACACATATATATCTTATATAGGTGACTGTGTGTTTTAAGTAAAATTATGAAAATTTAGAATAATCGTGCTGTATATGTGTATGGTATCAATATGAGTTTTGAATGTAATGGTATTCATAGAATATACTTAGAATGTTATGGTATCCATAGAATTTAGTTATGACTTGTTGTTACATGCATCTATATTTTATTTATATGTTTTTTACTGTTATTATTGTCTGTATTTGGATCATGCCTCTATTGTGCTCTTTCAATAAATATTGAATTGAATTGAATTGTATGAATTCAACACCTACTGAAAACATCAATATATCAATATATAAACATGTAATATCTTTTCTTAAACGTCAGATGTAGGTTTACCGTTTCGTCCCTGCCAAGGGTACTCATCAGGTGGCTTTATGGCTACCACTACAGTAATTGTGTATTGAAAACAAATAAATTACTAGCTGCTTGCTCTAAAAACAGCCTTTTTAGAAAATTTGTTAACCAAACTGGTTGCTCTGCATGTAAATTAATATGACTTTGCTGTGCCTTTCAATTTATGCTACATGTATAGTACATGATTTTGCTTTTCTATCATTTGCACTTTAAAACTTTACAGATAAGTCTGTATGTGCTACTATCTCATGTAGATGAGAGTAACTTTTACAACATAAAAAAATGTCCGTTTTGGTATGAGGAACTTTTATTAGGTTAGGAACAACCCCACCGAGCAGGTGATATGAGAGGCTGTCCCTTTGACAAAAGGTTATACATGTATCACAGGGGTTTGTTAATATTTGCCATTTACTTTTTTTTAGGGATTAGTAATGGTATGGATAGTATAAAACTCAGCAAATGGTAAAACGTGTCACTGGCAACTTAATTATTTTGTTGGGTAGGGAAAAATTGGATATAGAGAATTTTATAACTGACCTCATTTTAATTTGTTCATACAGAAAACATTTTCAAAATTTTACCCTGGTATTTACAGTTTGGGCACAACCCACCAAATGGGGAACTGTTCCCCAAATGAGTAACAATCCCTCATTTGAGTAATCATTTGGTAGTGCTAAAAAACCAAATTTTCTTAACCGAGTCATTTTTCTTAAAATGGCACATACTCATGAAAAATGCAGCAAATTTTCCAAACAATGATTAACCCTAAAAAAAGGCTATCTTGATTTACTGAGAAGATACAAGCCTATGAAAACTTAGAAGATTTTACTACTTTCAAGGCTACTAACTTTTTCAAAACGCATAATTAACATATAGTTTTTTGGAAGAAGTTTCATTTTCTATAAATTTCTGCAATTTTTACTAAAAAGACCAATTTTTGAAAAATTTTGTTTTTAGCACTATGAAATGATTACTCAAATGAGGGATTGTTACTCATTTGGAGAATGGTTCCCCATTTGGCGGGTTGTCCCCAACCTGATTAAGAATGCAGCACTTTATTCCAGATTTCCTGACCTTAATTTCTGAATTTGTTCGTCTTGCCCAAACTTAGATGACACACAGGGATTTGTTACAATTTGCCGGGTTTACCATCCATGATTCATCCATACAAACCCCGAAAAAATCACAAGGGTGGAACCTCATTTGCGACTTTGCTTCGAATTGTTGTTTCAATTTTTTTTTCTAAGACTTTCATTTACTTTGTGACCTGAATAAATCTGTTCCCACTTCTCTTCTATGACGATCCTTAAAACATGTAAAATGAACTGTGATTTTTTTTTTCTAGGTTCGTATGAGTATATATAGTAAACCCGGCAAATTGTAACAAACCCCTGTGGAATACACTGAGCTGCTGAGTGGAAAACTACCATCCAGGATCAATGGTACTGATAAATAAGACTCTTGCCGTAGCCTGTCAGCAAAATTGCTAGAATTTCTTGTTTTTTCGCTTCAAATAAACTCATCATAGATACCAGGATTGACATTTTGTGTTTGCGCCAGACGCACGTTTCGTCAAAGTAATTTTAAAACTTCAATTTGGCGAGAATCCTAGTTGAAGGAGATGAGGCGAGGATATAATTCTCATAATTTCCGCCATCGCCACTTTACCTGATTACTCCAAACCTTCCGCTTAACCAATTTCGACAGTCCTCGGTAGGTGATGTATCGGGCATCGGACTTTGCAGAGAATACCGAATGCTTGTCGGCCATGAGTCAAAATCCTCATGGGGTCGGACAATGTATGGCAGAGGTCATATTAAGTGCAGTATTGCGGAGCATGTATGGAACGGATATGATCTCTGCGCCGGAGATTGTAATTCTTCGTGAATTTATCCCTTTCTGCACCCATTGTATAAACAAAATTTAATCAACGTGTGGTTCGTTTGATTTCAGTTCATCATTGGTTAAAATCCGATTATGACGTCGAATTTTCTTACTTTCCTCTGAATTTCTTATTGTGACGGCATGAAAAAAGGCGACCATGCCTGATGACGTCACATAGAAAGAACACATCTTTTTGCAGATCATTCGAAAAGAAGGAATAATTTTGACTGCATATTGTTTGAAAATCATCAGAGAAACAGATTCCACCACCAAATCTCGTGTAATACGATATTTATCCACTCTCGACAGTTAAATTTTAAATATTTAAAACGCTCGGGCAAGCCTCGCGTTTTAAATTTGAAAATTTAACTGTCTCGAGTGGATAAATATCGTATCACACTCGATGCAGTGGTAGAATCTATATATATATAAACAAGTCTAAATTGAAAACAACGTTCAAACCTATGATTGCGTTGGATAAAAACCGCAATTTTTATACGTGTGCATGCAAAACAAATTTCTTGGTAGAGGGGTCTAAATACAGCACAAACAACATTTTCCAAAAGACCAAAAAAGTGAAAAAGTATATTTTAACAAAACGCATTTGACTAGCAAGTCGAACAACTGATGTTCTTAAACCCTGCTGACTGCCATATATATATACAACTCGTCTGAACATCAGCCCAACAATGTTAGATCCGCAAATTTTTTGTTCTTCCCTCGCCGGGATTCGAACTCATGCTACTTGAGTTCGAATCCCGGCGAGGGAAGAACAAAAAATTTGGATCTAACATTGTTGGGCTGATGTTTAGACGAGTTGTATATACAGAAATGTACACAGCCATGTATCGCCATCACTGCTGGTGATCCGATGGAGAAATCTGTTGTAGAGTTATATATATATATGTATTCAAATCAGTTTATTTTTTGTTGTTGTTATCATTTGTATTTGTCACAAGTATCTTGTTTTACTTATATGACAATAAAGAATTATTATTGTAAATTAAAGCAAGTGAAATATTGACCTATTTAAGTGCATCTTTTAGGATGCATTTGAATATAGTAACTCATCACAAGATTTTTTTTTAAAGGAACATCACTGATGTATAATATTGGCTTGCATGTCAATATTTCAAACTCGTATCAATCAGTATCTTATTTATAGAGATTTTAACCTTTCATTGCAAAGTGGTAGGCAAGAACAAATAAATAATTAAACAGACTGAAATTATAAATCAACTACTTAGGGACTAGTCATTTTCTTTCATTGGGGGAACCTGGGAGGAAACATTGGAATTTCTCTTATTATTTCAAGTCCCCACCTTAAAGAAGGAAAATAAATTCAAGACCCCCCTTTCCAAAGACATAAAAAATTGGTCCCATCCCTCCAACACACACACATTTCTCAATACTTTTGTTCGTTATAAAAAAATGCATACAATTTCTATTTCTATTATATGTATAAAATACTGCATCAGTAGTGGATCTAGAACTTCAAGTGTGGAAGTTGTTTGCGACTTCAGGAAAGATATGCCTGTTATGGTCTCATTGATATTTACCACACCTTCATTCAATTCTAGCTTCAGATAAAAAATACTCTCCTGGATGAACATGTTTAAACTTAAGATTTGGATCTAAACAATTGATTGGAGCAGAGCGAGGCGAAGAAAAATCGATGTCTTTCGAGTCAAAACTTTGGTGGGTCCCCTGATTGCGCATCTCCAGGTCATAAAGGAACAATACACCAATTATTTATGTAAAGACATGTTAAAAATGCCAAACTTGACTCCCAGATATTATCTTAAACTATTGATATACATGCTCAATCATGAGATTTACGATTAATCATGTAAGGAAACGGGGCCTAAAATTAGAAATCTAAATACAGGGCTAGATTTAGAATATTAAAGAACCCCAAGAATTCAAGACATTGAATTAAACCCAATTGGAATTGGTCAAGATTTAGTAATCAATTTATACAAAGTATTAGAAAAGTATTGCTTTTGGCCCTTTTTTGGTCCCTAATTCCTAAACGGTTAGGGCCATAATCCCTTAAACAAATCCCAACCTTCCTATTTTGGTATGAAACCTTGTGGTACAATTTGATAGAGATCCATACACTTAACGTCACAGTACCCAAATTGCACCCATTTAGCAAATAGCAGCGGAAATCTTACAAGTTTTCCTAGATACTAAACAATTTGTATTTTTATGATTTGACATTATGTACGTCTTTCAACATAGCTAAATATATTTAATTATACACGAAACGTTCACAGTATATATCAACAGATTAAGTATTTACTGGGAAAAATAAAATCTACGTAAGCGTCGCCATGCGATGTCCACAAAAAGTCAACTTTTAAAAATGAGCAATTAAAATATGTTAAAGCATCCATTTCTTAAAAAAATAACATGGACTATTGTCAAATTGCTTTAAATATTTGGTGAAATAAAACAAAACATTTAAGTTATTCAATTTTTACTGATGTGAATTTAAGCATGGATGCAATTTGGGTACTCCTCATTACAGAATCATGGATTTTTTGGAGGTCGTTTCAAACCCATTTTTCTATGTTCTAATATGGATTCAAAATTAAATTGGTGGAACTATATATTAAATAAGGATACATTTACAAAATAAACACAGAATGGAAACTTTTGTCTTGATCATAAATAAACGTAGGTGAAAAAAATTTGTCAAAATAGGTGCAATTTTGGTCTGGAAACCAAATGTCTAAATTCAGATCAACAATGATGACATTGCCATACCATTAATCGTCTGAAAATTTTTGTGGTCGTATAAAAAATTGGATACCCCATTTCCATTCTAAAATAAATTCAAGCCCCCCTTAATTTCTTCCTATCCCCCTTTTTCAGGTTATAAATGACCGGTCCCTTACAGGAGTTATTACCCTTCCAATGTCCGATTTTCTTTCCATTTTTGCGTTTTCTTTTACTAATATCTTGAGAAAAGTAATGTATAAAGAGAAACTTGACCAGCTAAAATGATCAGCAAGGCCAAATTTACAAAAAGTTAACATACTTGAAATTTGTGTATCAACTTCTTATAGAAGAAACTGCCTCTAAACAGGAAAGACATTTTCAATGGAAACAAACTATTTTGTTTGCTTCCCTTCTGAAACAAATAATGTCTTTTACAAGAAATTTGGAATCAAACATTAAAAAAAAAAACACGCCCCCCTCCAAAAAAAAAAGATGAATGGTCTGTACCTTAACCCTGTTTGCAGTTAGATGCCTTGAGTCTAGAGGTGTATATATGAACGGCTTCCCACCAAACATTTTAGGTTGCGGGTTACTGTCTAGTTGAAACGGTAAAATAAATGCGCGAAAATGTAATAAAAATGTGCGCAATTAATGTAATGCACCAAGTTGAAGTTCATCCTATATCTCCTTTCATCCATACCGGAGGCCTCGTAGGCCGAGTGGTCTAAGTAGTCGATCTACTGTATCACTAGCCTGTCAACACTTAGGATGCATGTTCAAATCAAGCATGTGGCAGGTAGGCTCGACTCCAATCTTAATTTACTAGAATTGCCAGTTTTCCTATCGAAGGTCAGTGGTTCTCTCCGGGCACTCCTGCTTCCTCCACCAATAAAAACTGACTGCCACGAAATAGCACGATAGTGCTAAAAGTGGCGTTAAACCCCAACCAATCAATCATTTAATCAATTATTCGCACAGTATAATTATGCCTGAGTAGAAAATTTTGTAGTGATTGTTATGAAATACTTTTAAAACTGACTGTGATTTAATTGGTATAGGAAATGAATTAAGATAAAGCGGCATTTCAAAAAGAGGGAATTATAAATATTCCGGTATAGCAGTTTTTTGCAATAAAAGTTGTTTTATCATATTTTCGCCTCAGCACATAAATTCTTCAACTAACTCCTGTATCAATGGATCTAAACCTTCCTCCGAAATGTTTAAAACGTTGATTTTTGTTAAATTGCACTATCTCATTTTTTGTCCCCCGCGTAACGCGTTGTGGGGACATGGAAATACCGGGCGTCCATGTGTCCGTCCGTCCGGTCTTGTTAGCGCTCTCACAGGTACAATTCTAGCCAGATTTTTATAAAACTTACATGTATACTATAGTTTAATATCAGCAGTATCTCGGACAAGTTCTATAATGGTGGCTGATCGACTTTTTTATGCCCTCGCCTTAGCGGTGGGGCATTAAGTTTTATCCTTGTCCGTCTGTACGTACGTACGTCCCAAAATTGTTTTCCGTTCTCTAACTTGAGTTTGCCTCAACCAAATGTTATGAAACTTATACACAATGCTTATTACCACAAAACACAGATCAAGTTTGAATTTTGGTGGCGTCACGTTAACCGATCTAGAGTTATGCCCCTTTATAAATGGAAAAATTGCAAAATTTTTAGTTTCCGTTCTCTAACTTGAGTTTGCCTCAACCAAATGTTATGAAACTTATACACAATGCTTATTACCACAAAACACAGATCAAATTTGAATTTTGGTGGCGTCACTTTAACCGTTCTAGAGTTATGCTCCTTTATAAATGGAAAAATTGCAAAATATTTAGTTTCCGTTCTCTAACTTAAGTTTGCCTCAACCAAATGTTATGAAACATATTCACAATGCTTATTACCACAAAACACAGATCAAGTTTGAATTTTGGGGGCGTCACTTTAACCGTTCTAGAGTTATGCCCCTTTATAAATGGAAAAATTGCAAAATTTTTATTTTCTTCTAAATATCCAGTAATTTTTTAAATTGGAGTTATCTTCCTTTGTCCATGATTATAGTTGAATCAACTACAATCAATGCTTTATACAATGCAATGTTTAATTTTGACTTCCACTGATAAAACACAGATCAAGTTGAATTTGGGTAGTGTCACTTTAACCATTATTGAGTTATGCCCCTTTATAAATCGAAAGATTGCAAAATTTTTAGTTTCCATTCTGTAACTTAAGTTTGCCCCAACCTAACATTATGAAACCTATACACAATATTCATTACCACAAATCTAAGATCAAGTACAAATTTTTTGTTTCCGTATTCTAACTTTAGTTTGCCTCAACCAAATGTTGTGAAACTTATACACAATGCTTATTACTACATAATACAGTTTAAGTACGAAATTTGGTGGCGAAACTTTTACCATTCTTGAGTTATGTCCCTTTATAAACATAAAAATTGCTGAATTTTTCGTTTCCGTTCTCTAACTTTAGTTTGTCTCAACCAAATGTTATAAAACTTATACACAACCGTTCTAGAGTTATGCGTGTTTACAAATAGAAAAATTGCTGAATTTTTAGTTTCTGTTCTCTACTTAAGTTAGCCTCAACCAAATGTTATGAGACTTACACACAATGCTTATTACCACAAAACTCAGATCAAGTTCAAATTTGGGTAGCGTCACGTTTACTGTTCTTCAGTTATGTCCCTTTATAACTATATGATATGCAAGCGGGGGCATCATCTGTGTCCACATGTGGACACTATCCACATTTATTTAAAAGAGTTATGTCCCTTGGAAATATTAAATTTATGGAAAATGGCCTCGTTAGCGCTCTCACGGGTACAATTCTTGCCAGATTTTTATAAAACTTATACTGTAGGTTAATATCAGCAATATCTCGGACAAGTTCTATAATGGTGGAAGATCGACTTTATTTAAAAGAGTTATGCCCTTTGAAATATAAAATATGTGCAACCCCGGGGACATTGGAACTCTGTTCTTTTATTCTATAAATTTCACTTTCGGAAGCTGGAATGAGGCTGGAGCTGCTAGATCAGAAACAGCAAATCTGACTTAAACTGTCATTAAAAAAAAATGCGGAATATCCTCTGGTAGATCAAATATTTGAACTCCAGGTGCTCAGTACACAGTGGAGGACCCATAATTTAATAATTTTAACCATCTGTTCATTATTGTAGACCCATACCTAAAACCTTAACTTTGCAATTCATATTTTGACAATTTTCCATCAATTTCAGATGTGATTTTGTCATCTTAAAAACGAGGTACCAACGTGCCAAGTTTGATCTCTTTTAAAATCTCAACCATTTTCCCTTTGGTATCCTTCGCCTCTCATCTACAGATTTGAGCCGGGTTTATAGTAATTCCAGTAATTCCGGAGAAGCAGATTGGAATCAATTATGACGTAGACAGTAATCGTTCTAATCGTAATCATGTTTATTGACCATAACAAAGAACCTGTCCTTTTAATGACTTCATAAATAAAACTCTACGGAAACCGACGGTCAAGATCATAAACAAGGCGATATACGGTCAGTGACTGTATATCACAAATGATTATACGGTCAATGCAATTTGACTGCGCAAATAGCACAGTTGCAGTATGTAATGAAGTAAACCGAACCACATCATATTACAAGCACATAATATAATGACACAACTACATCATATAAAGGTAAATGCACATCATATAATGGCAAATGCACATCATATAATGAAAATTGACATAATAAGACAGTTTTGGCGTTCCATAGATTTGGGTTGCACATTTGTTCAGCACGTGGTTAGCATCTTCATACATTAAAAAGAAAAGAATGTCGACAAAAGTCACATTGAAAAAGGAACCTAACCATTTTGTTGACTGATTGGGCAAAAACAAAAATCATTTACAGGAAAAATAATGATTTACATATACTTTTATTTAATCTATAACATGAAATCAAACAGACCTAGAAAAATAGTCATTATACAATTGCAAGTGCATGTTTGTTTATTTTTATTTTTATTTATCTTTATATCGGCTTATAATGACTATCAACAGTCTTTGGAGGTCATCTCAATGAATATTATGTCTAGTTAATTTATGAATCTGTTGTGCATATTTTTAATTTAAGCCTTTGCACAAGTATATTTCCTTTAAATGTGCAAGAGTATCACCAATCCATAAAAGTGGCAACACAAAATATATGAACAACTATACATAGACCAATATTTGTACTTTAAATTTTATCAAAGATTTTTGAAAAGATTATTTATTTTCAAATTTCCAAATATTCGATATAATTTGATTTGATTTATAAGTACCACAGTCTGGGTTTAGACACGGCCATTCCTGTCATTCAGCTCTAACGAAAATTATCGAAGAACTGTTAATTAACATGGATCAAGGAAATTGCACAGAAGTTGTATTCTTAGATTTTAAAAAACTTTTCATATTGTAAATCACTCACTTTTTATTATCAAAATTAGAAAAGTATAAGTTTGATACTTTTTCTTTTAAATGGTTCAAATCATATTTATCAAACAGGTCTCAAAAATTAAAAATAAACAACAACATATCTTCAGGTAAAGAAGTAAAATTTGGTGTACCGCAGGGCAGTATACTAGGGTCTTTATTATTTCTTTTATTAATTAATTATCTCCCACTTCAACTAAATCATACAAAGCCTGGTTTGTATGTGGATGACACAACACTTAAATACTCATCAAATTCCGTTAATGAGATAAACTTCATGATGTCGAGATAGCAACTGTTAAAATATGGTGTGAAAATAATATCATTTTAAATATTAAAAAAATCCAAATCTATGTTAGTTGGATCACATAGGAAGCTTCAAAGCATACAAAAAACATTAAAGATAGAATACAGTGGAAATTTCTTTTACAAAATATAAACAGTCAAAAATTATTTGGTATTTTAATCGATGCTTGTCTTTCATGAAATCAACAAATAAACAAAGTAAGTACTGTAATTTCAACTAGACTAGGTTTACTAAATCGATTGAGGCATTATATTCCACAAAAAGGTTTATGTTTATTTTATAATGGATATGTGCTAGCTTCCTCTCTTTGATTATTGCTGTACAATATGGACAGAAACAATTAGTTCAAATATGAAAAAAATATTAAAATTACAAAAAAGGGCAGCCAGGATCATTCTTAACAAAGCATATGATACGCCGTAAAAAACTTTATTCAAACAATTAGGATGGTTAACTTTTCAAAAAAGTTAATCATATATCACAAAGGAGTATTAATGTATAAGTGTGTAAATATTATTGCACCTGATTATATGTGTCAATTATTTAACAATAACCAAAATGTCAATGCAAGATATTCTTTGCGTTTATCTGACAATAATTGTCTTTTCATACCACGTTCGCGAACAAATTTTATGAAAAAGACATTTCAATATTCCGGTACTGTTCTTTGGAACAGTATTCCTGTAGAAATAAAAAAGATAAAACCATAGAACAGTTCAAACAAAGGTATCATAATTTCTTGTTTCTAGAACAAAAAAGCTAATATTGTCCGATTCATATACAACATGTAATACCAACGAAATAATGAATATCACAGAAATTTATTTATAGTCTAAAAATCCATATATTTGTCTTGTACGTCATTCAGGAAATATGTTCATAAAACGTAACACTTATAATCTGTATGTTTTCACTATTTGTTTTGCATTAATAAGTCAGTTGTATTTATGTGTATGTATATCATGTATATATTATATTATTATATTTTGAGTTATTCAGAGGGCATCAGGGAGATTAGTATTGTACTAACTGATTTTACCCTTTTAAATAAAGTATTTATTATTAATATTTTTTATTATAAAATATGCATGAAATACTGATATATTTAACAAGTCCATGCATTGTTAATTGTTTCTTTTGGACTTATTATAATTTGGATATATGTGTTAGTATAGTTTCCTCTAAAATACACAAACAATAATAAAAATTGCCTTTCAAGGGCAATAATTTTGATTTCGGCTATGTGGCCGAGAACATAGTTATTTCGTTTTGCATTTCTTTTAGATAATAAACTCAAATTAAAAAAATCGCACCTGCTCTATTTCAAAAAGATTTTTAACGGTGTGGTGTACTACTTTTGGGACAAATTATATCAAAATTATAGAAAAGTATACCAACTCAAAATATGGACAATTCTATGTTTAGGGGGTCTAAATTCAGCTTGACAACTTCAGACATACTTATTTTTGACCTTTTTGTAACTAAACCAAATCACTATTTTACCTAAAAAATCATCACCCAAATTTTTTAACATGTAATTTCATCCCCAGACTTTATATTTCATGCATAAAATATGAAGAAATAGATTTGGAAAGTGTATGAAAAAAATTATACACTGTCCACACTAGGGACTATATTTGTAGACAACAAAAAATCAAAGGACGATAACTGTGTCTTTCTGACCATGTTGTCTTTTTTGTAGATCTAAATGTCCTGCTGATCAATTATTTTGTTCTATTTTTTAAAAGTAGTTATAGCGTTGTATATACATTTGATTTAGCATCTGCGATTGTTTTTCCTTGTTCTAATTTCAGTCCATTTTTATTAAATATGACCTTGACCTTTGACCTATAGTGACCAAAATCAATTGTGATCATATATTCAAGTATGGTTGCATTCTGATATAAAATTTAGCATGTTTAGCGTCCTGAAACTGAAATATTACTGACGGACTGACTGATGGATGGATCAAAAACTAAAAAATTAACTGTTTGACATCGCGAAAAATAAAATTAAACTTTGGAGACATCATTACCTCCTCTGGTGTAACTGTATTGTATGCCTTTAAAGAAGTTATTGCCCTTGAATGACAATTTTTACCAATTTTTTTAATTTTTGACAGAAAGTAGAGTAGATAGACAGGACCAGACGGTGACAGTGTAAATAGCAAATTTTTTAAGCAAAATAAGTTACATATTAAAGTAAAGTGACTAAAATTGTCAGTCAACTCATTTTAAGAATTATTCCCGCTTAATCACAATCTATCACATTTTCTTTTCAATTTTGCTTACTGTAAATTTTTGCGAAATTTTCATTTTTGTGAAAATTGCAACGGACTAGATAATTTTAATGGCATTTATTATTTTTTATGCTGCATTTACTAAAATTGCAATAATTAATCTTGCATTTTAGTTCATTATTCAAATGTACAGAATAAAAAAAATAAATGCGCGCAAAAATTTCTGTGTTTACAGTACTTAAACCTTTAAACCGTAATGTATATACAGAAACTTGATCTAGCAAAATAGATCAGGAAGGTAAGATTTTGCCCCAAACAGCTCCAATCAACACAAATGTACTTGTGCTATTGTAAATTTTTTGCAAAAATGTCAGGATAGCAATTAATGCAGACTCCAAAGTGCCTGCAGCATGTAGTTGATTTGATCCAGGGATTAACCGAAGGTCATAAAAATAGTCTGCCTTACTTAATATATTGATTGATAACAGGGTTGTCACTAAGGATTTTTGAAAGTGAGTCCAGGGACGTCATTTTTGGCCATGGCGAGTCCACTGTGTCTAAACTACCACGGCAAAAAATGTTTGGACCGTCAATAGTATCTAATATCCGGTACGACGACGGACTATCAACAGACAGCGAAAAGGTAGGATTTCTGTTTATTTATTTGTTATTTTTATGATATTTAAGGAATGCCTGTAATATTTTTTCTGTCTATGAAGAAATAACATAAAAAATGTGGGGCACACTGAATAACCCACGTCACTTGGCGTCCGTCGTCGTTGTCCGTCGTTAATTTTTACAAAAATCTTCTCCTCTGAAACTACAGGGCAAATTTAACCAAACTTTGCCACAATCATCATTGGGTTATCTAGTTAAAAAAATGTGTCTGATGACCCCGCCTGCCAACAAAGATGGCTGACATGGCTAAAAATAGAACATAGGGGTAAAATGCAACTTTTGTCTATTATTTTGAAAACCGTTATAAATAGAGAAAATCTGATCAGAGCAAAAATGTACAGAATGTTGAGCTCTACAAATTGTCCATATACCTCAAAACTGTTAGACAACTTCTTATAGGAGTTATTGCCCTTAAATGACAAATTTTACCATTTTTTTTTCATTTTTGCCTATTATCTTGAAAACTATGATAGATAGAGAGAAACTTTAAATTGCAAAAATGATCAGCGACAATTGGTCGAAATCGTCAGTCGAATCCTTATTAGAGTTTTGGCCCTTTGATGACGATTTTTATACGACCGCAAAAAATTTGCGTTCGTATATTCCTATCATGTCGTCGGCGGCGTCGTCGTCTTCGTCCGAAGACATTTGGTTTCCGGACAACAACTTTAGTATAAGTGAATGGATTTCTATAAAATTTAACCACAAGGTTCAATAGCACAAAAGAAAGGTTGGGATTGATTTTTGGGGTTATGGTCCCAACTGTTTAGGAATATGGGGTCAAAAAGGGGCCAAAAAAGGCATTTTTCTAGTTTCTGGACAATAACTTGTGTATATGTGTATGGATCTCTATGAAATTGTACCACAAGGTTCCATATCACATAGGAAAGGTTGGGATTGACTTTGGGGGTTATGGCCCAAACAGTTCAGGAATTAGGGGCAAAAAGGGGGGAAAAACAAAGGTTTGCTGGTTAATGGACAATTACTTAAGTATTAGTCTATGGACCTCTATGAAATTGAAACACAAGGTTCCATACCACAAAGGGAAGGTTGGGTTTGACTTTGGGGGTAATGGCTCAAACCGTTCAGGAATAAGGGAAAAAGGGTAAAGGGGGTGGGGAGAAACACGGTTTTTCTGGTTTCCGGACAAATACTTAAGTATTAGTAGGTTGGGGTCGATTTTGTGGGTTGTGGCTTTAATCGTTAAGAAACTAGAGGCCAAAAAGGGGCCAAAAACAAGACTTTTCTAATACTGGCTATAAAGCTGATTCTAACTTAAATTATTTCTGATCTATATAAAGAAACAACAAAAACTGATATGGCAGGAGATACACACCAAACAGGGTGTGTAAATTATTATATTTAGTTTGTAAACAGATTTACTTAGTATTGCGCAACAGCAAAGTATTGCACAACAGCAAGAAATCTTCAATTAAAATAAATACAAATCTTTTAACCAATTTCAATGAGGATTAATTTAAAGTCTTGAATTGTTTGAGGTTTTTACCATGTATTACTATTACTTTTCTCTGTCTGTCGATGGTCCGTCACCGTACCGGATATAAGATACTTTAGAGTCCAAACATTTTTTGCCGCGGTAGTTTAAGACACAGTGAAGTCCAACAGTGAGAAGATGGAATTTTATTGCTATATAATTTAATATTTTAGTCCCCATGACAAAATAGAGCAAAGATGTGACATCAAATTTAGATTATTCTTAAACTTTCATTATAAAATGATGATATATGTGGTCAGTTGATACAACATTTAACAATCTTGATGCAATCTTTGGACTCAACCAGTTTTGAAAATGAGTCCAGACAGATTTTCATGAGTCCAGGACTCAGAGAATCACCTTAGTGACAACCCTGTGATAAGTCCGGCAGCTGGTTTTCTCGTTTGAAATGTTTCACATATTGTCATCCTAGGGCTTTTTAATCTTAATATATGGTAATGATTTTAGCTCGTTGTGGAAGGCTGTATTGTATGGTGGCTTCTAGCTGTTCACATCTTCGATCTTTTGAATGACTGTGGATATTTGTCTCTTTTGTAATCATACCACATCTCATTGTTTTTGTCTCGCCTGCTACAACAGTCGCTGAATGCGAGACAGGGATAACAATCTGGTGATGGCATAAACTTTTTGTTTAAAGCCTTATATTTCAGAAAGTAGTAGACTTGTATGCTTCATACCTTGTATGCAGATGCCTTATGTTACGAAGTTTCGGTCTGACATATGTTCCTTGTCCTTGACCTCATTTTCATGGTTTGGCGACTGCTTGAAAGATTTCTCACTCATGATGAGTAATAGGATAACTGTATTTGTTATATGAGTTACATGTCCATCAGACAGGGTTCACCTGACCTCACCTCATTTCATGGATCAGTGATCAAGATTAAGTTTATGTAGTCAAGTCTGTATCTTAGATACAATAAGCAATATGTCAACTATATTTGGTGTATAGAATGATTGTTACATGTATATGTCCGTCTGATAGAATTCATATATGACCTTGACGTTCATTGGTCAATGTTAAGTTTATATGGATTTGTCTGTTTATCAAATACTATAAGCAATAGATCAACTATATTTGGTGTATGGAATGAATGTAAGGTGAACATGTCTGTCTGGCAGGGTTCATCTGACCTTGACCTCATTTTTATGGTTCATTAGTCAATGCACAGTTGGCATGGTTATGTTTGTTTTTCAGATACTATAAGCAATAGGTCAACTATATTTGGTAAATGGAATGATTGCATAGTGTACATGTTGTCTGGCATGGTTCATCTGCATGACCTTGCATAATTTTCTTGTTTCATTGGTCAATGTTCGATTTTCATAATCATGATAATAAGGTCTGTTTGTCTGATACCTAAAGCAATAGGTTAACTGTATTTGGTGTATGGTATGATTGTAAGGTGTACATGTCTGTCTGGCAGGGTTCATCTGCATGACCTTGACCTCATTTACATTGATTATTGATAGTTTTAATTTTATTTGAAACCGATAGTAAAACCTTCATATTACACGCTTTCATTATAAGTTAAGCAGGGGAGACATTTCAGCGTGTGCACTCTTGTTTATTATAAAAACAAACACCAGCAAATTTGAATAACTGAACTTAGATATAATAGAGAACAAAAACATAAGTAAAAACAAAGAAACAATAAACCAACATGTATACTGTATCGAAGAATGTAATATATTTCTGAAAGAAAGCTCAAAGTACTTAACCTGCTGTTATGGAATTTTGCTGTCTTAAACTCAAATATTGCTTGCTCATGTACTTCATACAATTTATATAATTATATTAGACATGCTTCAAACTATAAATTATCAAATTGATGTGCACCCTTTACATACCATACACAATGACTCTACTACAAAAGTATAAGCCTTTTGTATAACCATTATCTATTATTTGTTATGCCTAAACGAAGAGATTTAAAGGACAATTTCTAAACTAGATAGCTTTATGAATAACATAACCATAAAAAGCTGGATGTGCATATATTTGACTGTATATATATAGAGAAAAGTTTGTTCATTTTTTCCTTCCAAGTTTAATTTTGCTTCAAATTAATAATAAGTTGTCAATTTACAGCTTCTTCTTTATTATCAGATTCAAAGTGTGGACCCTGTGATGTAAGAGAGAAGAAGAACCAGCCACTTTACTGGTGTATGTCCTGTGACGAAGGTCTATGTGCAGAATGTTATGACCATCACAGAGCAATAAAGTCATCTAGAAATCATTCAACTGTTCCCTTTGAAAATTTCAAACCATTGCAGCCATTTATTTCATCTTTCAAAACAGATTGTTCAGTCCATGACAGTCCTTTAGAACTTTATTGTCCATGTCATGAAGAACCTTGCTGCTCCAAATGTGCTGCCTTATGTCATTCGAACTGTATAGGCATCACTCTCTTCCATAAGTTTGTAAATGATTTGAAAAGGTCTGATAGGCTAATCTATCTTGACAATAATATTGGAACTCTATTGGATAACATTGACACTTTGATTGAAAATCGAGAAAAGAATTTGGATGAAATTGAAAGGCTTAAAAGCAATTTGAATATGGTGGAAATTAAAAAAGAAGTTCATAAGTATTTAAATAATCTTGGAATCAAACTTAAAACTAAATATGCAATTTTTCATCGGCAACAGCTAATGGAAATACATAGCGTTTTAAAGGAGCTTATTGAAAAAAGAAAAATAATTTCTGATTACAAAGACAATTTGTCACAGTTAAAACTGATAGGTACAGATTGTCAAGTATTTCATGGGAGTAAACAGATGGAAGAACTGATAAGTAAAGAAGCAGACAACCTTAAGAAAATGATGGAAGAACCAAGCATGCAGGAGACAAGTTTAACAGTTACAAAGAAGGATAATTTAGAAGAGATCATTTCTATTTTTTTCGATGTTGGGATAGACAGAAAGAAGCCAACAATATCTCTTAAAGACATAGCATCCCAAACCTCATGTCAGATGATTAAAAAGGCTGAACCCACTGCTTCATCAAATGCATGTACCTATATTGTATTTGACAAAAAGGCATTTGAAAAAGATTCAGATGTGTACAGTATAGTGGTATTGCAAAATGATAAGATTGTTGTATCTGATTGGTATTTTAACAGACTTTTGATATTTGAAGAAGACGGAACCACAAGTGGAACAGTAAAAGTTCCTGATTATCCATTTGGATCGACTACCATTCAGCATGATAAATTCGCTGTGTCTTTGCCATTTTCCAATCAAATTATTGATTGATGCAGATGGCAATCTATTTGTTGCTTGTGTGATTCTTATTTCAAGTGATGGGAAAGGACATAAAAAGATACTAGAAATAGAGCGACCCAAAAGTATTTACTTCCATGAAAGAAAGTCTAGGCTTTATGCTTGTAGTGATGACGGGAGTACCATTATTTCGTTCATTATACCTCAAAACATTTTGTCTTTTACTTGACATTTTCAAAGCTGTCAAAATTAAACAAGTGTAATTATTTGAAAACACAAGAATTATTTTTTTTTGTTTAGTTTTTCCTATATAAATATACATATTTATAATGCAGACACTTTCACTCTTGTTCCAAATAAATGTAAACTAGAGGACAATAAAAAAAACTAATTTCAAAGAATAACACCATTGCAAAAGATTAGTAGGCAAATCCTGCTCCACTAGTAGCATCCTTCATGTTGCTCATTGCAAGTTAAAATTTTGTGATAGCATTGAACTCAGTCATTATAATGGAAAAATGAACAGGATTGCATGTGGCTTCAATAATTAGAATAATCCATGGTCATCTTTGACAATGCTTGTTCTGATATTTCATAATGATTAACCATATCATTGATTGATTGAGTGATTGATTGTTTGGTACGGTGTTTAACACTACTTTCAGCACCATAAGCTATATTCTGTCGCAGAAAGCTCGACATAGGGATAGTGATCCGGCGGCGGCGGCGTTAACTAACTACTTAAAAGCTTTAAATTTTAGAAGGTGGAAGACCTGGATGCTTCATATTTTGTATATAGATGCCTTATGTTATGAAGTTTCAGTCTGTCATATGTCTATGGTCTTTGACCTCGTTTTCATGGTTCAGCGACTACTTGAAAAAAAAGTTCATATATTTTGTTATGTTAATTTCTCTCTTATGAGTAACAGGATGACTATATTTAGTATATGCGTACCTTGCAAGGACCTCATGTCTGTCAGACAGTTTTCATCTGACCTCGACCTCATAATTTTCATGGATCAGTGAACAAGGTTAAGTTTTCGTGGTCAAGTCCATATATAAGATACTATAAGCAATAGGTTTACTATATTTGGTGTATCGAATTATTGTAAGGTATACATGTCCAACTGGCAGGTGTCATCTGTCCTTGACCTCATTTTCATGGTTCAGTGGATAAAGTTAAGTTTTTGTGTTTTGGTATTTTTTTCTAATACTGTATGCAATAGGTCAACTATATTTGGTGTATGGAAATATTTTACGATGTACATGTCAGTCTGCCAGAGTTTATTTTACCTTGACCTCATTTTCATGGTTCATTGCTCAGTGTTAAGTTTTTGTGTTTTGGTCTGTTGTGCTTAAACCAAAAGCAATAGGTCAACAATATTTGGTGTATGGAATGATTGTAAGGTGTATATGTCTGTCTGGCAGGTATCATCTGACCTTGACCTCATTTTCATGGTTCATTGGTTAATGTTAAGTTTTCATGGTTAAGTTTGTTTCTTAGATACTATAAGCAATAGGTGAACTATATTTGGTGTAGTGAATGATCGTAAGGTGTATATGTCTCTCTGGCAGGTATCATTTGGCCTTGACCTTATTAAAGCAGGGAGACATTTCAGCATATGCACTCTTGTTAGTGAAGGAGCCATGAGCCATGGAGTCAAACGCATCTGCCATAAGCGGGTTTAGAACGCACAGCCTTAGTGTTGGCATGCTAGTGATATTGTAGATGAGCTACATACCCCTCAAACTTATCATGATTGCGTCCATAAAACTTTTGTAAATATCCCCTAAAGAATCAGAGATCAACAATCAACCATGAGCTATTGCCATTATTTTGTGTCCAAACTTTTCTTCTATAGTCTGTTGTCAATCTTTTAAACTTTTAAAAAAAAACTTTTCATCTGAAATTTATCTGGACCATAGTTGGCCACAATGCATGTAGCTCTTCAAATCTTACTGTTTTTGTCAAGATTCCGATCGATCAAATTTGTATGAAATATTTTCTATCAACCACATCTGGATTGAGTTAAAAATGTTTTGTGAGTTCCTTAGAATTAGGCCACAATCATCTTAAATTATCCAGAAAAAAGGAAAAGGCTGCTGTAGCTATAGATAGGAAATTAGGGTGTCAAATAATCTTGTTTTTGTCTCACCTTGACGGAGTCAAAAAGCGAGACATAGGTATGCTGTTTCCAGCGTTGGCGGCTACGGCGGTGGCGTCAACAATGTATTAGTTTGTGATTAGGTCTAGTTCATGGGTAACCACTAGTGGTAGGTCAATGATATTTGGTATGCAGTTGTATAAGCATTGGCATATCTCATTTCCATGGAGATTATTTGGCTACGCCCCCTAAGTCATGGTCTATAGACTTTGAAAATTTTGCTAAGTTTACATGTATTAGTTTGTGGTTAGGTCAGTTCAAGGGGAATCATTAGTGGTAGGCCAATGTTAATTGGTGTTCAGTTGTATAAGCATTAGCACATCTCATTTCCATAGAGAATATTTGGCCCCGCCCCCTCAGTCATGGTCTATTTACTTTGAAACTTTTGCTTAGTTTACATGTATTAGTTTGTGATTAGATCAGTTTAAGATGAACTGCTAATGTTAAGTCAGTGATATTTGGTATGCAATTTTTTTGGCATTTGCAAGTATCGTTTCCATGGGGATTATATAGCCCCACCCCTGATCATGGTTCATTGACTTTGAAACTTTTACATAGTTTACAAGTTAATGTTTGTGTTTAGGTTTGTTTAAAGGGAACAACTTATAATAAGTCAATGGTATTTGGTATGCAGTTGTATTAGCATTGGCACATCTCATTCCATGGAGATTGTTTAGCCATGTACCTTCAGTCATGGTTCATCGACTTTGAATATTTGCATAACTTACATGTTAAAGTATTGCTATTTTAATTTCAACATTTGCATTATCAAAATTACAAAAAGGCGAGACATATCTCTGTGATAACAGTTTATTTGGCTTTATATGTTGAATTTTGACAAATAGACAGAAGTAATGGGTCTTAATCAAAGTGATCTACAATCACTAATGGAAAGATTGAAAGAATTGTGTGTATAATTTCAATCACATTTTACCCCTTCATTGCAGTGATGGTGGACAAGAACAACTTGCTTTAGCACTATCGCATATTTGTTAGTTATATTACTGCAGATTTTTAGAAAAATAAGCAATTTTCAGTGAATAAAATAGCGTAATAGAGTTATGTCAGAGGGTCACTAAATTTGCATAATAACTTCTTTTAAATTGCAACTTAATATTCATATTTTTTTGAAACAGAAGAAATTGCCTAATAAAAAAAAAATTATTGCAGTTTCACCTTTGACCAATGATTAAAGAAACTTGAAACTTAAAGTTTTTTTTATCTCCATAAAGTAACCTGTGAATGGTTGTTTTATGGGCATGTCTGTGACTCTGTGTTCAAACATTCCTATGTATAGCTTATCGATTATGATTAAAACAATAATATATGACATTGAAGATGCATGGTTGACAAAGGGTAATTTTAAGAAACTTAATATGATGTTTTTATTCTATTGTCCAAAGATGGAGAATTTTATTTTTTGAGGAAAATTAATATAATAATTTTAATTTAAGAAGGTTCACTGATTTTTAAATAAATCTTAATATAGAGTCCAATGTCCCCTGCATTGCACATATTTTATCTATCCATGCAAGGGCAATAACTGAAAAAAAAAACATTTTTTCTTTCTTAAACATATATTTCATTGCAAAAATACATTTCCTGGATTAGAATATAAAATACCTTCACTGATAAATGTAACCTTTTTAAAATTATGGATTAATAACAGATAATTGTTGCACAGATTTTGCAAGAAAAATAGACACCACTTGGATTTTTTACTCATACAGATTTTCCTTTTGGTCTTTTGTTTAACAAATACATTATGCATTAGTCCTTACTCAATCATCTTTCAAATAAAATTAACAGATATTTTGTTTATTGCAGTGTAAATCAAAAGTTATATATAGGGAAAGGATTAAATCTATCATCTGTATATAATTTTAATAAAGAAATGCCCATGTAATATTTATGTTAATTTGAATTAAACATGAAGACAGAGACTGACCTATATAGATCAAATTATATCTGATACTACAGACATTTGGTCAATTATGATTAAGGAGGAGGAGTCTATATAGAATTCCAATTATTGTCCCACCCTTTGTGTTTCATTGTGTTTGAACATGACAGTTGTCAATCATACTGGTCTTGTATTAATACACTTACTTAATTAAAAAGACAAAACTAACCAGTAAATTGAAAAAAGTAATGACTATTATTTTTGAAAAAAACCTCTAAATCAAGATGTATCCAAATTTTTTACAGTTAATTTGTGCATATGTATACAGACATGAGAACTATTGGGAACTATATGTCAGTGTGTATAGATTTAGTTACTCATTTAGTAGCTAATCTGTCCACTTTCTGTTTGGGAGGCCAGTGCCTTAGGAAATCAAAGTGCTGGATAGCACCTCTGGGAAGTTTGCAACTGTAGATGTGTATTTTTTCAAATAGATTATAGATGTGTATTATTTTAAATATGTATTCAATCACAGCTTTGATATTTTTAACTAAACCATTTTCTTTTTTCATATAAAATTTTGATATTTTCTATTGCAACCTTGAACTGTTGTTCTAAAATAATCAAATATACAATAAGCTCTGTTAATTTCTTTATGTGCCCATGCCATATCTGGGGCCTGTGATTTTATAGTATTTTTTTTCATTCGTAACTGGGCATAACCCTAACAACAGTAAAATGATGGCACCGAAATTCAAACTTGATCTTGGTGTTGTGGTTAAAAGTATTTTGTATAAGTTTCGTAACAATTGGTTGAGGCACACTAAAGTTAGAGCACGGAATTGAAAAAAAATCGTAAGTGTTCCGCGGAACCCGGTGTTTCGCCTACTTTTGCTGTTAATCGCAGGCTCAACAAAAATGAGGAAAAATTAATAAAAATATTCCTCTCTATACTATCTTTTGATTGTAAGAAGCTTCTGTCCAAGTTTGGTAAAAATCCAGGATAGTTTATGAATCTAATAAATGTTTTAAAAAATAACTGCAGACTGTATGTAATGTTAACTGGAAGAAAAGCTAAGTCCATTAAGTAAAATACGGAAAAACAAGAACAAAATTTTAACTAAATTTTCTTCTAGATACTAGCTTTTGATCATAAACAAGCTTCTGTCCAAGTTTGATACAAATCCAGGATAGTTTAAGAAAGTTATTAAAATTTTAAAAACTTTAGCCACAGAGTGAATGTAATGTTTCCTGGCAGAAAAACCAAGTCCATTTATAAGTAATATACTGAAAAAAATGGATTTTTTTTTAACAAAATTTACTTCTGGGTACTATTGTATGATCATAAACAAGCTTCTGTCCAAGTTTGGTAGAAATCCAGGATAGTTTAAGAGAGTTATTAAAATTTCAAAAACTTTAACCACAGAGTGAATATTTGTGGATGCCTCCGCCGCCGCCGCTGAAATGTAGGATCGCTATGTCTCGCTTTTTCGACAAAAGTCAAAGGCTCGACAACAATCAGTTTTTAAATTTGTAAAGGGGCATAGATGTAAAGGGGCATAACTCTAGAACAGTAAAACTGACGCCACTAAAACTCAAATTTAATCAGTGTTTTGTGATAATGAGCATTGTGTATAAGTTTCATAACATTTGGTTGAGACAAACTAAAATTAGAGATCGTAAACAAAAATTCAAGCAACTTTTGATTTGTTAAGGAGCATAACTCTAGAATTGTAAAATCGACGCCACCAAAATTCAACTTGACCTGTGTTTTGTGGAAATAAGCATTGCGTATAAGTTTCATACAATTTGGTTTAGGAAAACTAAAGTTAGAGAACAGATGGGATGTACGGACGTACATACAAGTAAGGGACGTATAAATTCTTACAGAAGAAAAAGGGTAAAACTTAATACGATGGAGACATAACAATAGCAGTATGACGACATGAATAAAAAATTTATATACACTAGATTCATAGAGGTGCTAATAACCCCGGCTGTAACACATTTTATAGTTGATGCTGTGAAATTTAGCATTGAGACAATAACATTTGAGATTTTTGGTTTGTCATAATTATTTGGACTAGCACTAAGAAAAAGAAAGTCATTTTCCTATTACATGGACAGATTTTATTTAATCATGTAAATAATTGCTACAGCACTTGTCTTGATACACTGAGTTATTTTAAGTAGAAGCTGACTTGTCTGCCTTATATCCTTGTAACGATTTGTTTACAAATGTAATTGTTAATCGTAACGCTGATGAGGCTGCGATATGTACGAACTGTCGTTCAGTCAATGTTTTTCAGCTGTCAGTTTGACCCACGTGACTGAGCATGCTGGACGAGTGAAGGTCCTTAAATCCACATTGGAATGTGAAATAGCTAGTATTTAAATAGCGGAATTTAAAAGTTTTCAAATGATTTTGGCATCAAAACATTCTGATCGATGTTTTAACAAAAACATGCACCTTTCTATCATAGCCGGTATTTACCTTTACTCATCGATGGCGTGTGACATAAGCCATATGATTATCGAGTATTTCTGTCACCTGTGTATAATTGTTCAATCAAACTTTTATCACTTGTCAATTATCCGAAGGCTTGGTCAAAACATATCAGTAATGTCAGCCATACGGGATTCTTTCGATACACTCGGACTTTTACTTATTTAATAATAAACATTTGTAAATATCGTACATAGTAAAAAAAAAAGCGCGGGAAAATGTTCATTCATGAAATATTCATGAATGAATTAAACGCTGTCTCGCGTAGATTTCTTTGATTTTCTCTTCAGCGCATGGCAGATCCGCGAAGTAGTGTTTGTGATAGTTATTTTCAAAATGAAGTTAAAATCATCTGAACTGTCGGTGAACATTCATTCCTTTTTTATTCAAGCTGTAATCTTTTCAAAAGGACTCAAAATTTCAAAATAATCTTCTTACAATCAGTATTCAAACACTAGTACTACATTATCTTGGAGCAGAACATTTGCGATAGTCTGTCACCGGAAGTTTGAGGCCGAAGCCTAAGGAAAGTATTGCTATAGCAAACTTCCCAAAAATTGGAACAATTTCCAAACTTTCCAAAAACGATCTGCATGTCAGTCAACATGATGTACCACCCTTTAAGTTGGTAAATAAAATGCTCCGCTGGGCGCAGCTTGATACGACCGCAGAGATCGAACCCTGAACAGTTGGGGCAAGTATGGACACTACATTCAAGCTTGATACAGCTCTGGATTTGGATTGTGATTATATATTTGACAAAGCATAGGTTTCTGACACAGAATGAATGTGGTCGAAAAGCTGAAAAACTTGAAATTGGACTTTTACCTATCATGGCCCAATTTCCAAAAATCTAAAACTGTTAGATTCAGCATATCAAAGAATCCCAAGAATTCATTTTTTTTTAATTCAAAGTTTAATTTTGGACCCTTTCGACATCAATGTGGACCAATTCGATAAAGGGGCCCAAAATCCAAAATATAAATAATTGTTAGATTCAACATATCAAAGAACCACATATATTCAATTTTTGTTGAAATCAAACAAAGTTTAATTTTGGATCCCGATTTAGACCAATTGAAAACTTGGCCCAAAATCAAAAATCCAAATACATGCTTAGATTCAGTTTAGCAAAGAACCCCTTGAATTAATTTTTTCATAAAATCAAAATAAGTTTAATTTTGGACTATGTGGACCAATTTGAAAACCGGTCCCAAAATCAAAAATTTTAAATACACAGTTAGGTTCAGCATGTCAAAGAACCTGAAGAATTCAATTTTTTTTAAAAATCAAACAAAGTATATTTTGGACCCTTTGGGCCTTAATGTGGACCAATTTGAAAGAAGGCCTCAAAATTAGAATCTAAATACATGCTTAGATTTGACATATCAAAGAACATTAATAATTCAATATTTGATGAAATCAAACGAAGTTTAATTTTAGTCCCTTGTATGAATTCAAATACGGAGCCCAAAATCTTCAATCTAAATACACGGTTAGATTCAGAATATCAAAGAACCACATGAATTCAAGACTTTGAATTAAACCATATTGAAGTTGGTCAAGAAATAAGCAATTTATACAAAGTAATTAGAAAAGTATTGAAAAAAAAATGAAAAAAAAAAACAATTCCAAAAATTATTTCTCATGAATACAAAATCTTTAAAAATTTATAAAACTTACCTTAATTATTTTTTACTATATATCTAATAATGAACAGTAAATTTCAAACTATATCAATACATAATTTCTTCTCTAAAATTAGATATGATGCTGTATCTATTTTCATCTATGACTCAACGTAAAATTTCTGTTGATTGCGCAATACATCTCTGAATTTAGATTCTGATTAAATATTTAATAATAGCATAATTTCTGACACAGAATGAATGTCGTTTAAGTTCTTAAATAATTTTAAATTGGACATTTACCAATTATGGTCCAATATCCAAATTCTAAATACATGGTAAGAATCAGCATATCAAAGAACCCCAAGAATTCAATTTTTAAAGAAATCCAACAAAGTTTTATTTTGGACCTTTTGGACCTCAATGTGAACCAATTTGATAAAAGGACCCAACATCAAAAATTTAAATACACACTTAAATTCAGCATATCAAAGAACCCAATATATAATTTTTTTTGTTAAAATCAAACAAAAAGTTTAATTTTGGACCCAAATTTCAACCAACTTGAAAACTGTGTCTAAAAACAAAAATCTAATTATATGCTCAGATTCAGCATAACAAATAACCACAAGAATTTTTGTTGAAATCAAACTAAGTTTTATTTTGGATACTTTGGACCCTTCAGTTTGAAAAACGGGCCCCAAATCAAAATTTAAAACACTCTGTTAGATGCACACATTAAAGAACAGCAATAATTTAATTTTTCAAGAAATCAAACAAAGTTTAATTTTGGACCCCAATTTTACTTTATCTACACAATGTATTGTAATGAAATATATCCTTTAATAAAAATAGATTATTGTCTAAAAATAACATTTTTCCACTAAGATGTAACATAACATAATGTATGGCACAATTGTATTTAAAACTTCACTTACCTACACTTCCACTTCAACAGATAGACAAAGGTCTATTTTAATTTCCAAGGAGTTTTCAATCATAAGAAAATATTCAAACATGTTAACAATCTTTAAATAGAACACAATGCATACACAATTATCACCACAATTAATACTATTATTGTCTGTGAACCAATTTATTTTCCAGGAACCAATTTATTTTCCATGAACCAGTGATGTAAACCACAAAAATAGTTCTCTAAAATTAGATGTGATGTTATATCTATTTTCAATTAGACCCAACTTAAAATTTCTGTTAATTGTGCAATAACATCTCTGAATTTAGATTCTGAGCAAATATGTAATAATAGCATAGTTTCTGACACAGATTGAATGTGGTATAAGTTCTTAAATAATTTTAAAATTGGACATTTACCAATTATGGTCCAATATTCAAATTCTAAATACATGGTTGGATTCAGCATATCAAATAATCACATTGTTTCATTCTTTGCTAAAATCAAACTAAGTTTTATTTTAGATACTTTGGACCTTTATGGGGTCCTGAGTTTGAAAAACAGGCCCAAAATCAAAAATTTAAAACACTGTTAGATTGCACATATTAAAGAACAGCAATGATTTAATTTTTGAAGAAATCAAACAAAGTTTAATTTTGGACCAAAATTTGGACAAACTTAGAAAACCAAGCACATATCAAAAAATCTAAAACACTGTTGGATTGACCAAATCAAATAACACAAACAATTTAATTTTTGATGAAATCAAACAATGTCCAGTTTTGGACCCCAGTTTGGACCATCTTGAATACTGCCCGAAATCAAAAATCTAAATACACGCTTAGATTCAGCATATCAAAGAACCCCAACCATTCTTTTTTTCAATTCAAACAAAGTTTAATTTTGGACCCTTTGGACCTTAATATGGATCATTTCAAAAACAGACCCTTAAATCCAAATTCTAAATACCCAATTAGATTCAGCATATTAAATACTCCCAAGAATTCAAGACTTTTGAATTAAACCCCATTGAAATTGCTAAAGAAATAAGCAATTTATACAGAGTATTGGTTCTGTCTCATTTTAACTAAACCAATAAGGTCATAACCCTTAAAATCAATCCCAAACTTTATGTTATGGTATAACACCTTGTGACACAATTAAGTACCTGTCTTTGTAAGAATCATGCAGGTTCCTGTTGATTGACGATTCATGACCCTCTTCAAATATCTTTATATTTTGTTTATGAAGTAGGTATGGTATGAAATTAGGTTTCATATATTTATTTTATCTTTTGAACCTTGGTTGCCATGGAAACCGTCCTAACAAAATTCTGCCTAAATACGTGCAAAAGTAGCCTTTGAAAATTGAAAAATAAGGATTTTAAAGTACCATTGCAATAAAGTTAATCAATGCAAACAATAAGCATTTTTACACTGTTGACAAATAAAACCCCAAACTATTCAAAAACGTTAAAATTTTGAATTTACCTAATAGCTTGTTTCCATAGCAACCATTTAAATATATGTTAAAATTCGATAATAAAACATTTCAAAAATCGCTAAATTTTAATTCTGTTTATCTCCCAAGACCAACAATACCATAACATGAAACTGACAAATTTTGAAAGACAACATGTTATATATTCATGAAATAAAAAGAAAGTCGTGCGTTTTTTTTTTTTTTTTTTTGTTAAAAAAATTATTTTCATTCAAAAATTGTCAATTTTAACAAAAATCCAGATTTCCATACAGATAAACAATCAAAGATCTTGAACTTAATGAGCCAAACTCATCCATTTATATGTGTAATTCGGACACTCATTTGTAAATTATAAATGAGAATATATGATTTATAAAGATATAATGGTACAGAATGAAAACTAATCACTCTGGGTATGGTGCACTCCCCACCCTTTTTTGAAAAAAACATTTTTTCGAAATTATAATATTTGTCAAAAAAATGTGGTACTTAATTGTGCTTTCTTGTGAACTTTTTGAGCATTTAAGCATAACATTTCTTCTATGGTTGCGGGCAATAAATGTACCCCCTCCTCCTAATTTGAGATATAAGATTTCTCAGAAATATGAAAAAAATGAGAATGGTTTCGCATAACCAAGTGTCTTTTGCCTGGGACTGATGTTGTCAGTGAAAAGGAATAATGTTGAACTCCAAAAACATTTAAGTCTCTTTACTAATATATGAAGATGTGGTATAAAAGCCAAGGAGACAACTCTCCACCAGAGACCAAATTGACATAGAAATTAACAACATGTCATCGTACGGCCTTCAACAATGAGCATAACAAAGTTTATCAGTAAAACAAATCATAATGAACAAAAAAAACATATTTGCTCAGGATACTATCACTTTAAAAATGGCTATAAAGAAGTCACAGTAAAAGTTTCATGGAACTCTGTGTTGGTTAGAACCAGATTATTGATGCTTTAAAAACTTTAACCTTAGACTGTAAGATCTGCCTAACAAGAATGCACACACTGAAATGTCTCGCCTGTCTTATTTATCATTGAATTGCTGTTGAAACTCTGTTAATGAACATTTTAAAACAAGTACCATACTAACTTAACATTATCAATGTTCTAAGAAAATGAAGGTCACGGTCAGATGAACAATGGCAGACAGACATGTACACCTTGTAATCATTCCATACACCAAATATAGTAGTCCTATCGCTTATAGTATCGATAAAATGACATAATTACGAAAACTGAACAATGAAAATAAGATCATGGACAGATGAAACCTGCCAGAAAGACATGTACACCTTTTATTGTTCCATACACAAATTAGAATGGTCCCATTGCTTATAGTATCCGATAAAAAGACCAAACCCGAAAAAAACAAATATTGTCCATGAACAATGAAATTAAGGTCAAAGTCAGATGAAACCTGCCAGTCTGGCATTCCATATACAAAATATAATTGACCTTTTGCTTATAGTATCTGAGATTTACACTTGACCTTGTAACTTTAACCTTGATCACTGATCTACAGAATGAGGTCGAGGTCAGGTGAACCTTACCTGATGGAAATGTAGACGTTGCAAGGAACCCACATACCAAATAAAATTATCCTATGACTCAAAGTAATTGAGAATTGGGATTGTAATTTATTTTCAAGCAGTCACTAAACCATGAAAATGAGATCAAGGACAATGGACATATAACACACGGAATCTTCGTAACGTAAGGTATCTGCACATGTAAGGGATGAAGCACCGAGGGGCGTGTTTTATTGGTCTCTTTTGTACATCTTCAGAATGTCTTCTTGGTGAATTGGTGAAGAGTCAAACTAGACGCTCTAAAGAGCCTGTGTCGCTCACCTTGGTCTATGTGCATATTTAACAAAGGACACTCTCCAACATTTTAGACGAGAATGGAATTCATGACAAAAATCTCTGTTTTGTTGATCTTGTATTACTGATTATAAGGTCTGTTTAGTTTCTCTCTATCTTCTTTAGTTTTTGCCCAAAACACAAGAGGGTTAAAAAAAATCCTCATTTAAGGGCAATCACTCCTATAAAAAGTGACAGTCTACTAACTATACCATCAAAATTTGACTTGTTAGTAGATCCTGCCTTGCTGATAATTTTTGAGATTTAAAGTGTCTATTTATCTATTAGATATAATCATATAAGGCAAAATGCAAAAAACAATGGTACAAAAAATCACCATTAAAGGGCAATAACTCCAATAAGGAGTCGTGGGATGATTTCCTCTCTTTGTCTTAATTATAAATCTTGTCTTCCTGATAATTTTTGCTTATTTAAGTTTCTATCTATCTATCATAGCTTTTTAAAATACAAGGCAAAAATGCAAAAAAAAAAAAATGGTACAATTGACGCTAGGGGCCGTCTTGACCTTGTTGTAGGGTATGAATGATTCGTTCATTGTTGAAGACCCTACATCAACTGACAAGATGAAGAACAGGAATAAAAGCCCTGTTCATTGATAATTTTCTATGTTTCTATGTATTGTGTGCGATTTTGTCCCATGTACATTTACTCCATATCCTTTCATTTTCTACAAATCGTCATCAGAGGGCAATAACTCTAATAAGGAGTCGGCTGACGATTTTGACAATGCATACTTATTTGTAACTTGTCTTGCTGATCATTTTTGCAATTTAAAGTTTCTCTCTATCTATCATAGTTTTCAAGATTATAGGCAATAATAAAAAAAATAAAATGGTAAAATTTGTCATTTAAGGGCAATAACTCCTATAAGAAGTTGTCTGACAGCTTTGACGTATATGAACAATTGGCAGAGCTCAACATTCTGAACATGTTTGCCCTAGATTTTCTTTATTTATAACATTTTTCAAAATAATAGACAAAACTTGCATTTTACCCCTTTGTACTTTTTATTAGCCATGTCAACCATCTTGGTTGGCAGGCCGGGTCATTGGACACATTTTTTAGACTAAATACCCCAATGATGATTGTGGCCAAGTTTTGTTAAATTTGGCCAAGTAGTTTCAGAGGAGAAGATTTTTGTAAAAGTTAACGACGGATGACGACAGACGACGACGACAGATGCCAAGTTTTGAGAAAAGCTCACGTGGCCCTCTAGGCCAGTTGAGCTAAACAAATGAATCTGGACCTCTTCTGGAAATATTCTATAGAAGAAGCAATAAAAACAAAAATTTAATATGCTGTCGAATATAGCAGATTTTTAAAACAATTTGGATGATATAAATGATATTAACAATGATTTATTATAGAAAATAAGATATATGTCAGTTCCGTTTCGGTAAACACAACTGTAATAGTCTTAATAAGCCTTTAATATTGGTGAGGGCCATTTGAAAGATGACTTTCCACCCAGAAAAAACAGGAATCTACAAATTAACAATTACTATGCAGTTTAAGTGGAGCAATTTTATGTGTTTGCAATAGTTATAGGTTATTTTATGAAGATTTAACACAACATTAGGATTGATAGAACAAAACTCCCTTTTGACTTTAAAACTTTTGGTTGTGTGGTGACAGAGCTACGCGACTTCAATAGTCAGATGTAAGGAATGTAAAATAAAAGATTCTTTTGATTAATTTTCTGGTGAAAGTAAGGCATCATTTGAATTGAAAATTATCCAAATTTGTCAATCAAGATTTTAACTGTCAGATAAATAAAAGGTCATATTTATGCTTTAGATCTAGTATGTTTATATCAAATTACTACAAATTGTGAAGTGTTATTAGGATTGGTGACAGTAGACTTGCTTTGAATTTTGACAATTTACTTGGATGTTATTCCAGAACTATGAAACTTCAAACAGCAATATTTGAGGCAATATTGATAAGTTTAGGGAATGACAAGTAGATACTGTCTAATAGAAAATGTCTGAAGCAAAAAAGTTTTTTTATTTTCCATTTTCAGTATATTTCTGATAGATGGACAGAGTTTTTTACAATTGACATTTACAGACAGTCTGGGATTAAGCTTTTTTGACATGAATTGTTATGAAATCTGAACAGAAGCTAATCTTCAAAACCTGAAATAGTAATTCAATTTATTTTTTTTTCAATTTGCACAAAACAGGTGTTCTAAGGCCCGCGTTCTTAATTGCTAATTGTAATGCCTGCTAAAAATGTCGCAAAGGTGAGACTTAGCAATCCTATATTCAGTCATCATAGTCAACAATTATGTTTAGTCTGTGATAAAAATCTGTCTAAGACATCAATAAATACCCTTTTCCACTAATTCTTCCTACCTTCACTAGATTTTAGTGCCATCTCTAAAATAATTTTTCATTGATAAACAAGCATTAATTTATTCAACAGAATTTTGAAAATACAATTCTTTGCATATCTATTGACCCTTTTTTTCAGCATTATCATGTTAGTAGAAACACAGGTATTAATTTTTTATGCCTAGCTTCTTTAAATATTTATGGAATTCTATGAAACTTAAACAGAAGTTTCTGAATTATTAAGAAAAGATCTAAAGAATTTTCTTTTACTTTCCCCGTATCTTATATGTTATACTTGAAAATGGACTTCATTTTTTTATGTTTACATTTAGAAACAGACCAAACAGTCTAGGGTTAAATATTAAAAAATCAATAGTCTGTTTCAAACTGTCATTTAGTTTCTAAAAAACTATTATTGAGGCATCTTCGTAGCCATTTAGGTTAAAAATAAAAACCATGATAAATAAACTAAGTTCTTTTTTTTTGTACCCAGCGTTGACATGTAGGCACAGTCTGGACTGTGATTAAAGATTTTAAAATTTGGACAACCATGTCAAACCTTCTGGAAATTTTACTAAGCCATGGCAGAAGCTTCTTAAAAGTGAAAGTCTCCTGAACAAATATATTTTTAAATGTGTTCATTATCATGATTATGTTTCACTTTACTGCATGATAAACATGTTATGCTCATTGTTAAAGGCCATTCGGTGATCTATGGTTGTTTAAAATTTCTTTGTCATTTGGTCTCTGGTGGAGAGTTGTCTCATTGGCAATTATACCACATCTTCTTATTTTATATATAGACTTAAATATTTTGGAGTTCATCAATATTCTTTTCACTGACAACATCAGTCCCATACAAGACACTGGGTTATGCGTCATTTTTTCATATTTCTGAGAAATCTAATATCTAAAAATAGGGAGGGATACATATTATTGCCTTCAACTATTGAAGCAATGTTATGCTTAAATGCTCAAAATGTTGACAAGAAAGCACAATTAAATACCACATTTTTTATTTTTCGATAAATTTTATAATTTTGAAATTTTTTTTTTCCAAAAAAAGGGGGCACCTATGGAAATCTGGATTTTTGTGAAAATTGACAATTTTGAAAGAAAATAATTTTTTTAACGAAAAAAAAAACCGCACGACTTTATTTTTTATTTCATGAATATATAATATTTTGTCTTTCAAAATTTGTCAGTGACATGTTATGGTATTGTTGGTCTTGGGAGATAAATAGAAATAAAATTTTGCAATTTTTGCAATTTTTTATCATCGAATTTACATATTTGTAAATGGTTGCTATGGAAACAAACTATTAAGTAAATTCAAAATTTTAACTTTTTGAATAGTTCAGGGTTTTGTTTGTCAACAATGTAAAAATGCTTATTGTTTGTATTGATTAACTTTATTGCAACGGTACTTTAAAATCCCTTATTTTTCAATTTTCAAAAGCTACTTTTTTCACCTTTTCAGGCAAAATGTTGTTTTGACTGTTACCATGGCAACGCACATTATACAGGGAAAATAAAGACAGAATTTTACTCATCTACCTGTGTTCTTATGATAAAGGGCAAAAAATACTACTTTTGTGACATGTCATGAATCACCCTCTGCATGATTTTTACAAAGACAGGTACTTAAATAGCAATAAATAGATTTATACTCAAGTTATTGTCCAGAAATCAGAAAATCCTAGTTTTTTGGCCCCTTTTCAGCCCCTTATTAAACGGTTTGGACCATGACCCCTAAAATCAATCCCAACTTTCCTTTTGAAGTATGAAACCTTGTAGTGAAATTTCCATACTCTTATACACAAATTAGTGTCCTGAAACGTACTGTCGGATGAGAAAATTGCCACTGTTTCCGCCCATTAGTAGAACTATAGCAATGAACACTATTGTTTTCAAACTCTGTACGAAAATGCCTCCTTTGCTTTTTGAAACATAAACAAGATTCTTTTGCTTCATTGGAAATGTTTTTGAACAGTTCCTAATAAGTGCATAAATGAAATTTCAACATTTCTAATGGCAGCTATGAATAAATCGTCTTCATACTGTAAACCCCAACACTCTTCATTTGGCTGGATTTCCTTTATTTCTGTGAATGTATCTAGCAAGTAAATCTTTATGCACCATAATTCTGGAAATTAAACTGCAAATGTATCTGTATTAATAACAGTCAATCCAAATGGTCTATAAGGGTAACATATTCTTTTCTTTACTGACCAACTGATATCAAATATAATAACTTTTGGATACTTGTGATCAGAAACGGCACTATTACCACCTGGTAATGCTACTAAGCAGGAAATGAGTGATTCTTTTTCAAATGCTGACTTGTCAAATTCAATCTGTATCTTTTGGACAACTGATACTTCTGTTTGATTATCATTTACGTTTTGGCAAGTTAAACCACCAGATATATCCTTCAGAATCGTCTTAAAATTTTTCCTTTCTACAGTCACTTCTACTAGATCAGACATATTTTGTTTGAAATTGTCACTCATTTTTGCTTTTATTTTCATTTCATTTCTTGCATAGATGGCTCTTTTACAATTTCATTAAGATATACACTAGATTCATAGAGGTGCTAATAACCCCGGCTGTAACACATTTTATAGTTGATGCTGTGAAATTTAGCATTGAGACAATAACATTTGAGATTTTGGTTTGTCATAATTATTTGGACTAGCACTAAGAAAAGAAAGTCATTTCCTATTACATGGACAGATTTTATTTAATCATGTAAATAATTGCTACAGCACTTGTCTTGATACACTGAGTTATTTTAGTAGAAGCTGACTTGTCTGCCTTATATCCTTGTAACGATTTGTTTACAAATGTAATTGTTAATCGTAACGCTGATGAGGCTGCGATATGTACGAACTGTCGTTCAGTCAATGTTTTCAGCTGTCAGTTTGACCCACGTGACTGAGCATGCTGGACGAGTGAAGGTCCTTAAATCCACATTGGAATGTGAAATAGCTAGTATTTAAATAGCGGAATTTAAAAGTTTTCAAATGATTTTGGCATCAAAACATTCTGATCGATGTTTAACAAAACATGCACCTTTCTATCATAGCCGGTATTTACCTTTACTCATCGATGGCGTGTGACATAAGCCATATGATTATCGAGTATTTCTGTCACCTGTGTATAATTGTTCAATCAAACTTTTATCACTTGTCAATTATCCGAAGGCTTGGTCAAAACATATCAGTAATGTCAGCCATACGGGATTCTTTCGATACACTCGGACTTTACTTATTTAATAATAAACATTTGTAAATATCGTACATAGTAAAAAAGCGCGGGAAAATGTTCATTCATGAAATATTCATGAATGAATTAAACGCTGTCTCGCGTAGATTTCTTTGATTTTCTCTTCAGCGCATGGCAGATCCGCGAAGTAGTGTTTGTGATAGTTATTTTCAAAATGAAGTTAAAATCATCTGAACTGTCGGTGAACATTCATTCCTTTTTATTCAAGCTGTAATCTTTTCAAAGGACTCAAAATTTCAAAATAATCTTCTTACAATCAGTATTCAAACACTAGTACTACATTATCTTGGAGCAGAACATTTGCGATATCTGTCACCGGAAGTTTGAGGCCGAAGCCTAAGGAAAGTATTGCTATAGCAAACTTCCCAAAATTGGAACAAGTTCCAATCTTTCCAAAAACGATCTGCATGTCAGTCAACATGATGTACCACCCTTTAAGTTGGTAAATAAAATGCTCCGCTGGGCGCAGCTTGATACGACCGCAGAGGTCGAACCCTGAACAGTTGGGGCAAGTATGGACACTACATTCAAGCTTGATACAGCTCTGGATTTGGATTGTGATTATATATTTGACAAAGCATAGGTTTCTGACACAGAATGAATGTGGTCGAAAAGCTGAAAAACTTGAAATTGGACTTTTACCTATCATGGCCCAATTTCCAAAAATCTAAAACTGTTAGATTCAGCATATCAAAGAATCCCAAGAATTCATTTTTTTTTTTTTAATTCAAAGTTTAATTTTGGACCCTTTCGACATCAATGTGGACCAATTTGATAAAGGGGCCCAAAATCCAAAATATAAATAATTGTTAGATTCAACATATCAAAGAACCACATATATTCAATTTTTGTTGAAATCAACCATAGTTTAATTTTGGATCCCGATTTAGACCAATTGAAAACTTGGCCCAAAATCAAAAATCTAAATACATGCTTAGATTCAGTTTAGCAAAGAACCCCTTGAATTAATTTTTTCATAAAATCAAAATAAGTTTAATTTTGGACTATGTGGACCAATTTGAAAACCGGTCCCAAAATCAAAACACAGTTAGGTTCAGCATGTCAAAGAACCTGAAGAATTCAATTTTTTTAAAATCAAACAAAGTATATTTTGGACCCTTTGGGCCTTAATGTGGACCAATTTGAAAGAAGGCCCCAAAATTAGAATCTAAATACATGCTTAGATTTGAAATATCAAAGAACATTAATAATTCAATATTTGATGAAATCAAACGAAGTTTAATTTTAGTCCCACTCCCTTGTATGAGTTCAAATACAGAGCCCAAAATCTTCAATCTAAATACACGGTTAGATTCAGAATATCAAAGAACCACATGAATTCAAGACTTTGAATTAAACCATATTGAAGTTGGTCAAGAAATAAGCAATTTATACAAAGTAATTAGAAAAGTATTGAAAAAAAAAATGAAAAAAAAAAAAAACAATTCCAAAAATTATTTCTCATTAATACAAAATCTTTAAAAATCTATAAAACTTACCTTAATTATTTTTTACTATATATCTAATAATGAACAGTAAATTTCAAACTATATCAATACATAATTTCTTCTCTAAAATTAGATATGATGCTGTATCTATTTTCATCTATGACTCAACGTAAAATTTCTGTTGATTGCGCAATACATCTCTGAATTTAGATTCTGATTAAATATTTAATAATAGCATAATTTCTGACACAGAATGAATGTCGTTTAAGTTCTTAAATAATTTTAAATTGGACATTTACCAATTATGGTCCAATATCCAAATTCTAAATACATGGTAAGAATCAGCATATCAAAGAACCCCAAGAATTCAATTTTAAAGAAATCCAACAAAGTTTTATTTTGGACCTTTGGACCTCAATGTGAACCAATTTGATAAAAGGACCCAACATCAAAAATTTAAATACACACTTAAATTCAGCATATCAAAGAACCCAATATATAATTTTTTGTTAAAATCAAACAAAAGTTTAATTTTGGACCCAAATTTCAACCAACTTGAAAACTGTGTCTAAAAACAAAAATCTAATTATATGCTCAGATTCAGCATAACAAATAACCACAAGAATTCAATTTTTGTTGAAATCAAACTAAGTTTTATTTTGGATACTTTGGACCCTTCAGTTTGAAAAACGGGCCCCAAATCAAAATTTAAAACACTCTGTTAGATGCACACATTAAAGAACAGCAATAATTTAATTTTTCAAGAAATCAAACAAAGTTTAATTTTGGACCCCAATTTTACTTTATCTACACAATGTATTGTAATGAAATATATCCTTTAATAAAAATAGATTATTGTCTAAAAATAACATTTTTCCACTAAGATGTAACATAACATAATGTATGGCACAATTGTATTTAAAAACTTCACTTACCTACACTTCCACTTCAACAGATAGACAAAGGTCTATTTTAATTTCCAAGGGAGTTTTCAATCATAAGAAAATATTCAAACATGTTAACAATCTTTAAATAGAACACAATGCATACACAATTATCACCACAATTAATACTATTATTGTCTGTGAACCAATTTATTTTCCAGGAACCAATTTATTTTCCATGAACCAGTGATGTAAACCACAAAAATAGTTCTCTAAAATTAGATGTGATGTTATATCTATTTTCAATTAGACCCAACTTAAAATTTCTGTTAATTGTGCAATAACATCTCTGAATTTAGATTCTGAGCAAATATGTAATAATAGCATAGTTTCTGACACAGATTGAATGTGGTATAAGTTCTTAAATAATTTTAAAATTGGACATTTACCAATTATGGTCCAATATTCAAATTCTAAATACATGGTTGGATTCAGCATATCAAATAATCACATTGTTTCATTCTTTGCTAAAATCAAACTAAGTTTTATTTTAGATACTTTGGACCTTTATGGGGTCCTGAGTTTGAAAAATAGGCCAAAAATCAAAAATTTAAAACACTGTTAGATTGCACATATTAAAGAACAGCAATGATTTAATTTTTGAAGAAATCAAACAAAGTTTAATTTTGGACCAAAATTTGGACAAACTTAGAAAACCAAGCACATATCAAAAAATCTAAAACACTTGGATTGACCAAATCAAATAACACAAACAATTTAATTTTTGATGAAATCAAACAATGTCCAATTTTGGACCCCAGTTTGGACCATCTTGAATACTGCCCGAAATCAAAAATCTAAATACACGCTTAGATTCAGCATATCAAAGAACCCCAACCATTCTTCTTTTCAATTTAAACAAAGTTTAATTTTGGACCCTTTAGACCTTAATATGAATCATTTCAAAAACAGACCCTTAAATCCAAATTCTAAATACCCAATTAGATTCAGCATATTAAATACTCCCAAGAATTAAAGACTTTTGAATTAAACCCCATTGAAATTGCTAAAGAAATAAGCAATTTATACAGAGTATTGGTTCTGTCTCATTTTAACTAAACCAATAAGGTCATAACCCTTAAAATCAATCCCAAACTTTATGTTATGGTATAACACCTTGTGGCACAATTAAGTACCTGTCTTTGTAAGAATCATGCAGGTTCCTGTTGATTGACGATTCATGACCCCTCTTCAAATATCTTTATATTTTGTTTATGAAGTAGGTATGGTATGAAATTAGGTTTCATATATTTATTTTTATCTTTTGAACCTTGGTTGCCATGGAAACCGTCCTAACAAAATTCTGCCTAAATACGTGCAAAAGTAGCCTTTGAAAATTGAAAAATAAGGGATTTTAAAGTACCATTGCAATAAAGTTAATCAATGCAAACAATAAGCATTTTTACATTGTTGACAAATAAAACCCCAAACTATTCAAAAACGTTAAAATTTTGAATTTACCTAATAGCTTGTTTCCATAGCAACCATTTAAATATATGTTAAAATTCGATAATAAAACATTTCAAAAATCGCTAAATTTTAATTCTGTTTATCTCCCAAGACCAACAATACCATAACATGAAACTGACAAATTTTGAAAGACAACATGTTATATATTCAGGAAATAAAAAGAAAGTCGTGCGTTTTTTTTTTTTTGTAAAAAATTATTTTCATTCAAAAATTGTCAATTTTAACAAAAATCCAGATTTCCATACAGATAAACAATCAAAGATCTTGAACTTAATGAGCCAAACTCATCCATTTATATGTGTAATTCGGACACTCATTTGTAAATTATAAATGAGAATATATGATTTATAAAGATATAATGGTACAGAATGAAAACTAATCACTCTGGGTATGGTGCACTCCCCACCCTTTTTGAAAAAACATTTTTTCAAAATTATAATATTTGTCGAAAAAAAATGTGGTACTTAATTGTGCTTTCTTGTGAACTTTTTGAGCATTTAAGCATAACATTTCTTCTATGGTTGCGGGCAATAAATGTACCCCCTCCTCCTAATTTTAGATATAAGATTTCTCAGAAATATGAAAAAAATGTGAATGGTTACGCATAACCAAGTGTCTTTTGCCTGGGACTGATGTTGTCAGTGAAAAGGAATAATGTTGAACTCCAAAAACATTTAAGTCTCTTTACTAAGATATGAAGATGTGGTATAAAGGCCAAGGAGACAACTCTCCACCAGAGACCAAATTGACATAGAAATTAACAACATGTCATCGTACGGCCTTCAACAATGAGCATAACAAAGTTTATCAGTAAAACAAAACATAATGAACACAAAAAAAATATTTGCTCAGGATACTATCACTTTAAAAATGGCTATAAAGAAGTCACAGTAAAAGTTTCATGGAACTCTGTGTTGGTTAGAATCAGATTATTGATGCTTTAAAAACTTTAACCTTAGACTGTAAGATCTGCCTAACAAGAATGCACACACTGAAATGTCTCGCCTGTCTTATTTATCATTGAATTGCTGTTGAAACTCTGTTAATGAACATTTTAAAACAAGTACCATATTAACTTAACATTATCAATGTTCTAAGAAAATGAGGTCACGGTCAGATGAACAATGGCAGACAGACATGTACACCTTGCAATCATTCCATACACCAAATATAGTAGTCCTATCGCTTATAGTATCGATAAAATGACATAATTACGAAAACTGAACAATGAAAATAAGATCATGGACAGATGAAACCTGCCAGAAAGACATGTACACCTTTTATTGTTCCATACACAAATTAGAATGGTCCCATTGCTTATAGTATTCGATAAATAGACCAAACCCGAAAAAACAAATATTGTCCATGAACAATGAAATTAAGGTCAAAGTCAGATGAAACCTGCCAGTCTGACATTCCATATACAAAATATAATTGACCTTTTGCTTATAGTATCTGAGATTTAGACTTGACCTTGTAACTTTAACCTTGATCACTGATCTACAGAATGAGGTCGAGGTCAGGTGAACCTTACCTGATGGAAATGTAGACGTTGCAAGGAACCCACATACCAAATAAAATTATCCTATGACTCAAAGTAATTGAGAATTGGGATTGTAATTTATTTTCAACAGTCACTAAACCATGAAAATGAGATCAAGGACAATGGACATATAACACACGGAATCTTCGTAACGTAAGGTATCTGCACATGTAAGGGATGAAGCACCGAGGGGCGTGTTTTATTGGTCTCTTTTGTACATCTTCAGAATGTCTTCTTGGTGAATTGGTGAAGAGTCAAACTAGACGCTCTAAAGAGCCTGTGTCGCTCACCTTGGTCTATGTGCATATTTAACAAAGGACACTCTCCAACATTTTAGACGAGAATGGAATTCATGACAAAAATCTCTGTTTTGTTGATCTTGTATTACTGATTATAAGGTCTGTTTAGTTTCTCTCTATCTTCTTTAGTTTTTGCCCAAAACACAAGAGGGTTAAAAAAAATCCTCATTTAAGGGCAATCACTCCTATAAAAAGTGACAGTCTACTAACTATACCATCAAAATTTGACTTGTTAGTAGATCCTGCCTTGCTGATAATTTTGAGATTTAAAGTGTCTATTTATCTATTAGATATAATCATATAAGGCAAAATGCAAAAAACAATGGTACAAAAAATCACCATTAAAGGGCAATAACTCCAATAAGGAGTCGTGGGATGATTTCCTCTCTTTGTCTTAATTATAAATCTTGTCTTCCTGATAATTTTGCTTATTTAAGTTTCTATCTATCTATCATAGCTTTTAAAATACAAGGCAAAATGCAAAAAAAAAAAAAATGGTACAATTGACGCTAGGGGCCGTCTTGACCTTGTTGTAGGGTATGAATGATTCGTTCATTGTTGAAGACCCTACATCAACTGACAAGATGAAGAACAGGAATAAAAGCCCTGTTCATTGATAATTTTCTATGTTTCTATGTATTGTGTGCGATTTTGTCCCATATTTGTACATTTACTCCATATCCTTTCATTTTCTACAAATCGTCATCAGAGGGCAATAACTCTAATAAGGAGTCGCCTGACGATTTTGACAATGCATACTTATTTGTAACTTGTCTTGCTGACCATTTTTGCAATTTAAAGTTTATCTCTATTTATCATAGTTTTCAAGATTTTAGGCAAAAATGAAAAAAGAAATTGGTAAAATTTGTCATTTCAGAGCAATAACTCCTATAAGAAGTTGTCTGACAGTTTTGACGTATATGAACAATTGGTAGAGCTCAACATTCTGAACATGTTTGCCCTAGATTTTCTTTATTTATAACATTTTTCAAAATAATAGACAAAACTTGCATTTTACCCCTTTGTACTTTTTTTTAGCCATGTCAACCATCTTAGTTGGCAGGCCGGGTCATTGGACACATTTTTTAGACTAAATACCCCAATGATGATTGTGGCCAAGTTTTGTTAAATTTGGCCAAGTAGTTTCAGAGGAGAAGATTTTTGTAAAAGTTAACGATGGATGACGACAGACGACGACAGATGCCAAGTTTTGAGAAAAGCTCACTTGGCCCTCTAGGCCAGTTGAGCTAAACAAATGAATCTGGACCTCTTCTAGAAATATTCTATAGAAGAAGCAATAAAAACAAAAATTTAATATGCTGTCGAATATAGCAGATTTTTAAAACAATTTGGATGATATAAATGATATTAACAATGATTTATTATAGAAAATAAGATATATGTCAGTTCCGTTTCGGTAAACACAACTGTAATAGTCTTAATAAGCCTTTAATATTGGTGAGGGCCATTTGATATGAAAGATGACTTTCCACCCAGAAAAAACAGGAATCTACAAATTAACAATTACTATGCTGTTTAAGTGGAGCAATTTTTTGTGTTTGCAATAGTTATAGGTTATTTTATGAAGATTTAACACAACATTAGGATTGATAGAACAAAACTCCCTTTTGACTTTAAAAACTTTTGGTTGTGTGGTGACAGAGCTACGCGACTTCAATAGTCAGATGTAAGGGAATGTAAAATAAAAGATTCTTTTGATTAATTTTCTGGTGAAAGTAAGGCATCATTTGAATTGAAAATTATCCAAATTTGTCAATCAAGATTTTAACTGTCAGATAAATAAAAGGTCATATTTATGCTTTAGATCTAGTATGTTTATATCAAATTACTACAAATTGTGAAGTGTTATTAGGATTGGTGACAGTAGACTTGCTTTGAATTTTGACAATTTACTTGGATGTTATTCCAGAACTATGAAACTTCAAACAGCAATATTTGAGGCAATATTGATAAGTTTAGGGAATGACAAGTAGATACTGTCTAATAGAAAATGTCTGAAGCAAAAGTTTTTTTATTTTCCATTTTCAGTATATTTCTGATAGATGGACAGAGTTTTTTACAATTGACATTTACAGGCAGTCTGGGATTAAGCTTTTTCGACATGAATTGTTATGAAACTTGAACAGAAGCTAATCTTCAAAACCATGAAATAGTAATTCAATTTTTTTTTTTTTTTATTTCAATTTGCACAAAACAGGTGTTCTAGGGCCCGCGTTCTTAATTGCTAATTGTAATGCCTGCTAAAAATGTCGCAAAGGTGAGACTTAGCAATCCTATATTCAGTCATCATAGTCAACAATTATGTTTAGTCTGTGATAAAATCTGTCTAAGACATCAATAAATACCTGTTTCCACTAATTCTTCCTACCTTCACTAGATTTTATTGCCATCCCTAAAATAATTTTTCATTGATAAACAAGCATTAATTTATTCAACAGAATTTTGAAAATACAATTCTTTGCATATCTATTGACCCTTTTTTCAGCATTATCATGTTAGTAGAAACACAGGTATTATTTTTGTATGCCTAGCTTCTTTAAATATTTATGGAATTCTATGAAACTTAAATAGAAGTTTCTTGATTATTAAGAAAAAGATCTAAAGAGTTTTCTTTTACTTTCCCCATATCTTATATGTTATACTTGAAAATGGACTTCATTTTTTTATGTTTACATTTAGAAACAGACCAAACAGTCTAGGGTTAAATATTAAAAAATCAATAGTCTGTTTCAAACTGTCATTTAGTTTCTAAAAAACTTTTATTGAGGCTTCTTCGTAGCCATTTAGGTTAAAAATAAAAACCATGACAAATAAACTAAGTTCTTTTTTTTTTTTGTACCCAGCGTTGACATGTAGGCACAGTCTGGACTGTGATTAAAGATTTTAAAATTTGGACAACCATGTCAAACCTTCTGGAAATTTTACTAAGCCATGGAAGCTTCTTAAAAGTGAAAGTCTCCTGAGCAAATATATTTTTAAATGTGTTCATTATCATGATTATGTTTCACTTTACAGTATGATAAACATGTTATGCTCATTGTTAAAGGCCATTCGGTGATCTATGGTTGTTTAAAATTTCTTTGTCATTTGGTCTCTGGTGGAGAGTTGTCTCATTGGCAATTATACCACATCTTCTTATTTTTATATATAGACTTAAATATTTTTGGAGTTCATCAATATTCTTTTTCACTGACAACATCAGTCCCATACAAGACACTGGGTTATGCGTCATTTTTTTCATATTTCTGAGAAATCTAATATCTAAAAATAGGGAGGGATACATATTATTGCCTTCAACTATTGAAGCAATGTTATGCTTAAATGCTCAAAATGTTGACAAGAAAGCACAATTAAATACCACATTTTTTATTTTTCGATAAATTTTATAATTTTGAAATTTTTTTTCCAAAAAGGGGCACCTATGGAAATCTGATTTTTAGAAATTGACAATTTTGAAAGAAAATAATTTTTTAACGAAAAAAAACCGCACGACTTTATTTTTTTATTTCATGAATATATAATATTTTGTCTTTCAAAATTTGTCAGTGACATGTTATGGTATTGTTGGTCTTGGGAGATAAATAGAAATAAAATTTTGCAATTTTGCAATTTTTATCATCGAATTTACATATTTGTAAATGGTTGCTATGGAAACAAACTATTAAGTAAATTCAAAATTTTAACTTTTGAATAGTTCAGGGTTTGTTTGTCAACAATGTAAAATGCTTATTGTTTGTATTGATTAACTTTATTGCAACGGTACTTTAAAATCCCTTATTTTCAATTTTCAAAAGCTACTTTTTCACCTTTTCAGGCAAAATGTTGTTTTGACTGTTACCATGGCAACGCACATTATACAGGAAAATAAAGACAGAATTTTACTCATCTACCTGTGTTCTTATGATAAAGGGCAAAAATACTACTTTTGTGACATGTCATGAATCACCCTCTGCATGATTTTTACAAAGACAGGTACTTAAATAGCAATAAATAGATTTATACTCAAGTTATTGTCCAGAAATCAGAAAATCCTAGTTTTTGGCCCTTTTCAGCCCCTTATTAAACGGTTTGGACCATGACCCTAAAATCAATCCCAACTTTCCTTTGAAGTATGAAACCTTGTAGTGAAATTTCCATACTCTTATACACAAATTAGTGTCCTGAAACGTACTGTCGGATGAGAAAATTGCCACTGTTTCCGCCCATTAGTAGAACTATAGCAATGAACACTATTGTTTTCAAACTCTGTACGAAAATGCCTCCCTTTGCTTTTTGAAACATAAACAAGATTCTTTTGCTTCATTGGAAATGTTTTTTGAACAGTTCCTAATAAGTGCATAAATGAAATTTCAACATTTCTAATGGCAGCTATGAATAAATCGTCTTCATACTGTAAACCCCAACACTCTTCATTTGGCTGGATTTCCTTTATTTCTGTGAATGTATCTAGCAAGTAAATCTTTATGCACCATAATTCTGGAAATTAAACTGCAAATGTATCTGTATTAATAACAGTCAATCCAAATGGTCTATAAGGGTAACATATTCTTTTCTTTACTGACCAACTGATATCAAATATAATAACTTTTGGATACTTGTGATCAGAAACGGCACTATTACCACCTGGTAATGCTACTAAGCAGGAAATGAGTGATTCTTTTTCAAATGCTGACTTGTCAAATTCAATCTGTATCTTTTGGACAACTGATACTTCTGTTTGATTATCATTTACGTTTTGGCAAGTTAAACCACCAGATATATCCTTCAGAATCGTCTTAAAATTTTTCCTTTCTACAGTCACTTCTACTAGATCAGACATATTTTGTTTGAAATTGTCACTCATTTTTGCTTTTATTTTCATTTCATTTCTTGCATAGATGGCTCTTTTACAATTTCATTAAGAGCTTTCCCTTCTTCTTCTATGAATTTTTCCATTTGTTTGGTTCCATGAAACAGTTGTGTATCTGCACCAATTTGTCTCAGCTGTGACAAGTTATTTTTATAGTCAGATATCACATTTGGTACAGCAAGGTTCTTCATGGCATGGGCAATAAAGTTCTAATGGCTTATCATGAATAGAACAATCAGTTTTGAAAGATGAAATGAATTGCTCCAGAGGTTTGACGCTTTCAAGGGGAACAACTGAATGATTTCTTATTGCCTTTATTGCTCTGTGATGACCGTAACATTCTTCACACAGACCTTCTTCACAGGACATACACCAGTATAGTGGCTTGTTATTTTTTCTCTCTTACAGCACATGGTCCACAATTTGTATCTTATAATTTTAAAGAAGAACCTTTAAAATAAAATTGACATGGTATCGTTTATTAACAGGTTATAGAAAAAATGGCAAGAAAAGAAATTAACTAAATATCATGTCTGTAAGACAAGAATAGCCATTTAAAATTGGTCAACAAAATAGGCTTCTGAAAAGAAGAATTCAACTAAATAAAACATTAAAATAATCACCAAAGTGAAAATGCAGGTCATGCATTTTTCAAAATCTCTGAAGCATGAAATGACATGTAACATAGCTATGTTGTATGGTAATTGCAATACCCTGCTGTGCATCCTACAAAATATAGATTTCAAGCAACAATAACTAATTAACTGGTGGTTTTTAACGACCTCGACTGGCTGGTAAGCCCTCGCACGGTCGGTGCAACAATAAGAATATGTATCCATAGGACACCATGCCCTGCTCACCATATCATATTTTCATGTTCAGTGAACTGTGAAGGGATAGAACCACTAATTCGGGCCCGGTCAGAATGCACATACAAGAAAGTAGTACATATTTTTAACAAAATAGTTCCTACGCATTGTCAATAGGTGAAATATGTGGGTAGTTTTGGTATCAAATGAAAGCTTGGGGACTTGGGATCACTGTAGAACCCTTGTTGAAAGGTGTTTTTGAATATCAAGAAAAGTATATAAAATCATAATAGGAGGGCATTTTTCCCCTTATGTTCAGATCAGGAGTACCTGTTTTTGTACTATCAAACTTCCGGGAACAAGTACGCTCTAATATGCAATTAAAGGTATGTTGAATTTTTCAGCACCAGTCAGGATAAGGCATAGTTTTGATATGACTGCCACTTTATTTGAACTAAAGACAAAGTAGCCATTAATGCTTGAAATTGCAGAATTTAACATAGAAAGCAATGGGGCTATGAATTAGTGGTTTTATTCCTATTACTGAAAGGCATGTGAAATTCCAGTTTTAGAAATAATACCCATTACAATGAAAATTGGTCATATTTGTTGTTAGTAATCATGCTACATTATTTTTTTTATGCAACAATTATGTTGGTGTCAAATTACAGCCCTCAAATGGCTACAATAGGGTATTTCAGCCTTTTTTGGTCATTTAGCATGCATACAGTTAAGACTTTACCTGAAGTTTCAATTTTTTCATTATCTAAGACTGAAATCAAAGAAAGTTTAACATGTATTTTGTGACTGGTGTATAGTATAAATATAGCTTTTGGTCAAATTATCTAGTGAGTTTCTATGTTTAATTTGGGTTTCTTTTCCAACCTGTTTTTAGTTATGTCGTTAGAATACTTAACAATGATATATTCAGACTTAAGAGTTGTATGAAATCTTTCAGCAGTAATGCGTATGTACAGCATAATAGACTAACCTATTCAATAAAAATGATTATCTGTGGAAAATGCAATCAACACTACATCCGGAAATAGTATAACTGCTTTAATATAAATACACAGGAAATGACGCATACTACGTAACTCCTGATACTTTTCTAAATTATGCTGAATACGAACTTTATCACTGGCTATCTTGATTGTTGATGAAAAAAAAAGCGCTGTCAGATATTTAAAGCACAGTAACATCACTTGATATAATATTAGAAATGACAATGAGTAATCAAGTACTCGAGTACTCGCTCGGAAGGCCAAGTACTCGAGTACAATTTTAGTATTGGGATACTCGTTTGCCGTTTTAAAATCTTGAGATATTTCTCCTCACATTTCCCCTCACTTTAGTTCCCTCTGAAATATCCCCTTCGTTATACATTGTTATACTATTTATTATCTATTGACAACGTAAATACGTATATCCTGAGACTACTATGTGTTATAGTAGTCTCAGGTTTATCTATAATAGCAAAACGTGTTTTAGCAGTACCAGCAACGTTCGTTCTTTCCGAGAGGATTTTGTCATGTGCAGGACTTGTTGTACAAATGTAACAAAATTTCGAAACAGACTTTCATCTAAAGTTGTGGATCATATTATATTTCTGAACAAGAACAAAAATCAAAGTGCCCTTCGGTGAACCCTACGCACTGATTAGAGACATTTGTAACAGTGTTTGTACACGGATCAACACTTCCATGGATTGATAACTCACAAGCCGTAAACTTACTTTTGTTTGTTAATCAAGACTTCTTTGTAAACGTGATTGGTATGAGATGTACATTTAATGTAATAAATGTCTATTTGAAACTTTATTATTGTTTAATTTATTATTAAATATTGGTTCCTACAAGTATTTTGAAGTCCAATATTTTGTTAACAAATTATGGGACAAGTCGTAATATAATAAATACTTATTCCACAGGAACAGATGATACTAATTGTCTATCAAGTAAGACTTTATGAACATATTGATGGTTTTTTGGCATGTTTCTGATTTGGTTCATGAACACACAAACAATATTTGCTTTTATGATAGGTTATATTTAGAAACGGTAGTCTGTTGTTCTTTGTTCAATAGACACAAAATTACCAATACACATAACCAAGGGTCAAGTTATATTTTGAAGTCATACAGTTTGAGTTCTGTAATAATACGTATGTCTTTCGTTAAGATGTAAAGCGATGTCATATTATAATTAGGTTTATGAAAGGTAATAGCAAAAATACTGCATCCCAACAAAAATCAAAACTTTTTACAAGACGTTAACGATAATTTCCGAGTATTCGAGTACTCGCGAGTATCATGACCGGGCACTCGAGTATTAAATTTCTGATTTTTTTACAGCCCTATTTAATATTCTGTTCAGGGGAAAGCTTTGTCGGTCTAATGCATAGTGCACCCGTAAAAAAATTTCTATTAGGCTATGTCAAATACTTAGTTTAATTGTTTTTGGTGAATACATAGATATGATGTATACTTGAAGAAATAGCATCTCAAGAACACAAAAATAAGTCATATTCATATCAGTATGCAACAGAACATATATAAGCTCAAAGATACCAAGATTTCAAAAAGGTTGGGAATAAATTCACTTCGTGACTAGATCATCCATCAAAACCGAGTCTCCGAAATGTATTAAAACTACAAAGGATAAAACAGCTTCTTCGGTTCAGTCACGACGGTTCATTAAGAAATTGTGTCGTTTTTTTCCCCGTTTTTAAATCATTATTTCAAACTTTAAAATTATAAGTTAAACATGTGTTTTATTAATTCTTAATACAATACAATTTTTAACTTCAAAATATGGATGCAATCTTTACCCTTCAGTGCTCACAAGTATTTTGATATATTTGGGTGAGAGACAGCATCAAGTCGACAGCTGTAGCTAGCTTCCTTCAGTAGCAGGCACATATTAACTCTTTGTGTTCATCCTATTGGTAGCTGCAAGTTGCAGGTTTTTTTTCAAATTGCGTTTTAATTTTACGACATATGGTCTAGCTAAGGTAAGAAAGAGGTTATAGCGCGCGTAAAACCTCACAAAAGATATGAGGTTTATAATCTTGTACACAAGATGCGCGTTTCGTATACTTAAGACCAATTATCGGCGCGCGAATAGAAAACAATCGGAAGGTCCGATCAATAACGAAGTTGAGGAGCATTGATATCCAATAAGTTCCAAAAGTTGCGTGAAATCTGACTGGTGCCTGGAGTTAAAAACCTTAGTGTTTCAAACAATTATTTTTCGGAGCATTCGGGTGCTCGGGGTTGAGGTTGTCTGTATAATGTGGAATTGTTGGCTGTCCCTGTTTTGCCTTGTTATGTATTATATGCTAGGTCAAGAAGGTTTTGTTCTCTGGTTGGTGAGTGGTGTATTTCTGATTGGTTGTTTATTTAGATTTTTGTCTACTCGTCCTTTTTGTAATTCTGTCGGGTCTATGTGCTGTTTAAAGGTCCTATCTCATTTGAGGGTAGCTAAAATCTACTGTTAAAATTATTTTTGTAATGTATCAAGCTACCAAAGATCGGAATGAAGGGAGGTGCGACGTATACGTCATTTAGACAGAAAACCAACGACAATACCATCTAGAGGGCATAACACGGTCCTCAACAATGAACTTGTTTCTACACTATGTGTCTAGCTTAAGACTGTCCAGAGTATGTTCTCAATACTATTGTCAAATCCCTCAATAAATAATAATATTTAAGATAAGAATTACCACTGCCAAAGTTCCTTATTTTGATCAGGTACATTCTTATGGTGCTAAGTTCGTCTACTATTGTGAATACGCTACCCTTTCTTTGATTATCTCCATAACTCGAATATCAAACGGTATTGAAAATTATTAATTACACAATAAAAACAGTCAAAATAAATACTAAAAGTATCACAGGCAACGAGCAGGTTATCTATGACTACAAATGGGTTAACTTTAAACTACAACCCAAATGTAGCTCCCACAACCATGATAAAATAATAAGACAACGTCATTGCTACTTTGTGTTTAATAACTTCCAACTTTTATAGACATATGGATTATAGCATGGTATTTTGTAGACACCTTTTTCTTATTTTAAACTGTATGTGTCCCTCTAAATGTTTTTGGTTATTTGTGTCGTTGGGGTTCTGTTGTTCATTGAAGCATATCCATTATTTTCTTTTATTTAGTTCACAACGATCAATCAATCATTTTTTGTTCAACACTTTTTTTTTTATTCTTTTTGACATATGTTGTCACCAAAATAAACGGTTGCACCTAAAAACGGAACAAGAGATGTAAAACTAAATGCTAGTCAACGAAACGTGAAGAATAGACACAATAGAACTACATTTTGTGGAAGCTTGCTTTACTCCCCTTGATGTATTATAACACTAAATTTTAAAATTGCAGGTCACTTTTCATTGAAAACACAATTACGAGCTACATTTTGTGTCAATGGAGTGTAAAATATGATAGGAAAATTACTAACTGACTCTATAGTATTGCTTCCGGAACCCTATAACATTAAAAAACTTTCCAAAATGAGAGGTGTTTTATCTGCTATTATAGAGCTTCATGCGCAGAAACCAAAATTTAAACAAACGGTATTTTTGTAAAAATCGATCTTACTACTGACAAAAGTCAAAGAGAAGTTAAACTTCTTTGGCAAGAGACATATAACCCCAATATGTAGGGTATAAAGTGTCTCTGTTTTACAATAAAAAAATTGTTTTTTTTTATTATCTCATAAGCCTGGTATCTAAATTTGCAGATTTCTTATTGACAAACAACAGATCACTGTAAAATAACCAGATAACCATGATAACTGGAGACACTGTGTCAGAAGAAAAAAGTTTGATGTTTTGTCTCATCCTGCACATACATGAAATATTTGTCATCGGACGTTAGCCAAAAACAATCAATCATTTTTTGTTTTGTGTTCTGTTTTACCAATCGATCTATGTCTCCGTCATGTTTTAATTCCAACCAATGCAATCCTGACAAAGAGATACAAATCTTGTTCACTGATTAACTGCTACTTGTAATGGTGTATGTTCAGTGAATGACAAGCCAGATTCAGGTTCTGGGGATTTTGGCTTCAACAAGAGAAGCATGACAGATATTCAATAACCGTCGACAAAAAACGATGGCGCCCCTAAACCCTTAGTAGATATGACATTTACTTTACCAGTATAATCCTTGTTTGATTTTCCTTGTATATAGTAAATCTACATCAGTGAAATCATAGGAAAAGTAAACCCGGGAATATTTTTATTAATTCATAGTAATTAGTTTGACATTTACAACTAGTTTTGGATACATTTTTTCAATTAACTAAATTTCTAATCAGTATAACATATAACAATTCATGAAATTATTTTCTACAAAACAATTTCATTCATTTATATACATTACATGTTAATCATTTTATAGGTGACTAATAAATTAAATTTAAAACTAAAATAAATTTTACTTATATCATATATATTCAGCAGGAACAAAATTCAACAGCTATTACTTATATCATTTTGGGTAATAAAATTATTTTATAGGAACACTGATTTCAAAAATCCCACAATTGTTTGACTCATTGAAGAACAAAATACCCCAATTTGTACTCTTGGTCATTCCTCCTGAAAGCTGTATGTAAATAGTGATAGTTTGGTAATATTTTATTGTTGAGACTATCTAAGTTGACTATGAGAATTGTGTTGTGCTTGACAAAACACGGGGTTTATATAACATGTCAACAATTTTAACACAGCAAAAGCATTGTCAATATCATTTTTAAGCTTATTTCAGACATAAATCAAAACAAAAAACAAAAACCATATTTGATAAATAATAAATTAGCAATTAATACTATGCAATTATAAAATCAAGGGGATATTAGATATTGTATGTATTTTAATAGTAAGGAAGTAAAAAATAATACAAGTAGTGGAACAACACATTCATTTCCTTTGCCTTATGGAGATGTGATGATTCTTTAACCCTCAAAAAGTCGTAATTCTTTTAGATTGCAATACTCTTGCAAAAATATGACTGATGAAAAATATTCATATCCTTATTAAGTTACAATGCTATTTGTTCACTCAGTGTAACGCTATTACTGAGAAATTTGTTTTGACCAAAAATGGGGTTCTGAATTTTGTCATAGAAATTAGAATATCGCTGCGATGAAGCAAATGCAAATTGATATTATGTTTTTTCCAACAGTATTGGTTAATGTACTACCAACAATGATTTAAAATCAATAATTGGTCAAGAATGTGTTGATTTAGGAATTACAATAGTTAGATTGCATAATATTCAGTACATTTCCTTAAGGTCACATGAAATAATTTCTGGATTCTCATATAACAACAGTTTAACTTCTATGAAGGACTTATACTTATTCATTATATGTCATGGATTCCTTATTTTTTGTCTTAAAATGCAAATGTCCTTCCTATAGGCTTGTATTAATTATTAATTTGTTTTACCACTTAATCAAGTTACCACCATGCTATTTTCGTCAAGTCACAAAAAAGAAGTACACTAAAAAAAAAAATAATAATAAAAAATAAAAAAAATAAATAATATAATCCACACATAATCAGACATGTCCTGTTGATGTTCTTAAAGATTGAGTTTAAACAACTTTTACTGCAAACAAAGAATCAAAGTTATTGAAATCACGGAAGGAAAGATTGTCAGAATTATACACATAATTTTAAATCATATTTTAGCATTCCTTTGAGGAATGGTGGTTGACCCAAAAAAAAACTTATTATAGCATTATTGCAAACATTTGTCAATAATGATTTTGATACAGGTGGAAAGAGAAATATTCGAAGGATAGTGCAATTGTATATTTGTTTTGAATTTTAACTTCATTTTTCATAGAAAGTTGCATTGAAAATGCACCTTTTCAACAACCAAAAGTAGGTATTTTTTTATTATTAGAAATGGTGTTCATTACAAAAGATAAATTTCATGTATTCAAACAGAGACATATAATATCTTATCCTGTCAAAAGTAAATATAATGGGAAATACATACCATACATAACATAAAATTGTAACAATAAAATAATTGCATAACCCTAATCTGAGCAACATTCTAATAATTGTAAACCTAAGTTATTGATTGGTTGATTGATTGTTGCTTAATGCCACTTTCAGTACTATTGGCTACTTTGTGAAGGTCAGATTTATTGGTAGGGGAAGCCGCAGTGCTCAGAGAGGACCACCAACCTTCAACGGGAAAACTGACAATCCTAGTCAAATAAAATTGGAATCGAATGCACCTGCCATGTGTAGGATTCGAACTCCCAGCATCAGTGTTGATACAGTAGTTGGACTACTTAGACCATTCGATGCCTCCATAAATTATTCATTAACTACGGATATCCATATGACGCTTTATACTGCACTTGCATTTTTATTTAAGCAGATTTTATATTTGTGTATTCTTTCAAAACAAATCTTATTTATATTTTTATCATTTTGTAAGCCAGTATACTGAAGCTGTCTATGTTCCTTTTTTCGGAAGACAAAATTCCATCTGTATACAGATCATTTCAAATTTCAAGGTGTTTTATCCTTAGTGTCTTTAACACCTAATAAAATTGAGAATGGGAATGGGGAATATGTCAAAGAGACAACAACCCGACCAAAGAGCAGAAAACAGCCGGAGGTCACCAATTGGTCTTCAACGCAGCGAGAGAAAATCCCGTACCCAGAGGCGGGCCTCAGCTGGCCCCTAAATAGAAATATGTACTTTTTCAGTGAAAATGGACGTCATACTAAACTCCAAAACATATAAATGAACTAAAATTAAAAAACATACAAGACTAACAAAGGCCAGAGGCTCCTGACTTGGGACTGACGCAAAAATGCGGCGGGGTTAAACATGTTTTGTGAGATCTCAACCCTCCCCTTAACCTCTAGCCAATGTAGAATTAAGAAACAAACAGCAACACGCACATTAAAACTCAGTTTAAAAGAAGTCCGAGTCCGATGTCAGAGCAGGCAACAAAAGAAACTAAACGAATTGACAATTATACATAAATTAACAAAGGACTATTAGCAGTTACTGACATGCCAGCTCCAGACCTCAATTAAACTGATTGAAAGATTATGTTTTCATCATATGAACATCAGGCACAATCCCTCCCGTTGGGGGTTTAGTATCATACCATCATTAAATATATGAGAAGAACATAACCCGTATCATGCCAACAACTGGTTTTAGAATAAATGTTTATTTCCGATGCAAAGACCCTATGAGTGAATCAATATTAATACCAAAATATGCCATCCTTACTGACCTGACAACAGTATCTCAACTATATCCCTTCTGAATAAGTCTTTTTAAAGGTTTGGTTAGCTTTTGAGGTGAATGCCGACATGTTTGGGCTTTATAAAGAATATTACCATAAGTTTATTTTAAGACATGATGTAAGACTACAATTCATATTGAAATTATCCTAATGAATGAATATCTTAGCAAACAAATACATTTTTATAACACAATGATGACTGCTGAACCCCCCTTTTTTTTTACTTTTTTACCTATTATGTCTGTTTGTTTTGTTCACACATTGTTATCTATATAATGGAATTTTATGCGACTGTCGTACAAGTGAGAGGTTTAAATAGCTATAAAACCCGGTTTAATCTACCATTTTCTACACAAGGAAATGCCTGTACCAAATCAGGAATATGACAGTTATTTTCCATTCGTTTGATGTGCTTGAGCCTCTGATTTTGCCTTTTGATAAGGGACTTTCCGATTTGAATTTTCCTCGGAGTTCGGCATTTTTGTCATTCTAGTTTTTATACAGCCTGACAACAGTTTGAATTTTTATTTGTTGTTACTTTTCGACAGATTTATATAAACCTGTATTACTTCCTCCATTTTTCTATGTTCTGAGATGTAAAATTTCATACATTGTAGAAATATATAAAATTTGTTTGTACGGCATTTAGAAACAGAGAGAAAAGCGAAGCTCGCTAAATATTTTTGTTTGTAATGAGCAATTACAAATACATCTTATCTTTCCTACAATGTATGAAAATTGTTGTTCTCCTGCAATTTGACATTTGCACTTAAACGTATAGTTTTTTACTTCCATACCGTTCGATTTGTTTTGAATGAAATCAACTTGACTGAAAACGAGGACCGCAATGAGGAAATAAATGTAACTGAATTATAAGTGTATCACTTCATGTTATCTTTACGCCTGTATTTGTATAGTAGAAAGGTCGATTGTAGGATAAAAAGAAATAAACAAGTCAACATTAATGATAACTGTCTCTAAAGTAATTTTAAACTAGATTAAATGATTAAATGACATTAATTCATTTGGATCTTTTGTATATACATAATTAAAACATGTTTTGGAAATCCATTTTTGAAGGATTTAATTTGTTTAACAGACAAAATTATATTGAAATCAGTACATGAGTAAACAAATAATCTTTTTTTTAAGCTACAGTACACGTAGTATTTTCAACACAGATGTGCGAATATCACTATATAAAAAAATAATAAAATTATAGGACATTTTTTTTTTCATCCACTGATTAGCCTTTTATAGACGAAACGCACGTCTGGTTTACACAATTTTAATCCTGGTATCTATGATGAGTTTATTCTTGTACCTACAAGGTAATTTTCAAAGCGCCATTCATTTATATCAAAATTCATTTGATCTTTGTGCTTATAAGCACTGTTTGTTCTTCCAAAACAGCAATTCATCTTAACAATTAATCAATTGAAAATAATTTAAACAAAAAATATAGACCAAAATAAGACGGAAAATTAATTTTGAAAATCCCAAAACCACTAAATATTGATGATATTTTTTAAATATGATATGTTTGGTAAGTAGCAATTTCGAATTATATCGAGAAAATACTTCAACACTGTCATCGTAGTACATCACGGTAAGAACGCTTATTTCCTGAAATCATAGAAAAGATGATTATTTCAATATGTTTCAATAATAAACATTTTCTTTTCTTTCAATCAACAAAACTGGTCTCATTTGCTGTGGAATTTTGCCATTTCCACGATTATTATCTCTACCAGGACTTACAAGTACTATAGTGACTGTGGCATTCCAAATGTTGATATATGTACAAATATAATTCTGTTTGTTTTAAGATGAACATGGGCATCATTACAAGTATCAGAGAAAGGTTTACTTTAATAATATTATTCTATTTATTCGTATTATCATTATCAATCTAGCTTACTACTGTAATTGTAGAAACTGTTTGAGTTGTTCCAATAAATGTCTCCGATACTAATTAGTTTATTTGAAGAGAATAAATGAAACCGATTATAAAGGGGATCTTTTAAGCAGGTCTAATATTAGGACAGATATTTAGTATACCAGATTATGTCTTCATTTTAAGCGAATAAAAAAGGAGAAATATATAAGTATTGTCCTTCATATGCATGTAGTATATTACTGTATCTTAAGCAAACAAGTAAAGTCTATGATAATATTAAGTTAATACTTACAGCTAACTTTCATCTGTACTGTTTGTATTGAGCTTACTGAAAGTACACACGAAAGCATAAACATTATCTTTTATTTGATTAAAATATAAACATTTCAATAATGTTTCTCTTTTATTCTAAGAAATTAATCAAACCTTCATCAAATCATTTGAAAAGACAAATTATGCAACCGACAAATAGCCATCTTTACTGCATTCAAATATGGTGCAATTAATTAATAAATGCTATCTTTGTGTAAATAAAATGACTATCAATTCTATGATGGTTGATGCTGTAATAAAATCTGTTCTATTAAGAGGAAGCATTTTCAAATTTGATGCACGATTTTTGTGTCTAAATAGGTTAATGTTTAGCTGTGCAATTAAAAAAAGATAAAATTGATAAGATATTCATCTGATAACAAAACATATTCACTAAAAAATCCTTATGCTTCATATTGCATTCATTTGGACAACAATATTTCATTTTATAATTAGTTAGTGTGTTATACGCTAGATTTATAAGGCTGATTTTTGACATGTCTATATATATTAATATCCCTGTAATAATCTTGTAATTAAGTATATCAGTATTTTAACTATAATCTGCATAAAGAGTCAATAACAAATATCTGGATTTATTATCAAATAGAATTGTCTTTCAGAGATCTATAAAAGCTGGAAGAAAACAGGTTCTCTGATTTTATCAATCACACGAATTTAGAGTAACTGTATTGTATTTGAAGCTTTGTGGACGTCCATCGGTAGTTTTACTGCCTCAAATTTAGTTTACCTGGCGACGCGTAGCATATGAACTTATTGACATTCAGCATTCAGCTGAATGTCAAGTGCTGATATACAAATGAATAAAAGATTCGAGATACAAGGGACAAACCAATACTACAAACCTCCTCATGTCATTAGTATCCCCGTATTGAGGAGTTTCATTCATACCCCAAAAACAAGGTAAAGGGGTATTTTATTCATAGCAAACCAACTGTTATAAGAAATCAGAATATTGATATGGAAAACATAATCCAGTAAATGTTTAAAGAGGTCTATTAGTATATAACCAGATCATAAAATACAGTTTGCTACATAAACAGTCAACTATTAACTAACCAATAAATGCAGTTTTTCTCTTGTTTAAAATCGAAAGCACTTAAAGTTGATATCTTTCATTCTCTATTACTTATCCATATTGCTTTGTTTGTTGGAATTGTTTCTGTTATGTGATTTAAACTTTAAAGATTCTAAATAATATCTGGGTTTTGTAATTCCCCTTTCTAATTTCCCACAGAAAGTACATTTCTTAGACTTGTATCCGCAGGTAAAAAAATCTTTCAGCTTTCCCATAGAGTAAATTTTTAATCCAATTATATTAGTTGATAAAGTTTGGTAAGCATATTCTACTGTTGGGAAGTTGGAAGAAGTTAAACGATAAAATCTTAAGAATCCCAGATTGACCAATGAACTATAAAAATAATACCAAAGTCAGATAACCTTGCAATACAGGCAGGTACACATTATAATCATTATCCATACACCAAATATAGTTGACCTATTGCTTAAAATGTCTGATAAACAGACCAAACCAAGAAAAAATAACATTGGGCAATGAACAATTAAATGAGGTCAAGGTAAAATGAAACCTGACAGAAAAACATGAACTTGACAATAATTCCATACACCAAAGTATCTGAGAAACATATAAAACCACAAAATCTTAACATTTGCCAATGAACCATGAAAAAAGATCATGGTCGGATGAAACCTGCCTGACGGACATATACACCTTAAATCATTCCTGGACCCCAAGTCAGGAATATGACAGTTGCTTTCCATTCGTTTTATTGGTTGATATAAACTAACGTTTGATTTTGTCATGTTGTATGGACTTAAGGTACAGCGCCATATAATCGCAATGGAAATTAGACGTGTAAATGCTAATACTACTGCATACCAAATATCATTTATTTATCATATGTGGTTTCCTTCAAATTGACATAAACACAAACTTGAACATGTAAAATATGCAAAAGTTTAACAGTCAATAGAACATGCATAAGGGAACAGAGAAAAATAATCTCCATAAAAATGAGATGTGCCAACAATAAAACAACTACATACCAAATATTATTGACATACCACTAGTGGTTCCCCCTAAAAATTTCCTTATCACAAACTTTAACATGTAAACTAAGCAAAAGTTTAAATTCAATAGACCATGACAGAGGGGGCAAGGCCAAAAAATCATTTGAATCGAATTTGCCAATGATAATATAACTGTACAGCACATAATATTTACATACCTTATGTAAAGTACAGAACAACTAGTTCCGGCCAGGTCAGAAAGAACACTCAAGAAAGTAGTTCATATTTTAAACAAAATAGTTTCTACACATAGCTGTAACTTTGTCAATAAGTAAAATATTAGGATACCTTTGGTATCAAATAAAAGATTGTTCAAATAAGCAATTAAAGGTAGGTTGAACTTTTTAGCACATGTCAGGAAAAAGTATAGTTTTGACATGAAATGACTGCCACATTGTTTGAACTTAAACAAAGTAGCAATTAAGGAAGTTTGCTGCTCAGTTTTAAAATAAATAACTTTCCATAAAACTAGTATATATTGATAGGGGATTAATTGAGGAACCAAAAAAGCAAAAAATTATAGGGGTCAATGTGCGTGTTTTCGAGATATTAGCCATTGGAATTTTGGCGGGAAAATATTCTCTCTGGATTTTCATAGCTTTATCATTGACCAGTTAAAGTTCTCAAAACTATTAAAAATAAATAAGATTTTATAAGACTTTTACAAATGGCTTATAATTATATATGTAAAAGATTTATGAAAAGAAAATGGGGTCCATAGGCAAAATTTTTAAGGCATTCAAATGGATAAAACCAGAGGATTTCGAAAATCTGACAAAAATTCCAAAACTTGACAAGCAAACATCCTAATTGCTTGAAAATGCAGAATTTAACTTAGAAAGCAATGGGCTATACATTAGTGGTTTTATTCCTTAAGTGGTTTCCCTTAAACTAGCCTAATCAAAAACTAATACATTGTCGACACCAACGTCAATAGCAAGCATAAGTCTCGTATTTTCGACTTCGTCTAGGTAATACATTAAAAAACCTAACACAACAAATCAAAAATCTTAATATTTTACTAAAGCTGCAGTTAAAAGCATAGATTCGTATTTAGCTCGAATGTTTTCTTTATTGTGTGGACAAATTCTAATAACATTAAGTTATTTGTTCTGAAACATAATTATTTAAATAAAATGTTCAATTGAAAAGTAATATATAACGTCCCTCTATTTCCTCATTTAAAAAATCATGCAGGATTAGCGCATGCAGACAGAACCATAATGTATATAAACAAACAATAATTCTTTTCAAAAATATTCTTTTAACTTTAAAGAAAGAAAATATAAAAAAAAAATACAGTTTTCAAATCTTTCAAATCACATTTTTCATTCATACATGGAAAATCTTAACATTAACTGATATTATTTATTGGTCACTTTTGGACCTTAAGCCATTCACGTGATTCTTGTATTATTCCTCATTTATTTATTTTTTATCAAATTATTGAACTTTTGTGTTCTTAATGAAGGTAAATCATGAAAAAGCGCTTCGAACACATAAAATGTATAAAGTGTTATTTCCATTTAATGGACTTCATTAAAAAAAACTAGACGTGTCGGAACGACACGAATGGCCCTTCTCGCAAGTCAGTCCGTATAACTGCTATTTTCACAAAATTTCCGAAGCTCGTAATTTTGTCAAAAATCAGCGGCGCGTAACTAAATGTAAACTCGATCTGTAGTAGTAGTAGACTCACCTACTTACAAGCATTCTGAGAGTATTGCATGGCAATACATAGTCCCCTACCGGTTAAAAATTCATTGTACTGCAACAAAATGCTAACTTGATCTATAACTTGTCATGGTGTAAACTATATACCAAATATTATCAAATCACAATCTTCAAGCATGACGAAAAAAAGTGCGGAACACTGATTATTTGAATGAATTTTCTAAGTCCAAGGACCATAACTCTGCACAAAATCATCAGACTGGAACAAAATTCGAAATTGATCTGTAACTTGTCATGATAAAATAATATACCAAATATCAAATCAATATCTTCAAGCACGAAGAAAAAAGTGTGGAAAACTGATTTGCCGGACTGACGGATGGACAGACAGACAGACAGACAGACAGACAGAGTGCAAACCTAAAGTCCCCTTCGACTTCGTCGGTAGGGGACTAATTGAATTCAAAGCAAACGACCCTTATCAGTGATCATTCAGGACTTGTATTGAGCCGCAAGTGATTTCATAATTTATAGGGACTGACCTTTGTAAATGTTTGTGTTTTGGTCTATTGATTTTATTTGTGATGTTTTGTATCTGAAATTTCGTATTTAATCATAATGATGGACTAAACAAATATGGATCTTGAATACACAATCGGAAATTGTCATATCCAAAAAGATCTAATTGTTGCCGTAGATGTGATTGATGTATAGTCATTTTATGTTTTATCCATTATTTATAATCAAATATTGTGATACAAGTTCCTGACAATTGGTACACAACAGGCAGTATTTATTATCTAATTTTTAGTGTGACTACAGCTGTATTTTTTTTTTTTGTCACTGTCATGACTTGAGATAGTATTATTTTTTTCATCATTATTTTTATGAAAAACGATAGGATTTGGGTATTTCAGTATTTTTATGAATTTTAGCAATTACACAAAGAAATTAAAGAATTTCATAATGGACATTCTTATTTAACTTAAAATCTTACGTTTGTCACCAAAGAGAAATATGACATGATCATTCATTACTGACAACATTCTGAACTTTTCTTGCAAGAAATAGACTTTTAAGAAAGGAAACTGTTTACTTACTATATTGACATCCACTTCTTTCATATTTTTAAAAACAAAAATTGCTCAAACTCAAAGTAATCATAAAATCCACTTTATTTTGTTCTTAACCTAATATAGGTGCCTATTTATACTTTCATTAACATTTGGGGAAAAAAAGAAAGCACTCCAGATTTCCAAGTCCATCAGCAGGAAATGTAAACCCAATAGGAAAAATGGTAAAATAATTAAAGACGTTTTTATGAATCCAGAAATATCAATATCCAAACAATATTTCCACACAATTTTTCATTCTATCTTCAGAATATCACATTTTTACCTGGAGTTGATGATGTAACAGGATTAGGTCCAAATGAAGCATTTTGAGTTGCACCAAAGACTGGTCCTGAAGGCTTTTGAGGTGTTCCAAATGAGGGAATAGATGACTGGGGTGTACCAAAGGCTGGGACGGAGGTGTGAGGGGCTCCAAATGCTGGTGTTGTTGTCTGGGGTGTTCCAAACGCTGGTGTTGAAGTTTGTTGTGCACCAAATACTGGAGTGGATGATGGCTGAGATGCTCCAAATTGTGGATTAGTTGAAGAGGAACCAAATCCAGTAGCTGTAGAGCCAAATCCACCAACTGTACTGATTGGACTAGTGGAAGTACCAAACGTTGGTGTTGAGCTTTTTGAACTACTAAATAAACTTGATGAATGTGGAGTTGACCCAAATTTGACAGAACTTGTAGCTGGGTTAGCTGAGCTGGCTCCAAATACAAAGGAAGAACCAGTGGACTTTGACGTTACTGTTGCAGCACTCCAAAACACTGTACCAGATGATATACTTGATCCAATAGAATTAAATTTTGAGCTAGTCGTTGTCTGAGGGACGACATTAAATCCTGTTGTAGAATTTGTTGGTGGTGCTCCTATAAAACATAAGTGCCGATTTGTTTGAGATTTCAGATGCAAAATATTCATGTGAACGACAGTCTTACAATGATATTGACTAAACTTTAAAAACGTCATTTCCCTTCCGGAGCACCTAAGATCACCCCCAGTTTTTGGTGGGGTTCGTGTTGCTCAGTCTTTAGCTTTCTATGTTGTAAGTAACAACACTTGGTCAGCACCTCATTAGGAACATTCCATGTTTGGTTTGATTTCATTCAGTGGTTCTCTAGAAGAAAACATTTGTATGCATTTCCCATAGGGTCCTATGTTAAACTTACTCCCCCTGCTGACAGTCATCTTGGATGACAAATCAGCTACAAAGTAACACTTGGTCAGCACCTCAAAAGCAACATTCATACCATGTTTGGTTTCAATCCATTAAGCGGTTTTCTAAAAGAAAATATTTGTATATATTTCCCATAGTGTCCTTTGTTAAACTAAGTCCCCCGTTGGCAGCCATCTTGGTTGATGGATTTGCTACAAAGTAACAACACTTGGTCAGCACCTCATAAGAAACATTCATGCCATGCTTGGTTTCATTCCATTCAGTGGTTCTTCAAAAGAAATCTTTTGTATGTATTTCACATAGGGTCCTTTGTTAAACTAAGTTCCCTGCTGGCAGCCATCTTGGATGATTGATTGGCTACAAAGTAACAACACTTGGTCAGCACCTCATTAGGAACATTCATGCCATGCTTAGTTTCATTCCATTCAGTGGTTCTCTAAAGGAAAACATTTGTATGTATTTCCCATAGGGTCCTATGTTAAACTAAGTCCCCGCTGGCGGCCATCTTTGATGATTGATCGACTACAAAGTTACAACATTTGGTCAGCACCTCGTAAGGAACATTCATGCCATGTTTTATTTCATTCCATTTAGTGGTTCTCTATCAGAAGACATTTGTATGTATTTCCCATAGGGTCCTATGATAAACTAAGTCCCTCTCTGGCGGCCATCTTGGATGATGGATCGGCTTCAAAGTAACAACACTTTGTCAGCACCTCATAAGGAACATTAATGCCATGTTTAGTTTCATTCCATTGAGTGGTTCTCTAAAAGAAGACATTTGTATGTATTGTCCATTATAAGATCATATGTTAAACGAAGTCCCCCGCTGGCGGCCATCTTGGATGATGGATCAGCTACAAAATAACAACACTTGGTCACCATCTCATAAGAAATATTCATGCAATGTTTGGTTTCATTCCATTCAGTGGTTCTCTAGAAGAAGTTCAAAATGTAAAAAGTTAACGACGACGACGGACGACGGATGTCAAAAGACGAGAAAAGCTAAATAAGGGCGGAAAACTGAATATTTAAGTGAATTCATTAAGTCCAAAGACCATAACTCTAGACAAAATCGTCAGAACGGAACAAAATTCGAACTTAATCTGTAAATAGTCATGATGAAAATATATACAAAATATCAAATCGATATCTTCAAGCACAAAGAAAAAAAGTGTGGAAAACTGATTGGCTGGACTGACGGATGGACAGACAGACAGACAGACAGACAGACAGACAGACAGACAGACAGACAGACAGGCTGACAGACAGACAGACAAACAGACAGACGGACAGAGTGCAAACCTAAAGTCCCCTTCGACTTTGTCGGTAGGGGACTAACAATCAGCTCAATATTATGTGAAGACGTTTAGAAAAAAAGTCTGTATAACTGTTATTTTCACCAAATTTTCAAAGTTCACAGCCCGTAATTTCGGCAAAAATCAGCGGAGCATAACCAAACGTAAACTCGATCTGTAACTTTTCATAGTAGACTCACATACTTAAATTTGCTCAATATGTGCAGTTGTTTGGAAAAAAAGTCCGTATAACTGTTTGTTGCGGAATGACGGATGACAGATAAAGGTAACACTATATGGCCCGACTATTCTGTGGCGAGGCCATACAATTATGAAAAATACTATGCTCAAATATCATATAAAGTTTTAATCAATTACAGATCATCACCAAAATATTTGAACTGTATCAACACCATGCATCTTTATTTTTCTCTTTTCACTGCATGTATTCTAATGAAATAATACACATATCGGTAGTCAATTAAATAAGTAATTTTCGTAAAGTTAAAGAGGAATAAAAGCAAATTTTGTAACATTTCATACTATTATGAGCCAATGAAGTACAAACTAGACCTGCCTTCTGAGCAGGACAAATACCAGCTATTTCCTCTTTATGGTAGCTCAAAATATCTAATTTTATTAATATATGTATTATATGTTAATGTAGATTTCTATTTTTCTATTTACTCATCTATCAGAAACATGTTACAACTCGATAATTTTTGCCATGTGTTTGAATATAAAGAATGCAATATAATCAAAGATATATGTTGTTATGTAAGTGAATTAATTGGAGAATGTGTCCATGGGACACAGATGATGCCACCGTTTGCATATAACATTATAAAGAGGCATAACTCGAGAACAATAAAAGTGACACCACCCAAATTCGAACTTGATCTGAGTTTTGTGGTAATAAGCATTGTATATAAGTTTCATAACATTTGGTTGAGGCAAACTGAAGTCAGAGAACGGAAACGAAAATTCAGCAATTTTTCTATGTATAAAGGGGCATAACTCTAGAACGGTAGAATTAAAGCCACCAAATTCAAACTTGATCTATATTTTTTGATAATACGCATTGTGTATAAGCGTCATGACATTTGGTTGAAGCACATTAAAGTTACAGAACGGAAACCGTACGTAAGGACGGACACGGAATTACGGACGGACATGGTTAACACTCAATGCCCCCTCCGGTGAATTCTATTAGAACTTATCGATACTTATACATAATGCATACTGAATAGTAACATTAATATATAATTGCAAAGGGTCATAACTTTGGGATTTGTCATAAAACGAGAATGTCTGCCTAATATGCAAATCTCAATATTCAGATCTTACGATTTAATAAGTTGCTTTATCATATGATTAAGCATGTAGAAGGAGTTGTCTCAACTAGGTTTGTCAATTTCTGAAAGCAAATGGTAAAAACTCTAGAATATGCCGAAGGACCAAGATGCCCTACCTGGGACATAATTTAATGTATGTATACTATTCCCAGCTCCTATTGATATGGTTCACTTTAAAACATCACATAATTGCTGATTATAACCAATTAGAAGGAACCTTCGTGTTAGATATATGTAATATAATTATTCTTTATATTAGCTTTATATATTACCTTTGTTGAACGGCATTACATATTTCTCTATTGTTTGGGCAGCTTCATACTTTCCCTGACGACGGTATAAATCTCCCAAGATTTTTAATATTTTGGAAACTGCGGGACTGTAAAATATATAAATATGGCATGTTCACTATAGTGTTTAGAAATCAACCAAAAACATTATTTACTACAGGTACAAAAGCTCATTAAAGATACCCAGCTTATAACTTGGTACGTTAGACGCACGTCTCGTTTAAAAAAGACTTATCAGTGACGAATGAAAACAGTTTGGGAGGCCAATCAAATACGAAGTTGAAAAATATAAAAAAAAAAGCAAAAATTTCAAAATGTTGTGCCAAATAAGGCTTAGGCAATCCATACGTACCTGCAGGTAGCAACCCCTGAGTGTTCCGAATAATTAAGAATTCTATAAAACAGTTAATTTACAGACTAATGAACTGAACAATAATATTTTATATCAACAGCTTCATACTTTCATAATAACAATAAAAACTGATTTGTAAAGATTATATTTTCTTTCCATATATTTGTCATATATATATTACTGTCAGTACAGAGATAAATTAAAACATATATTTCAAATATTTGATTCGTTAATCTTTTAGATGTTTTAATAGAATGAGATTGACCATTGTAAGACTTTGGAGAACAATAAAAGAAAGTACTTGAATGGCTAATTATGTCCCTAAATGCTGAATTTAAAGAAAGTTGCTACACATTTACTGACTGCAAGAGTAACTGTAACCATTAAATGTTTCCATTAAATTCATACCCTTCTACATCTTCAAGGAATTTGATCAAGGTGAATTGTGATAGCGCAAACTCAGCCTCTCGCATTTTAGACAATCAGCATTGGGATGGTAAATGGAAACTTATTGCAGCCTTTAAAGTTATCGCTTGGTGGCAAAAGGGGAATACTTATATTATAAAATTATTGTTACCAGTGATGGACAAATTCCGGATTGTCATGCTTTCTCAGCACTAGTTGGTTTATCAAGGTCTTTGAGTACGGACAAACAGTTGTGACATGGACTTATTATAAAATGGAAAAAGTTATATTTAAAGTCAATAAATATGTACATATCATCGAGTTAAGCTTTGCCTTCAAAATTAAACTTCAAGTTGGCATGCATTTACCAGAGATATTTACAAAAATCTTGAATCTTTTATACACGTGTTAACTTGCTAAAATATAGCTTAAATGGTTAGGGAAACTGTTGTGAAAATATTGGAAATTTCGTAAATTTTTCATTTAGTGCGTTTCCGTTTGACGGTTTTTTTTTCTTACAAACGGTGTTTTTCCTATATCTTTTATGAGATGTATATCAAGAGTTGCCTCCCATACAACATGAATTTGACTTTTTCAGGACTCAAAAACAACAAAGTGTGAGTAAATTTCAGTAGTCTTCCATTAAGAACAATTTGTGTGGTGGTCCACATATTTTTACCGATAACAGTAAGACAACCGATAATTAAGTAAAATTCCACCCAATTACAGAATAACTAAACTATTTATGCCAATACATTGACTGAAATATATAAAAAAAGATATTGTTTCACTTGATCTATCCTTGGGTTAACCTGAAACGCACATTACTCTAATGAGCACGAAAAGAAACAAAAAAATGATTTCCAAAACATGTAGATCTAAAAACAAATTTAGCCCGAGACAAAATCCATTATTTTTTATTAAGTTTTATTCCTAACAAAAAAATATCTTTATTTTTAGATTTGTATATTTTGTTCTTTATTTTATAGATTTCATATTTATGTGTTTCTGATGGAATATGATAGTTGTTTTTCACCTGTTCCGTTGGTTGATAATGTTTGATTTTGTCAGATTTAATGGACTTACTCTATTTGAATTTACCTTGTAGTTCAGTGTTTTTGATATTTTTTGTTACTTTCTTATTTCATTTTCATACGTACTTGATTTTTGTCATTCATTTTTATGCGTGTGTTTGTTAGTTAGTTAATTTGTTTCTGTTTTATTGTAGTAGTTAAACCATTTTTAAGACGAGATGGCGACTGTCAACACTCGATGACGTTGACAATGAGTTTCTGTTTAGTATTTATGAAGTAAAAAACGAACACACGTAAGCGGAATTTTTACGTCGTCCGCTTCAAATTTAAAATTTATGGTTTTAGCCAGAAAAAATTTATTTGGGACAATTGTATGAGCTCCAGTATAAAGAAAATAACTTTGAAATAAGTAATCAGCAAAAACATTAATTTTTAAATACACTTAACGACTCATAATTTTTTGATAGTTTAATCTTAAAATTTCAAGTTTTAGGTGTTTCTGTTGTATATTGAATGATATTTGTACAATATTTTTAAACCAAAAGAGATTTTTTGCAACATGCCCAAAAGACATGTTCAGAAAAAGACAGCCAATCTTCCTTAAATTCAAATTACATGTACATAATGTTAACTCAATGCATCAGTTTTTGATTTCATTGTTGATTTAGCTTATTCAAGACATAACCTGTAATAACCAGCATTTAGCTTTTCAAATAGCATCGAAATGAATAATACCATTCTATTTCAGGACATCATAAAGTACTGTTATTATTTCAGTATATAACAACGTATAAGTCTATTACTATATTCATCAGAAAATGGTATTCTGTAGAATCATGTTTCTTTTACTTTTAAATGGCAAATATTACAGTAAAATATCTAGGCAAATGGATTGTGCTGAAAATGAACTAATTCAAAACTTTAAAGACGACTGTTCTGTAAATATTTGTAATAGGAGGGAGACACTTAAACTATTTGATTGGAAGTGTGTTTTTCTTACACAGAAATCTAAGAATTTAATAATTTTATTTCTATTGTATATTGTCAGTGTAATAAATAACGACCTCGCAACATAACCGAAGATAACTTAATAGAACAGCCTTACAATTCAATAGTTCCTCCCACTTCAAAAATACCCAGGATATTAAAATAGTATTTACTTTGTATTTTCTCTGTTATGAGATCCTGTAGATCTTTGTTCTATTAGGAGATGATAAAACGAAGTCATAACAGAGGGATGGTTATACTATTATAGGTATAAAGTTATGTTGACTGAAATAAATAACTACTGTTGATCAATCGAAACTAAGTACAGATCAATTATTGGCATTTTTTTTTATATTTTGCCCCATTAAAAACCATGATTTTTTAAAACTTAATTCTGATACATCAGTCTCATGGTTATTACCATGTTAAATATGTGCAACTCAATTTAAAATCTTTGTTCAATTATTAAAGACAAAGATCTGCCTCTTACATGTAAACATACCTGACTATTGACGTTTTCGGCCAAACATCATAAGCAGGCATTGGTGTGCCATCTTTATTTTTCCCTGGAATATTACATAAATGAATTAATAAAGATATATCATATCCAACTCTACAGTTATAAACCATAATGAGGTATATGTATTATATATATATGTGTAAAATATTTTCAATTCTCCATTCTTGTATATTTTCTTGTCTATTTAGGAAGATATATTGAGTTGATTTTTGATTCAATTCACTAATAGCAGTATGTTGATCTATAGTTATCAACAGTTGATTAACTTGTGTAAACGGGTTGCTGTGTAAATGATTATTACCCTCATTTCAGCGCACATATTTAACCAGAACTACCTATCTTCTTCTAATCTACACAATATTACTTCAACTACTTTGTGACGAAACTTCTACTACATTGGGTTTCATGTCCTTGGTAAATAGTTCAGGTTCTGCTAAGGAATCAAATTTTTCCGTGTTAAAACAGCCCATTAACATAATGTAGCTTCATTCAGTACACAGCTATTAAACTTATCATTTCATCACTCAGAGTCAAAAGGTATTTTTTTACTTACTTTATTTTCTTCTCTTTCTTCAGCATACATCCATATAGATTTGTTATCATCTGGGACATAACAAAATGTTGATTTAATTAAAGATGAAAGCAGTTTAACAGTGCCAAATTCTTACTGTATATTTATTTGTAAAATTAGAATATAACTGCTTATTTTATTAATCAATACCTAAGGGTAAAGCTATTAGGAGATAGAAAATAACGAACAATTCTAAAGAAAATAAAAAAGTGAAAACTTCAAGGTAAATGCAGAGGGATGTCAATAAAATGTTGAAACAGAGATATGTCTCGCCTGTCGGCAAAACAATCAAAATATACAATCCGATGGAATGCAACATTGCTAGTTAATTCAACGACTCTGGATAATGACATAGGGGCATGGCCTCAAAATGGTAGTAAACTGATATTTTCTGATAGTTATGCAACTTTATAGTAAATATCATTGATCTATCACCAGTGGTTCCAATGAAACTGACTTAAGTAGAAAACCTAAAATTGAAAATTGCTAATCAATTCAAATCACTGGACCTTCAACTAGAGGCAGAGCCTCGAAAAAGTGGTCAAACTGAAATGTACAATATATGAACAATTGCTGACGCCTCCACCTTCCAACGCCGCTGGAAAAGCAACACATATGTTTCACTCTCTGCGACTGTCGTCCCAGCGAGACAATAACACCTGACAAAATGAAACAAATGGAAAACATATATCTGACTTGACAAAGCCATTTTCTGGAGAAAATGGCGGTCTAAACTTGGTGTACATAAACTGTCAAGATGAAGAACAGGAATAAAAGACCTATTCATTGATAATTTTTTTTATTTTTTATATGTATTGTGTGCGATTTTCTCCCATGTTAATTTACTCCATATCCTTTTATTTTCTATTTATGAATAGCATAAAATTATATGTGGGGTTTTCCTTAAACAAATATAAGTATGAATTTTTAAAAAAAAGAACACTTATCCTTTGACCAAGGTATTTGTAGTAAAATCTTAGTCCAAGAAACACCCGAGGTGTTCAAGATTCATATGACTTTAAATGAATAGATGATTTAAGAAGAATAAAGAAAGAACACAATTACGATGGAAAACACAAACGAAATTTTAGTGATCTAAAATCAAATTTTCAATTTTTATAAATTTCTCCTTTGTTTGATCGATTACTTTGCCATGACACTTGATCTTTAAACATATCATTTAATTCAAATCGATTTTTTCACTTAATATGGCAAATCAGAAAGAAGTGTTACAACATACCTCATTCATCTGATAAACATTTTTTTTCTCAGTTTTATACTTTTTCTTAAGAGGTTAATGATATATATAAAGCTAATGAAAATGTTAAAACTCAGATGTGAAACAGCACTGGTAAACCAACAAAGCAACATGATTTCCAAGATTATGTAAAAATCTATATAGTACAAAAGTCATACCATCTACAAGAAAACATTTCTATAGATAAATATCATGTACTTTTAGCACAAGATAAAAGTTAACTTACGACTACCTATTCTGACTTACCGTCAACTTTTCCAAATTCTTTTTCATGTGCTCTGGTTAGTACTTCTTTGTATAAAACTTCTGCTAACTTATATTTTCCTATTTTTAAATAGGCTGATGCCTGAAAAAGTGCAAGTGTGTGTGTAAAATATCACAAAACATAACTTGTCGTTCATGATGTTACTCTATTAAATTTGCATCTACATTTATTTCAAATTTCTTTACCTTAAAATTAACATTTTTTTTTTATCAAAAACATCAATATTCTTACTCAGAAAGGTAAACAATAAAACAATAAAACAGCTAGTTAGATATAATTAGTTGAGTTTGATTTGGCTATTAAAATACCCAACTTAAAAACAAAAACATATTCAATAATAAAATTTTCAAGGTAGATAAAAGTTTTTACATTTTTTTAAATTTTGTAAGAATTATAAGTAAAGTTATCATTTTAATTTTATGGATGGTGGGGTCATAAAAAGTACCTCCCATCCCCCATGTGGAACAGCTTTTATAGCATATACGTGACTAGTTGATCATAATATGGAAATTCTTTTCAATTTCAAAATTTGTACATGATATTCTGCTGAACCAATTGAATTTTAATATCTACGGTATTGTATGTTGTCTAAAGACTTCCTGATATAAAAATACATGTATTTTTTGGTGTAAAACATCAGCTCTTTTACGTATGTTTATTTATTGCTATATAGAAATTTCTAGATTGTGTGTTAATTTACAACTTTATTACACAGTTACTGACGTTTAATTATCAAGAGTTCTAGGATAGTTTTTCATGCTGAGAAATGGTAAATATAAACTAACATAAAGGGGCTAATTCGATTGACTTAGTAGAGCACATACAAATAATTAAAAAAAAAAACACGGATAACTATACTTGGATAATTTAATCCCCACACTGAAGAACAAAAATGCTATACAAAAAAAGTGAAACATGACAAACAATGTTTTAAAAGTTGATAATGTATGCCTTATCTGTCTACTTCAAAATTCCCCAAATAGAAGCCCTAAAAAGGCTGCATTAATACATATTCACGTATGTTATTTGAATAATCAATAAATAGGATGTTGATGATAATGGGATCAAAAGAAAACTCCCATAGAATTTTTGTATGCCTTTATCACGTAAGTATTAAAATTACCTACTATTACATACTGGTATGGCGTTTGTACCGGTATATTTTTTTATAGAAAGTTCAAATTAAAAAAAAAAACTATTTTGGTGGTTCTTTTTTAGAAATTTAAAGGAGAGATTTCTTGAAAAAAAAGTTGCTGTTTGAATAATGGTAAATGAATGAGATTTTTTTTTCAGAAGAAACAATATTCTTTTATATTCTTATTGGTTCTCTAAATAACATATCGTTTTTGAGTGAACAAAAATAAAAGTTTACGATGATTATGATTATAGAATTTTATCCATAAAAAAGGTAATCTTGTCTGACGTCATCCATATGAAATTTAAAATACTAAGCAAATTACAATCAGCTTAAATATAAGAAAAACACGTTGCTTTTTGTGCGTAAAAATGGAAGTAACTTGTGGCATATATTAATAACAGAATCAAAATAGTTCATTCAATTTCGTGGTTTTAAATTTGATTATACCATGGAAAAGCTAATTTGTTGAAATACACATATATATTTCCCATTAAAGTAGCAAGAATATTGGCAAATCCATGCTATAAAGATCCCCATAAACAATGTGCTGCATTGAATTATTTCTGAATTTTACTCATTTTAGTAGAAGACACCTATGTGAAAACATGATACATTTCAAAATTAAAAAAAACTTAGCCACATGTAATTTACAACATCCAAATACATTTTCTTCTTGGTTAGGTCACAAGACAACATTGTAGGGTCATCCTTACCAAATTATTCTTGGTTTTAGCTACATTTGGATCATCTGGACCTAATTTACTTTCATATATTTCTAGAGCCCTCTGATAGTGCTGTTCTACCTGGATAAATGATAAATACAAAAATGTTCATCACAAACGAATGTACCCCTCTATAAAGTTGATTTTTCAAAATAAATATTTGTTCAATTCTATAGTCATAGTAGCCTAAAAGATATTCATACACTCAAAATACATTAAATTGTGGATACCAAATAGATCATTGAGAGTAACTGATGAATATAGACGAAATGAGCGTCTTACGCACACAATTTAAAACCTGGTATCTAGAATAAGTTTATATTTAAATACTTTTTGAAATCTTTTAAAATTAGTTTGGCATTCTATTCCTCATTTGTCATATTATTCCTTGAATGTGTCTGATGAAATTGACCGCTATGTAAACATTCAGACATTTTCTTGGCAGCTAGTTTTCTTTAAACTAATTAACTTTGTAAGTAACTATCAGACCCCATCATACATCCAAAGTGAACATAGTCACAGGTGACCTATGTGAGCCTAACTCCACGATGTAGTGCCAGCAAACTAAATTGATCAGTACAAGTTAACGTTTACTAACTACCCAAATTTATTAGACATCTGTACCCTAAAATCTGTTAATGTATAATAACATGTTGTATCTTAGTCATTAGATTTCTAAACAGAACATTTTGGTATTGTTAACCTAGATTAGGTTTTGGAATTATTATGATCCAAAGATTTTGTTATTCAGCTTAAGTATAAATAATCCCAACTTAATTTAAAGCTCAAAGTTAACTACATTTGTGTATTTGAGGAATGTTTGAGTGTCCTTTGGTATCTTTCGCCCTCTTTACCTCTTCATATTTTCCTTGATTTTGACATGAAAGAGCCAAGTTATTAAGCTGTTTGGCAACATCTGGATGATCTTTACCAAGTAACTGTAAATATAACGTTAAATTTAGATAGAATTTAAACATATACCAAAGTTCGATATACTTATATTATTCAATTTGCAATTACACAAGTTTGAACAAGCTTCTTTATTTATATATTGTCTATTCCTGATCAGCAAATATTCCGGTTTTATACTGAATCATTAAGATCAACAATAGGAAGCTGTTCTACCTTACTTTGGGAACAAGTAGAAAATTCCACCACAAAAATATATAATTAAACTAGATGCAACTGTTTAGGGATTTTAAAGTAATTTTCCTCCAGCTCTACACTGCAGTAAACAAGGTGTAATGAATATATTTATATACATAAACGCCAAAAAGTGTACAAAACAACAACAATATAAAAAAAGGAAACAATAAATGTAAGTATCTATAAATATTTCGGATAACAGATATCCTTCATCAGTATGATTATGATGTAAAATGAATCATGTCATTCTATTCTGATTTAACTATAACAATCTTGAAATTTATACAATTAAAACCGAACACAACAACGCTTGTACAATTCTAAAATTTCAAAAATGACGTAGGTTATATAGGTATTTACAACAGAGACTGCATAGATATGCTTCTAATAAAAATAGTAATGTGCGATATGAACTGGTACATTTCTAAAATTTCTAAGGTGACGACAGTTAAGATATTACAACAAAGACTGCGTACAAATACATTCCCAATGAACAGCACTGGCCGATTTGAGGTGGTATAATATTTCAAATTTGACGACGGTAAAGTAATTACAACAGAGGCTGCGTATTTAAACATCCCAAATAAATAGCAGTTTGATAATGATTAAAAAAAAAAAAAAAAAAGTAATAATAATAATTTTGACAAAGGTGGAGTAATTTGAACGTGGCTGCATACTTATACCTCCCAAATGAATAGAACCCTGCGATTTAAACTGGTATAATTCTGGAATTTTAGAGTTGACAAAGGTGAAGGAATAGCAATAGAGACTGCGTAGTAATATGTAATATAACCCAAATGAAAAGCACTGCGCGGATTAGAACTACACCTTTTCATTGATCCCATCTGGTGCCGAAGTTTTTAATTTTCTTATCCAAAATCTTTCCCGAGTGAGTCTATCCTACCTTGACCAAACAGTGTTGCGGTCTATGATTGTAATGGTCAGTCGATTGAGATCTGCCTTAGTGTGGCCAGGGGATCTTAAATGTCGACTGAGAGGAAGGTCTGGCTTGCACTCATAGTCGCTACGATGGCCGTTCATTCGTTTGTTAAATGGCTTTTCTGACTCGCCAACATACTGTTTACCACATTTACACTGTAGAAGATACACAGCATTTGTAGTCTTGCAATTAACATTGAAAATATGGTGTATTCCGTACCAGTGGAGTGACTGTTAAAAGTCTGGGTATTCAGTGTTTATATATATATAATATATACATATAATTCGTCTAAATAACAGCCCAACAATGTTAAATCTGTAAATTTGCGGAAGCAAATTTTTATTCTACCCTGGCCGGGATTCGAACTCATGCTACTGAGATATCGTGGCACCAAATCGCCTTGCACTATATCCGGCGCGCTAGACCACTCGACCACCTAGACTCGACAAAAATCAAGCTTTCGGTGGCCGGGTGTTACCTTTCCTCGTCAGTTTTTATCTAGCGTCGTAACACAGTACATGATATATAAGGCATGAAGATGGAATATTACAGATCAGCTGAATTATCTATCTAAATTAATGTAGGATGCAGTTACAGAAATAATTATATTATAAGTACGTCTGCACCAGTGACAACTCTACGACAGATTTCATCCATCGGATCTCCAGTGATGGTGATACAAGGCTGAAAACACATTCTGTATACATAATTCGTCTAAATAACAGCCCAACAATGTCACTGTGTCTAAACTACTCCGGCAAAAATGTTTGGACTCGATGGTATATAATATCCGGCACCGTGACGGAACATTAATAGACAGAGAAAAGGTACGTTTCTGTTTATTTATTTGTTATTTTATGATATCGAAGAATATATATACATATATAACTATTTTCTATTTTGAGATGTAATATTTTCTACAACCGTTCTAAATTAACGGGGAAATAAGTAAAAATGCATGTCAAAATGACGAATTGAGTGAACCTTGCCTCGAATTTGTTTAATACCTCGTTAAATTGTTCACATTGTACGGTACGGAAAGAAAGATATTGACATGAAGATTGCAAAACTAGCCACTTTGAGCACCTCAATACTTGTATTTCTGTGTATGGAACGAAAGAAATGGGTCATGTCAAAATGGAAGGAGCCGGTTTTGTCAATGTTGTTCACTACACAATCACCCGGTTTTGTCTATGTATATGACCCGGTTTTTTTTTGTTTTGAAACCATAAATTTATGAAAAGCAACGTTAACACGGATCTAAACATTGTCCACCGAAAGAAATTCAACATATATGTTATTGAAAAACAACTTCACTTGCGGTTTTTTTAACAAAAATAAATACTACATATTATTTATATAATTATACAAGAGTGTACGCACTGACATATAGCGACTGCTTGAATGATCGTAATTGAATCTATTTTGAAGATCTGTAAGATGAATAATTTAATAAAATATCACATAAACTTAACATTGTTCATGGAACCATAAAAAGTCAAGGTCTAATAAAACATAAAACGGACATGAACACATTACAATCATTAAAACCAACCAAAAAAAAATAAAACTTAACATTTAATTACCAATTAATCAAGAAAATAAGTTCAAATTCACATAAATAGTCATGTGGCCATATGAGCAAATATAGTTGACCTATTACTTATGGTATTAGAGATACGAACTTGTGTTACATATTTGTTTTTCGTTCATTTTTTGTACATTAATTAGGCCGTTAGTTTTCTCGTTTGAATTGTTTTACATTTGTGATTTCGGGGCCTTTTATAGCTGACTATGCGGTATGGGCTTTGCTCATTGTTGAAGGCCGTACGGTGACCTGTAGCTGTTAATTTCTGTGTCATTTGGTCTGTTGTGAGAGTTGTCTCACTGGCGATCATACCACATCTTCTTTTTTATATTGAACACGAAATGTTAACCTTGATCATGGATATCAACCATTATCAGTGTGACATTCACAGCTATTCATTTTGTTAGGAAATCGCTGAACTATGAAAATGAGGTCAAGGGCAATGGCCATATGACAGATAGAAACATCGTAAGATAAAAGATCTGTGTGCGAGGTATGTTGCAGTCAGGCCTTCTAACTTCTGACATATGAAGCTTCATACAAATAGTTCAAGCCGCCACGAATTTGCATCCCTTGGTCTCGCATTTCGACGATTCTAAAATATCAATGTGAATTTTTAGAATAAACATGATAATCCTACTCACATACATCCAATTTCGCGGGTGTCCCTGTTTTCTTATTTCTTATAAAATTCTAAGTTGGTATACGATTTAGTTATATAAAATTAGTGACGAATCCAGGTGACGTATAGGATACACGCCTCAACCCCACCTTTGATGGCCCCAAAAAAATTAAATCATGTTTTTACAAAATTTTTTAGCTTAAAATCGTCCAAAAAGTATATAAGTTGTTTGAATTACGCCCACTTTGAAAAAAACCTAAATCCATCCTTATATATTGTCAACATCAATGTACGATAATCATAACACAATGGAGAGATAACAGAACCGTTTATTTATAGAACTATTAATAAAATAATCATTATTGCATTTTCCTGATGGCCAGAGACTATTATACAAATTTATACTTAGTATTATCCTTTTCTCCCCATAAACATTCATTTTCTATGGCGATTCTGCATGCATATACATTTGTCTTCTTATCATGTCTTATAATAAACACTTAGCCTTAACAAGGTTTATTTTAAACGACCATATGAAAGATATATACCCTTGGTAGATTGGATTACTTATAAAGATAACCATCCTGTTGTGCAAGAAAATCACATATCAAATGTGCGTGTTTCAATTTTTAAGACCGTAAACTGTAATTTCAAGTTTGATCACTTACATTTACATATTTCATATAAAAAACGTATAGAGAACTTAAACCTCAATTTGCGTTATAACCTTCATTTCTATCTATTTCGAAGATAAAGTTGTTTTTTTTAAATGCAAAGCAAACTTTTTTTTTTTTGTTCCAATAAAATAGGAATTCAAGTGTTTACAGATTCAAATAAATAATAAGTTGTCCTCTGATAGAAATCGTTTTCCAACGAGCCACCAGACTCCTTTTAAACGCCGAAGTTCAATTATGTTATGCTATTAGGCATTTTTTTTCTTTGACAAAACCTGGTTCTGCCTTGTTAAATCTAGGACAAAACCGGCTCCTTCCAATTTGACATGACCCATTTCTTTCGTTCCATACACAGAAATACAAGTATTGAGGTGCTCAAAGTGGCTAGTTTTGCAATCTCCATGTCAATATCTTTTTTTCCGTATCTTTTTGTTCCGTACAATGTGAACAATTTAACGAGATATTAAACAAATTCGAGGCAAGGTTCACTCAATTCGTCATTTTGACATGCATTTTTACTTATTTCCCCGTTAATCTAGAACGGTTGTAGAAAATATTACATCTCACAATAGAAAATAGTTATATATGTATATATATTCTTCGATATTATAAAAATAACAAATAAATAAACAGAGACCTATCTTTTCTCTGTCTATTAATGTCCAAACATTTTTTGCCGGAATAGTTTAGACACAGTGAATGTTAGATCTGTAAATTTGCGGAAGCAAATTTTTTGTTCTTCCATGGCCGGGATTCGAACTCATGCTACTGAGATATCGTGGCACTAAATCGCTTGCACTATGCCCGACGCGCTAGACCACTCGACCACCTAGGCTCGACAAAAATCAAGCTTTCGGTGGCGGGATGTTACCTTTCCTCGTCAGTTTTTATCTAGCGTCGTAACACAGTACATGATATATAAGGCATGAAGATGGAATATTACAGATCAGTTGAATTATCTATCGTAGAGGATCTTACAAATTAATGTAGGATGCAGTCACAGAAATAATTATATTATAAGTACGTCTGAACCAGTGACAACTCTACGACAGATTTTATCCATCGGATCACCAGTGATGGTTATACAAGGCTGAAAACAGATTCTGTATACATAATTCGTCTAAATAACAGCCCAACAATGTTAGATCTGTAAATTTGCGGAAGCAAATTTTTTGTTCCTCCCTGACCGGGATTCGATCTCATGCTACTGAGATATCGTGGCACCAAATCACCTTGCACTATGCCCGACACGCTTGACCACTCGACCACCTAGACTCGACAAAAATCAAGCTTTCTGTGACCGGGTGTTACCTTTCCTCGTCAGTTTTTATCTAGCGTCGTAACAAAGTACATGATATATAAGGCATCAAGATGGAATATTACAGATCAGCTGAATTATCTATCGTAGAGGATCTTACAAATTAATGTAGGATGCAGTCACAGAAATAATTATATTATAAGTACGTCTGAACAAGTGACAACTCTACGACAGATTTTATCCATCGGATCACCAGTGATGGTGATACAAGGCTGAAAACACATTCTGTATACACAATTCGTTTAAATAACAGCCCAACAATGTTAGATCTGTAAATTTGCGGAAGCAAATTTTTCGTTCTTCCCTGGCCGGGATTCGAACTCATGCTCCTGAGATATCGTGGCACCAAATCGTATGGAACGCCATCACTGCCTTATAAGAAGAAACCACAATGACATGATGTCAATGTTGCTTACATCATGTCAAAACACTATTACATGATATGAATACTTCATTACATGATATCAATACTTCATTACATGATATTAAAACTTCATTACGCGATGTGGTTCCTTCTTTACATGATGTGAAAACTTCATAACGTGATGTGGTTACTTCTTTACATGATGTGAAAACTTCGTTACGTGATGTGGTTACTTCTTTACATGATGTGAATTCTTCGTTACGTGATGTGGTTACTTCTTTACATGATGTGAAAACTTCGTTACGTGATGTGGTTACTTCTTTACATGATGTGAATTCTTCGTTACGTGATGTGGTTACTTCTTTACATGATATGAACATTTCATTACATGATGCGAAACTTTCCTTACGTGATAATAAAAGTCATTATGTCGTATTTCTATAACATGGGGCAAAAAGATATACGTTGTAATGTCAAATGGGTATTACATGGTAAGAAACACATATGACGTTATGTGAACACTTCATTATGTCAAAACATCTTTATAAGAACACGGAACCTCTCGGACATTATTAGACATGCATTTTATAGAAAGAAAAGACATAAGGGTATCCGAAAGGAAAAGTAGGCATAAGGGTTTAAATCAAATTCTTGAAAGAATAGGGAAGACCGCCTTGGGGAGCACATTCCGACCACAGGGACTCGGTTAGCAGATTAAAATTTTGTTTATCATTTTTTTCAATTTTATTCATATTTCCTGTCTGTTAAATGAATTGTATCACATTATTATCATATTTAACGGAAAATCAATTCAATTCTTTCCTTAACAATTGTGTAAATTCTTTCCATAACAACTGAGTAACTTCTTCCTGAAAACATAATTCTTTCAATAACAAATCCTGAAGGCGTCATAGCAAAAATAAAAAAACCTTTCAAGACGTCATAACTATTTGGGCTATGAATAGTTGCAATGTCATATTATATCCTCCTACCCTCCCTACTAACATATGAAATGATTGTTCCCAAATATTAGTGGGTTTTTCATGAATGAATGCGACTTTCTGGTAAGACATCGTCCATGCATACACATATTATCATATCAAGGACTTATATAGTAAACAAGGCGGATTTACGGGGAAGATGCCCGGCACCCTTTATGGAGATTCATAGATGATAAATGCATAGACTTTTACAAGTACTTGAAACGATGGTTGCCAGCCCTCCCCTTTTATTTCAAAATCCTGGATCCGCACCTGATAAATCTTTGACTGCGTCAATATTTTCTGTAACAACTCGATTTTAGTGAATGTATCTGATAAGAAACCAGTGAGTTATGTACCCCATTTGTGAAGAAAATTTCCTTTTCCTTTCATTATGTATGAGGGATTATCGTTGTAATAAACGTAACAATTGGGAAATTTCAGGATGACAGATATATCTCCCATTTCGTCTATGTTATTCAAAAACGACACGTTTGCCAGTTATATGAAAATTAGGAGATGTAGTATGATTGCCAATGAGACAACTATCCACCAAAGTTCAGATGAAGTGGATGTAAGCAATTATAGTATGGTCTATAACAATGAGAAAACCCAAACCGTATAGTCGGTTATTTAGGGCCCTGAAATGAAAATTATAAAGCAATTCAATTGAGAAAACTAATGACATAATTTATAACAAAACAATTTACGAAAAACAAATATAACAGACATGAACAGTTATGACTTGGGACATGTACATAAAGAATGTGGCGGGTTAAATATGTTTGTGAGCGGTCAACTCTCCCTAACCTTGGACATCGGTGTAACAGCACAACATAAGAACAAACTACAAAAATCAGTTGAAAATGGCATAACTCATCAGATCGATACAAAGCGGAAAAACATCTAACAAAAACACAGACCGGACGTGGCAGGGTATTTATACATCCCTAACAAAACAAAACCAAAAAGACAAAAACTACAGCTTTTAGAAAAATCGCAGTTACTGACAGTTAATTCGAAGCCCATAACAATTAAAAAAAAATGATGTATCTAAGCCAAAAATTTCAATTAGTACACATCCAATATCCAATGGATTTAGTGTAACGACGTTATTAACAGTCAGAGAAAAACATGACCTTTGCAATACCAAAATATAGGTATCGACGGATTGCAGTACCGTGAAAGTGCATATGTATAACAAAATATTTAGTATGATTTTGATTTACTGATAATAAAATCAATATTGCTACCAATAAAACAATATTCAAAGATCTAATTACAGTGTGTTAATTGGTAACCTTTAGAATAAGTCTATTTAAATGATTGATAAGTTAACCCGATCATATCTAAATTTCAAGGCTCGGTAAAACAACATCACAGTAAAATTTAGGATGTGCTACTCTGTTTGAAATAAGTTTTCTACATGTATAGACAAACTTGCAAACCAATTCTTTGTATCTTTGGAAGAATTTAAAGGTTTTAAGTAATTTGTGGAAACGAAACCCCTGACTTAATAATTTACCAGTAATACATAGATTACGCTCATTGTAATCCTAAACGTCACTACAGACACGGGCATAGCTAACCAGTTGGGATATATAAACACCGTTAGACGATGCCAAAGTAGCATCATCGTCCAAAAAAGGAAATTAACAATAGGGAAAGAAAAATCATCCCTTTTATCGTAAATTTTTGTGTAGAGTTTCTGGTTTCTAGTTACGTTGCTTTCGCCGAGATAATTTTTTTACCTGAATGAAACGATAGATGAGTGAGGGTGTCGTTGAACAGAAAAATTAATTCATGCTTCTGATAAAATAATCATTTAGGAAGAACAAGTGTGCCTTTGTAAGGTATATAGTCACATAGAAATATTTTTAATTATTTCTATTTAAAGAAGGGTAGGCTATTGAAAATGGCGACTAAGATCCCTTTAGATTTTTAGTATACGGATATGAAAAGTAAACTGCACATTGCTAGAAAACAACGACATATTGATGTCAACATTAAATACGCTACTAATGTAATACAAATAGACCGGAAACACGTAAAACAATGATAAAAACATCGATAAACAAAATTTTAATCTGCTAACTGAGTCCCTGTGATCGGCATGTGATCCCAAGGCGATCTTCCCTATGCCTATTCTTTCAAGAATTTGATTTACACTCGCCATGTCTACTTTTCCCTTATGCCCTTTCTTTCTATAAATGTGATGACGTCCGAGAGGTTCCGTGTTTTTTTATTTTTATATGTATTGTGTGCGATTTTCTCCCATGTTAATTTACTCCATATCCTTTTATTTTCTATTTATGAATAGCATAAAATTATATGTGGGTTTTCCTTAAACAAATATAAGTATGAATTTTTAAAAAGAACACTTATCCTTTGACCAAGGTATTTGTAGTAAAATCTTAGTCCAAGAAACACCCGAGGTGTTCAAGATTCATATGACTTTAAATGAATAGATGATTTAAGAAGAATAAAGAAAGAACACAATTACGATGGAAAACACAAACGAAATTTTAGTGATCTAAAATCAAATTTTCAATTTTTATAAATTTCTCCTTTTGTTTGATCGATTACTTTGCCATGACACTTGATCTTTAAACATATCATTTAATTCAAATCGATTTTTCACTTAATATGGCAAATCAGAAAGAAGTGTTACAACATACCTCATTCATCTGATAAACATTTTTTTTTTCTCAGTTTTATACTCTTTTCTCTTAAGAGGTTAATGATATATATAAAAGCTAATGAAAAATGTTAAAACTCAGATGTGAAACAGCACTGGTAAACCAACAAAGCAACATGATTTCCAAGATTATGTAAAAAATCTATATAGTACAAAAGTCATACCATCTACAAGAAAACATTTCTATAGATAAATATCATGTACTTTTAGCACAAGATAAAAGTTAACTTACGACTACCTATTCTGACTTACCGTCAACTTTTCCAAATTCTTTTCATGTACTCTGGTTAGTACTTCTTTGTATAAAACTTCTGCTAACTTATATTTTCCTATTTTTAAATAGGCTGATGCCTGAAAAAGTGCAAGTGTGTGTGTAAATATCACAAAACATAACTTGTCGTTCATGATGTTACTCTATGAAATTTGCATCTACATTTATTTCAAATTTCTTTACCTTAAAATTAACATTTTTTTTATCAAAACATCAATATTCTTACTCAGAAAGGTAAACAATAAAACAATAAAACAGCTAGTTAGATATAATTAGTTGAGTTTGATTTGGCTATTAAAAATACCCAACTTAAAAACAAAAACATATTCAATAATAAAATTTTCAAGGTAGATAAAAGTTTTACATTTTTTAAATTTTGTAAGAATTATAAGTAAAGTTATCATTTTAATTTTATGGATGGTGGGGTCATAAAAGTACCTCCCATCCCCATGTGGAACAGCTTTTATAGCATATACGTGACTAGTTGATCATAATATGGAAATTCTTTTCAATTTCAAAATTTGTACATGATATTCTGCTGAACCAATTGAATATTTAATATCTACGGTATTGTATGTTGTCTAAAGACTTCCTGATATAAAAATACATGTATTTTTTGGTGTAAAACATCAGCTCTTTTACGTATGTTTATTTATTGCTATATAGAAATTTCTAGATTGTGTGTTAATTTACAACTTTATTACACAGTTACTGACGTTTAATTATCAAGAGTTCTAGGATAGTTTTTCATGCTGAGAAATGGTAAATATAAACTAACATAAAGGGGCTAATTCGATTGACTTAGTAGAGCACATACAAATAATTAAAAAAAAACACGGAGAACTATACTTGGATAATTTAATCCCACACTGAAGAACAAAATGCTATACAAAAAGTGAAACATGACAAACAATGTTTTAAAAGTTGATAATGTATGCCTTATCTGTCTACTTCAAAATTCCCCAAATAGAAGCCCTAAAAGGCTGCATTAATACATATTCACGTATGTTATTTGAATAATCAATAAATAGGATGTTGATGATAATGGGATCAAAAGAAAACTCCCATAGAATTTTGTATGCCTTTATCACGTAAGTATTAAAATTACCTACTATTACATACTGGTATGGCGTTTGTACCGGTATATTTTTTATAGAAAGTTCAAATTAAAAAAAACTATTTTGGTGGTTCTTTTAGAAATTTAAAGGAGAGATTTCTTGAAAAAAAGTTGCTGTTTGAATAATGGTAAATGAATGAGATTTTTTTTCAGAAGAAACAATATTCTTTATATTCTTATTGGTTCTCTAAATAACATATCGTTTTTGAGTGAACAAAATAAAAGTTTACGATGATTATGATTATAGAATTTTATCCATAAAAAGGTAATCTTGTCTGACGTCATCCATATGAAATTTAAAATACTAAGCAAATTACAATCAGCTTAAATATAAGAAAACACGTTGCTTTTGTGCGTAAAATGGAAGTAACTTGGCATATATTAATAACAGAATCAAAATAGTTCATTCAATTTCGTGGTTTTAAATTTGATTATACCATGGAAAAGCTAATTTGTTGAAATACACATATATATTTCCCATTAAAGTAGCAAGAATATTGGCAAATCCATGCTATAAAGATCCCCATAAACAATGTGCTGCATTGAATTATTTCTGAATTTTACTCATTTTAGTAGAAGACACCTATGTGAAAACATGATACATTTCAAAATTAAAAAACTTAGCCACATGTAATTTACAACATCCAAATACATTTTCTTCTTGGTTAGGTCACAAGACAACATTGTAGGGTCATCCTTACCAAATTATTCTTGGTTTTAGCTACATTTGGATCATCTGGACCTAATTTACTTTACATATATTTCTAGAGCCCTCTGATAGTGCTGTTCTACCTGGATAAATGATAAATACAAAATGTTCATCACAAACGAATGTACCCTCTATAAAGTTGATTTTCAAAATAAATATTTGTTCAATTCTATAGTCATAGTAGCCTAAAAGATATTCATACACTCAAAATACATTAAATTGTGGATACCAAATAGATCATTGAGAGTAACTGATGAATATAGACGAAATGAGCGTCTTACGCACACAATTTAAAACCTGGTATCTAGAATAAGTTTATATTTAAATACTTTTTGAAATCTTTTAAAATTAGTTTGGCATTCTATTCCTCATTTGTCATATTATTCCTTGAATGTGTCTGATGAAATTGACCGCTATGTAAACATTCAGACATTTTCTTGGCAGCTAGTTTTCTTTAAACTAATTAACTTTGTAAGTAACTATCAGACCCCATCATACATCCAAAGTGAACATAGTCACAGGTGACCTATGTGAGCCTAACTCCACGATGTAGTGCCAGCAAACTAAATTGATCAGTACAAGTTAACGTTTACTAACTACCCAAATTTATTAGACATCTGTACCCTAAAATCTGTTAATGTATAATAACATGTTGTATCTTAGTCATTAGATTTCTAAACAGAACATTTTGGTATTGTTAACCTAGATTAGGTTTTGGAATTATTATGATCCAAAGATTTTGTTATTCAGCTTAAGTATAAATAATCCCAACTTAATTTAAAGCTCAAAGTTAACTACATTTGTGTATTTGAGGAATGTTTGAGTGTCCCTTTGGTATCTTTCGCCCCTCTTTTACCTCTTCATATTTTCCTTGATTTTGACATGAAAGAGCCAAGTTATTAAGCTGTTTGGCAACATCTGGATGATCTTTACCAAGTAACTGTAAATATAACGTTAAATTTAGATAGAATTTAAACATATACCAAAGTTCGATATAATTATATTATTCAATTTGCAATTACACAAGTTTGAACAAGCTTCTTTATTTATATATTGTCTATTCCTGATCAGCAAATATTCCGGTTTTATACTGAATCATTAAGATCAACAATAGGAAGCTGTTCTACCTTACTTTGGGAACAAGTGTAGAAAATTCCACCACAAAAAATATATAATTAAACTAGATGCAACTGTTTAGGGGATTTTAAAGTAATTTTCCTCCAGCTCTACACTGCAGTAAACAAGGTGTAATGAATATATTTATATACATAAACGCCAAAAAAGTGTACAAAACAACAACAATATAAAAAAAAGGAAACAATAAATGTAAGTATCTCTAAATATTTCGGATAACAGATATCCTTCATCAGTATGATTATGATGTAAAATGAATCATGTCAATCTATTCTGATTTAACTATAACAATCTTGAAATTTATACAATTAAAACCGAACACAACAACGCTTGTACAATTCTAAAATTTTAAAAATGACGTAGGTTATATAGGTATTTACAACAGAGACTGCATAGATATGCTTCTAATAAAATAGTAATGTGCGATATGAACTGGTACATTTCTAAAATTTCAAAGGTGACGACAGTTAAGATATTACAACAAAGACTGCGTACAAATACATTCCCAATGAACAGCACTGACCGATTTGAGCTGGTATAATATTTCAAATTTGACGACGGTAAAGTAATTACAACAGAGGCTGCGTATTTAAACATCCCAAATAAATAGCAGTTTGATAATGATTAAAAAAAAAAAAAAAAAAGTAATAATAATAATTTTGACAAAGGTGGAGTAATTTGAACGTGGCTGCATACTTATACCTCCCAAATGAATAGAACCCTGCGATTTAAACTGGTATAATTCTGGAATTTTAGAGTTGACAAAGGTGAAGGAATAGCAATAGAGACTGCGTAGTAATATGTAATATAACCCAAATGAAAAGCACTGCGCGGATTAGAACTACACCTTTTCATTGATCCCATCTGGTGCCGAAGTTTTAATTTTCTTATCCAAAATCTTTCCTGAGTGAGTCTATCCTACCTTGACCAAACAGTGTTGCGGTCTATGATTGTAATGGTCAGTCGATTGAGATCTGCCTTAGTGTGGCCAGGGATCTTAAATGTCGACTGAGAGGAAGGTCTGGCTTGCACTCATAGTCGCTACGATGGCCGTTCATTCGTTTGTTAAATGGCTTTTCTGACTCGCCAACATACTGTTTACCACATTTACACTGTAGAAGATACACAGCATTTGTAGTCTTGCAATTAACATTGAAAAATATGGTGTATTCCGTACCAGTGGAGTGACTGTTAAAAGTCTGGGTATTCAGTGTTTATATATATATAATATATACATATAATTCGTCTAAATAACAGCCCAACAATGTTAAATCTGTAAATTTGCGGAAGCAAGTTTTTTGTTCTTCCCTGGCCGGGATTCGAACTCATGCTACTGAGATATCGTGGCACCAAATCGCCTTGCACTATGTCCGACGCGCTAGACCACTCGACCACCTAGACTCGACAAAAATCAAGCTTTCGGTGGCCGGGTGTTACCTTTCCTTGTCAGTTTTTATCTAGCGTCGTAACACAGTACATGATATATAAGGCATGAAGATGGAATATTACAGATCAGCTGAATTATCTATCTAAATTAATGTAGGATGCAGTTACAGAAATAATTATATTATAAGTACGTCTGCACCAGTGACAACTCTACGACAGATTTCATCCATCGGATCTCCAGTGATGGTGATACAAGGCTGAAAACACATTCTGTATACATAATTCGTCTAAATAACAGCCCAACAATGTCACTGTGTCTAAACTACTCCGGCAAAAAATGTTTGGACTCGATGGTATATAATATCCGGCACCGTGACGGAACATTAATAGACAGAGAAAAGGTACGTTTCTGTTTATTTATTTGTTATTTTTATGATATCGAAGAATATATATACATATATAACTATTTTCTATTTTGAGATGTAATATTTTCTACAACCGTTCTAAATTAACGGGGAAATAAGTAAAAATGCATGTCAAAATGACGAATTGAGTGAACCTTGCCTCGAATTTGTTTAATACCTCGTTAAATTGTTCACATTGTACGGTACGGAAAGAAAGATATTGACATGAAGATTGCAAAACTAGCCACTTTGAGCACCTCAATACTTGTATTTCTGTGTATGGAACGAAAGAAATGGGTCATGTCAAAATGGAAGGAGCCGGTTTTGTCAATGTTGTTCACTACACAATCACCCGGTTTTGTCTATGTATATGACCCGGTTTTTTTTTTTGTTTTGAAACCATAAATTTATGAAAAGCAACGTTAACACGGATCTAAACATTGTCCACCGAAAGAAATTCAACATATATGTTATTGAAAAACAACTTCACTTGCGGTTTTTTTAACAAAAATAAATACTACATATTATTTATATAATTATACAAGAGTGTACGCACTGACATATAGCGACTGCTTGAATGATCGTAATTGAATCTATTTTGAAGATCTGTAAGATGAATAATTTAATAAAAATATCACATAAACTTAACATTGTTCATGGAACCATAAAAAAGTCAAGGTCTAATAAAACATAAAAACGGACATGAACACATTACAATCATTAAAACCAACCAAAAAAAAAAAATAAAAACTTAACATTTAATTACCAATTAATCAAGAAAATAAGTTCAAATTCACATAAATAGTCATGTGGCCATATGAGCAAATATAGTTGACCTATTACTTATGGTATTAGAGATACGAACTTGTGTTACATATTTGTTTTACGTTCATTTTTTTTGTACATTAATTAGGCCGTTAGTTTTCTCGTTTGAATTGTTTTACATTTGTGATTTCGGGGCCTTTTATAGCTGACTATGTGGTGTGGGCTTTGCTCATTGTTGAAGGCCGTACGGTGACCTGTAGCTGTTAATTTCTGTGTCATTTGGTCTGTTGTGGAGAGTTGTCTTACTGGCGATCATACCCCATCTACTTTTTTTATATTGAACACGAAATGTTAACCTTGATCATGGATATCAACCATTATCAGTGTGACATTCACAGCTATTCATTCTGTTAGGAAATCGTTGAACTATGAAAATGAGGTCAAGGGCAATGGACATCTGACAGATAGAAACATCGTAAGATAAAAGATCTGTGTGCGAGGTATGTTGCAGTCAGGCCTTCTAACTTCTGACATATGAAGCTTCATACAAATAGTTCAAGACGCCACGAATTTTCATCCCTTGGTCTCGCATTCCGACGATTCTAAAATATCAATGTGAATTTTTAGAATAAACATGATAATCCTACTCACATACATCCAATTTCGAGGGTGTCCCTGTTTTCTTATTTCTTATAAAATTCTAAGTTGGTATACGATTTAGTTATATAACATTAGTGACGAATCCAGGCGGCGTATAGGTCGCACGCCCCCACCCCTACCTTTGATGGCCCCCCAAAAAATAAATCATGTTTTTTACAAATTTTTTTAGCTTAAAATCGTCCAAAAAAGTATATAAGTTGTTTGAATTACGCCCACTTTGAAAAAAAAACCTAAATCCATCCTTATATATTGTCAACATCAATGTACGATAATCATAACACAATGGAGAGATAACAGAACCGTTTATTTAAAGAACTATTAATAAAAGAATCATTACTGCATTTTCTTGATGGCCTGAGCCTATTATACAAATTTATACTTAGTATTATCCTTTTCTCCCCCATAAACATTCATTTTCTATGGCGATTCTGCATGCATATACATTTGTCTTCTTATCATGTCTTATAATAAACACTTAGCCTTAACAAGGTTTATTTTTAAACGACCATATGAAAGATATATACCCCTTGGTAGATTGGATTACTTATAAAGATAACCATCCTGTTGTGCAAGAAAATCACATATCAAATGTGCGTGTTTCAATTTTTAAGACCGTAAACTCTAATTTCAAGTTTGATCACTTACATTTACATATTTCATATAAAAAACGTATAGACAGCTTAAACCTCAATTTGCGTTATAACCTTCATTTCTATCTATTTCGAAGATAAAGTTGTTTTTTTTAAATGCAAAGCAAACTTTTTTTTTTTTGTTCCAATAAAATAGGAATTCAAGTGTTTACAGATTCAAATAAATAATAAGTTGTCCTCTGATAGAAATCGTTTTCCAACGAGCCACCAGACTCCTTTTAAACGCCGAAGTTCAATTATGTTATGCTATTAGGCATTTTTTTTCTTTGACAAAACCTGGTTCTGCCTTGTTAAATCTAGGACAAAACCGGCTCCTTCCAATTTGACATGACCCATTTCTTTCGTTCCATACACAGAAATACAAGTATTGAGGTGCTCAAAGTGGCTAGTTTTGCAATCTCCATGTCAATATCTTTTTTCCGTATCTTTTGTTCCGTACAATGTGAACAATTTAACGAGATATTAAACAAATTCGAGGCAAGGTTCACTCAATTCGTCATTTTGACATGCATTTTACTTATTTCCCGTTAATCTAGAACGGTTGTAGAAAATATTACATCTCACAATAGAAAATAGTTATATATGTATATATATTCTTCGATATTATAAAATAACAAATAAATAAACAGAGACCTATCTTTTCTCTGTCTATTAATGTCCAAACATTTTTGCCGGAATAGTTTAGACACAGTGAATGTTAGATCTGTAAATTTGCGGAAGCAAATTTTTGTTTCTACATGGCCGGGATTCGAACTCATGCTACTGAGATATCGTGGCACTAAATCGCTTGCACTATGCCCGACGCGCTAGACCACTCGACCACCTAGGCTCGACAAAATCAAGCTTTCGGTGGCGGGATGTTACCTTTCCTCGTCAGTTTTTATCTAGCGTCGTAACACAGTACATGATATATAAGGCATGAAGATGGAATATTACAGATCAGTTGAATTATCTATCGTAGAGGATCTTACAAATTAATGTAGGATGCAGTCACAGAAATAATTATATTATAAGTACGTCTGAACCAGTGACAACTCTACGACAGATTTTATCCATCGGATCACCAGTGATGGTTATACAAGGCTGAAAACAGATTCTGTATACATAATTCGTCTAAATAACAGCCCAACAATGTTAGATCTGTAAATTTGCGGAAGCAAATTTTTGTTCCTCCTGACCGGGATTCGATCTCATGCTACTGAGATATCGTGGCACCAAATCGCCTTGCACTATGCCCGACACGCTTGACCACTCGACCACCTAGACTCGACAAAATCAAGCTTTCTGTGACCGGGTGTTACCTTTCCTCGTCAGTTTTATCTAGCGTCGTAACATAGTACATGATATATAAGGCATCAAGATGGAATATTACAGATCAGCTGAATTATCTATCGTAGAGGATCTTACAAATTAATGTAGGATGCAGTCACAGAAATAATTATATTATAAGTACGTCTGAACAAGTGACAACTCTACGACAGATTTTATCCATCGGATCACCAGTGATGGTGATACAAGGCTGAAAACACATTCTGTATACACAATTCGTTTAAATAACAGCCCAACAATGTTAGATCTGTAAATTTGCGGAAGCAAATTTTTCGTTCTTCCCTGGCCGGGATTCGAACTCATGCTCCTGAGATATCGTGGCACCAAATCGTATGGAACGCCATCACTGCCTTATAAGAAGAAACCACAATGACATGATGTCAATGTTGCTTACATCATGTCAAAACACTATTACATGATATGAATACTTCATTACATGATATCAATACTTCATTACATGATGTGAAAACTTCATTACGTGATGTGGTTCCTTCTGTACTTGATGTGAGAACTTCATTACGTGATGTGGTTACTTTATATGATGTGAATTCTTCTTTACGTGATGTGGTTACTTTACATGATGTGAATTCTTCGTTACGTGATGTGGTTACTTCTTTACATGATGTGAAAACTTCATTACGTGATGTGGTTACTTCTTTACATGATGTGAATTCTTCGTTACGTGATGTGGTTACTTCTTTACATGATGTGAACATTTCATTACATGATGCGAAACTTTCCTTACGTGATGATAAAAGTCATTATGTCGTATTTCTATAACATGGGGCAAAAAGATATACGTTGTAATGTCAAATGGGTATTACATGGTAAGAAACACATATGACGTTATGTGAACACTTCATTATGTCAAAACATCTTTATAAGAACACGGAACCTCTCGGACGTTATTACACATGCATTGTATAGAAAGAAAAGACATAAGGGTATCCGAAAGGAAAAGTAGGCATAAGGGTTTAAATCAAATTCTTGAAAGAATAGGGAAGACCACCTTGGGGAGTACATTCCGACCACAGGGACTCGGTTAGCAGATTAAAATTTTGTTGATCAATATTTTCAATTTTGTTCATATTTACTGTTTGTTAAGTGAATTGTATTACATTACTAACATATTTAACGGAAAATTAAGTCAATTCTTTCCTTAACAATTGAGTAAATTCTTTCCATAACAACTGAGTAACTTCTTTCCTGAAAACATAATTCTTTCAATAACAAATCCCTGAAGGCGTCATAGCAAAAAATAAGAAAAAACCTTTCAAGACGTCATAACTATTTGGGCTATGAATAGTTGCAATGTCATATTATATCCTCCTACCCCTCCCCTACTAACATATGAAATGATTGTTCCCAAATATTAGTGGGTTTTTTTCATGAATGAATGCGACTTTCTGGTTAGACATCGTCCATGCATACACATATTATCATATCAAGGACTTATATAGTAAACAAGGCGGATTTACGGGGGAAGATGCCCCGGCACCCCTTTATGGAGATTCATAGATGATAAATGCATAGACTTTTTACAAGTACTTGAAACGATGGCTTGCCAGCCCCTCCCCCCTTTTTATTTCAAAATCCTGGATCCGCACCTGATAAATCTTTGACTGCGTCAATATTTTTCTGTAACAACTCGATTTTAGTGAATGTATCTGATAAGAAACCAGTGAGTTATGTACCCCATTTGTGAAGAAAATTTCCTCTTTTCCTTTCATTATGTATGAGGGATTATCGTTGTAATAAACGTAACAATTGGGAAATTTCAGGATGACAGATATATCTCCCATTTCGTCTATGTTATTCAAAAAACGACACGTTTGCCAGTTATATGAAAATTAGGAGATGTAGTATGATTGCCAATGAGACAACTATCCACCAAAGTTCAGATGAAGTGGATGTAAGCAATTATAGTATGGTCTATAACAATGAGAAAAACCCAAACCGTATAGTCGGTTATTTAGGGCCCCGAAATGAAAATTATAAAGCAATTCAATTGAGAAAACTAATGACATAATTTATAACAAAACAATTTACGAAAAACAAATATAACAGACATGAACAGTTATGACTTGGGACATGTACATAAAGAATGTGGCGGGGTTAAATATGTTTGTGAGCGGTCAACTCTCCCCTAACCTTGGACATCGGTGTAACAGCACAACATAAGAACAAACTACAAAAATCAGTTGAAAATGGCATAACTCATCAGATCGATACAAAGCGGAAAAACATCTAACAAAAACACAGACCGGACGTGGCAGGGTATTTATACATCCCTAACAAAACAAAAACAAAAAGACAAAAACTACAGCTTTTAGAAAAATCGCAGTTACTGACAGTTAATTCGAAGCCCATAACAATTAAAAAAAAATGATGTATCTAAGCCAAAAATTTCAATTAGTACACATCCAATATCCAATGGATTTAGTGTAACGACGTTATTAACAGTCAGAGAAAAACATGACCTTTTGCAATACCAAAATATAGGTATCGACGGATTGCAGTACCGTGAAAGTGCATATGTGTATAACAAAAATATTTAGTATGATTTTGATTTACTGATAATAAAATCAATATTGCTACCAATAAAAACAATATTCAAAGATCTAATTACAGTGTGTTAATTGGTAACCTTTTAGAATAAGTCTATTTAAATGATTGATAAGTTAACCCGATCGTATCTAAATTTCAAGGCTCGGTAAAACAACATCACAGTAAAATTTAGGATGTGCTATTCTGTTTGAAATAAGTTTTCTACATGTATAGACAAACTTGCAAACCAATTCTTTGTATCTTTGGAAGAATTTAAAGGTTTTAAGTAATTTGTGGAAACGAAACCCCTGACTTAATAATTTACCAGTAATACATAGATTACGCTCATTGTAATCCTAAACGTCACTACAGACACGGGCATAGCTAACCAGTTGGGATATATAAACACCGTTAGACGATGCCAAAGTAGCATCATCGTCCAAAAAAGGAAATTAACAATAGGGAAAGAAAAATCATCCCTTTTATCGTAAATTTTGTGTAGAGTTTCTGGTTTCTAGTTACGTTGCTTTCGCCGAGATAATTTTTACCTGAATGAAACGATAGATGAGTGAGGGTGTCGTTGAACAGAAAATTAATTCATGCTTCTGATAAAATAATCATTTAGGAAGAACATGTGTGCCTTTGTAAGGTATATAGTCACATAGAAATATTTTAATTATTTCTATTTAAAGAAGGGTAGGCTATTGAAAATGGCGACTAAGATCCCTTTAGATTTTTTAGTATACGGATATGAAAAGTAAACTGCACATTGCTAGAAAACAACGACATATTGATGTCAACATTAAATACGCTACTAATGTAATACAAATAGACCGGAAACACGTAAAACAATGATAAAAACATCGATAAACAAAATTTTAATCTGCTAACCGAGTCCCTGTGATCGGCATGTGATCCCCAAGGCGATCTTCCCTATGCCTATTCTTTCAAGAATTTGATTTACACTCGCCATGTCTACTTTTCCCCTTATGCCCTTTCTTTCTATAAATGTGATGACGTCCGAGAGGTTCCGTGTTCTTATAAAGATCTTTTGACATAATGAAGTTTCACATAACGTCATATGTGTTTCTTAACACGTAATACCCATTTGACATTACAATGTATATCTTTTTGCCCAATGTTATAGAAATACGACATAATGACTTTTATTATCACGTAAGGAAAGTTTCGCATCATGTAATGATTGGTTCATATCATGTAAAGAAGTAGCCACATCACGTAACGAAGAATTCACATCATGTAAAGAAGTAACCACATCACGTAATGAAGTTTTCACATCATTTAAAGAAGTTACCACATCACGTAACGAAGAATTAACATCATGTAATGAAGTAACCACATCACGTAATGAAGTTTTCACATCATGTAAAGAGGTAACCACATCACGTAATGAAACTTTCACATCATTTAAAGAAGGAACAACATCACGTAATGAAGTTATCACATCATGTAATGACGTATTCATATCATGTAATAGTGTTTTGACATGATGTAAGCAATATTTGCATCATGTCATAGTAGTTTCTTCTTATAAGGCAGTGATGGCGTTCCATACAATCGCCTTGCGCTATGCCCGACGCACTAGACCACTCGACCATCTAGGCTCGACAAAAATCAAGCTTGCGATGGCCGGGTGTTACCTTTCCTCGTCAGTTTTTATCTTGCGTCGTAACACAGTACATGCTATATAAGGCACGAAGATGGAATATTACAGATCAGCTCAATTATCTATCGTAGAGGATCTTACAAATTAATGTAGGATGCAGTCACAGAAATAATTATATTATAAGTACGTCTGAACCAGTGACAACTCTACGACAGATTTTATCCATCGGATCACCAGTGATGGTGATATAAGACTGAAAACACATTCTGTATACATAATTCGTCTAAATAACAGCCCAACAATGTTAAATCTGTAAATTTGCGGAAGCAAACTTTTTGTTCTCCCCTGGCTGGGATTCGAACTCATGCTAATGAGATATCGTGGCACCAAATCGCCTTGCACTATGCCCGACGCGCTAGACCACTCGACCAAACTCAAGCTTTCGGTGGCCGGGTGTTACCTTTCCTCGTTGGTTTTTATCTAGCGTCGTAACACAGTACATGATATATAAGGCATGAAGATGGAATATTACAGATCAGCTGAATTATCTATCGTAGAGGATCTTACAAATTAATATATATATATATATACATATGATCAATGGGTAGGAACTATTTTCAATACAATAAACAAGGATTATACTGTAAATGAAAATTAATGGCATACGATTGAGTTACAGGGGAGGTAATGACGTTGCTAACGTAAAATGTTATTTTCGCGACGTCAAACTGTGAAATATCGGGAAAAGATGCATTTTTCGACTTATTTTTATCTTTCAGACTGATTTAACTTGAAAACGGGTTCATGGGCCCTCTTGTTTAAAATGACATTAGGTTTGATCACGTATGAAGATTATTTGTAAAAAAATTAATTATTTCCAAACAATTGTTATACAAATTCAAAGCATACTTATGTCAAGAATTTTCAATATTTTGTACAAAAATCCGATTGTGTTTGTTTTTTTTGAAACAAAAAAGTTTTATGTGGACAAAAAAGATTTAGAGAAAATTAAGAAAAAAAAACCCTCTCTCTGTAAGAAATCAATAGCCACTAAAGATCCAAGTATAAGATTGGAGTACAATAAAGTACACAATCAAGTAAAGACGATGACAAATAAACTGAAAAGGGAACATGAAAAGAAACTTTCAACAAATGCTAAGAAAAACCCATAAGCAATTTGGAAATACATTAAGTTTAAGTCTAAAACAAGATCAGGGATAGGTGAACTTTGAACCGACCAAAACGATGAAACGTCTAGAAAGACTGATGACGACAAAGAAAAGGCTGAAATTTTAGCAACGTTCTTTAACAGCGTATTTACAAAAGAACCAGAAGGAGAGTAGCTACTTTACCAACAAGAGACACTAAAAATAAAATGATACATTTTAATGCAAAGAGGGAAGAAAAAGTTAAGATTCTCAAGGGACTGAAGGTTGATAAATCTCCAGGACCAAATAGGATACACCCCAGAATATGCAAAGAGTTAGCTGAAAAAATATCAGCACCATTATGCCTAATTTTCAACCAATCAATAAGAACCAGTACTGTTCCAAGTAGATGGAAAGAAGGACAAATTAGCGCTGTTTTTAAAAAAGGCAAAAAATGTATGGCTGGTAACTATAGACATGTGAGCTTAACTTCAGTGGTGTGCAAAGTAATGGAAACATTGGTACGTGAACATATTGTCAAACATATGAAAACCAACAAGTTCTTTACTGATCGTCAATATGGATTGATATCGGGCAGATCTTCATCTCTTCAATTATCAAATGTACTAGACAAATCGCTAGAAGCCCTTGATAATGAGAAATCTATCGATGTTATCTACATGGACTATTTGAAAGCATTCGACACTGTTCCACAAAAAAGACTAATGAACAAACTAAGAGCATATGGCACAGAACTTTCAGTTCTAAAATGGGTAGATAGTTTTCTAAGTGACAGGATACAACACGTTTTGATTAACAACAAAACTTCATCATGGTCAAAAGTAACTTCGGGTATACCCCAAGGATCTCTCCTGGGGCCTCTACTTTTTGTAATTTTTATAAATGACGTACCAAACCTGATCGATTCCGACGTATACCTCTTTGCAGATGATACTAAATTTTTTAACACAATTAGTCAAAAAGATGATAGAATTCAATTACATAGTGACTTAAATAAACTATCGCAATGGAGTAATACCTGGCTATCAAAATTCACCCTGACAAGTGAAACATATGCATCTAGGTAAACCGGGACCTGACCTAGACTCAAAGTATACACTGAAATCTACAATACTACAATAAAATGCTCCGCAGGGCGCAGCTTGATACGACCGCAGAGGTCGAACCCTGAACAGTTGGGGCAAGCATGGACACAACATTCAAGCTTGATACAGCTCTGAATTTGGATTGTGATTAAATATTTGACACAGCATAGGTTTCTGACACCGAATGAATGTGGTCTAAGAACTTAAAATTTTAAATTGGACATTCACCTATTATGGTCCAATATCCAAAATCTAAATACATGGTTAGATTCAGCATATCAAAGAACCCCAAGAGTTCAATTTTTGATGAAATCAAACAAAGTTTAATTTTGGACCCTTTTGACCTCAATGTGGACAAAGTTGATAACGGGGCCCAAAAATCAAAAATCAAAATACATGTTTAGATTCGGCATATCAAAGAACCCTAAGAATTCAATTTTTGTTAAAATCAAACTAAGTTTAATTTTGGACCCTTTGGACCTTAATGTAGACCAATTTGAAAACGGGACCAAAAATTAAGAATCTAAATACACGGTTAGATTCGGCATATCAAAGAACCCCAATAATTCAATTTTTAATGAAATCAAACAAAGTTTAATTTTGGACCCTTTGGACCTCAATGTGGACCAATTTAAAAACGGGGCCCAAAATCCAAAAACTTAATACACGGTTAGATTCAGCATATTAAAGAACCCCAAGAGTTCAAGAATAAAACCCCATTGAAATTGGTCAAGAAATAAGCAATTTGTACAAAGTATCTTCTTTTGCACAATACTGTGCAATTGAATATTTCTTGCAACTGCGCAATACTGTGCAATTGAATATTTCTTGCTATTGCGCAATACTGTACAATTGATAATTTCTTGCTATTGCGCAATATTGTGCTATTGGATATTTCTTGCTATTGCGAAATACTGTGCAATTGAAGATTTCTTGCTATTGCGCAATACTGTGCAATTGAAAATTTCTTGCTATTGCACAATACTTATTATATAATAATTTACACATCCTGTTTGGTGTGTATCTCCTGCCATATCATTATTATTTGCTTTTAAATATAAATCAGAAATAACCAACTTAAAATGGAAAATTTTAAAGAAAAAAAATGAAAAAAATGAAAAAAAAAATCCCCCAAATTTTTGAACCCCCTTATGATTCATCACCCCAAAACTCAATCCCAGCCTTCCCTTTGAGGTATGGTACCTTGCAGTACAATTTCAGAGATCCATACACTTTAACACAAGTTATTGTCTGAAACTAGAAAATGCTTATTTTTGGTCCCTTTGGCCCCTAATTCCTAAACGTTTCAGGCAATTACCCCAAACTCAATTCCAGCTTTCCTTTGTGATATGGAACCTTGTAGTACAATTTCAGAAAGATCCATACACTTACACACAAGTTATTGTCATGAAACTAGAAAATGCTTGTTTTTGCCCTTTTGGCCCCTTATTCCTTAAATTTTGAGGCAATTACCCCAAAAAATCAATCCCAGCATTCCCTTTTTTTGTGGTCGTATAAAAAGCTACTGAAGAAAAAGACATTGGAGTAATTATTGATTCTGAACTCAATTTCGAACAACATATCAGTGAAAAAGATGCATGGTTGACAAAGGGTAATGTTCACATCAATAAACCTAATATGATGTTTTTATTCTATTGTGCAAATATGGAGAATTTTAATTTTTGAGGCAAATTCTTATAATATTTTGATTTAGAAGGTTCAGATTTTTAAAATCTTAATTATGACATATAATGGAATTAAAGAGGAATCCTCTAAGGATTTTTATTGAATTTAATTTCATGTTTACCAGAAACAGATTTTCCAAGAAGAAAAATTTAAGACATGTTCCTAATTTCATAAAATGAGGGTAAATATTTCTTTTGAAAAGAGGGGCGAAAGATACCAGAGGGATATTCAAACTCATAAATCGAAAATAAACTGACAACGCCATGGCTAAAAAAGAAAAAGACAAACAGACAAACAATAGTGCACAAAACGCAACATAGAAAACTAAAGACTGAGCAACACGAACCCCACTAAAAACTTGGGGTGATCTCAGGTGCTCCGGAAGGGTAAGCAGATCCTGCTCCACATATGGCACCCGTCGTGTTGCTCATGTTAGTACAAAGTCTAATTCGTTAAGTCACATTCGTGAAAAGGGGACGGGATTGTAATTACTACATTAGTAAAATTTGCGAAGGGATGATTTCAACTTCACCATTTGGAACTCTTGGTTTAATAGCTTTCTTGTGAGTATCAACCCTCTATCAAGGAAATAATGATAGGAAATACAAGCCCGGGAATATCGTATCAATTGGAAAAATACATTTCCTGTATTAGAAAATACAAATACCTTCACTGATAAATGTAACCTATTGAAATTATGGATTAATTACAGATATCTGTTGCACAGATTTTGCAAGAAAAATAGACACCACTTGGGTTTTTGTTTCTCATACAGATTTTCTTTTTGGTCTTTTCTAAAAAAAAAAACCTAATGTATTAATCCCTACTCAATCATCTTTCAAACAAATTTTACAGATCATCTTGTGTTTAATGAAGTGTAAATCAAAGTAATATATAGTTAAAGGATTAAATCTATCATCTGTATATAATTTTAATAAGAAATCCCCATTTAATATTTATGTTAATTTCAACTAACATGAAGACAGAGACTGACCTATATAGATCAAATTATATCTGATACTTTGTGTTTCATTGTTCATTGATTATGACAGTTGTGAATCATGCTGATATTGTATCAATACTATAGATCTTACTTAAATAACTTGTTTCAGTAAAAACAAAACAAGCTAGTAAATTGAAAAAAAGAAATGACTTTTATGTTTAAAAAATACTCTAAATTAAGACGTAACCAAATCTTTTACAGTTAATTTGTACATGTGTACACATACATGAGAACAATTTGGAACTCTATGTCAGTATGTATAGATTTAGTAACTGAATTAGTAGCTAATCTGTCCACTTTCTGTTAGGGAGGCCGGTGCCTTAGGAAAGCATTGAAACAAGTTTCGATCTTACAAAAATTATTATTTTAAAATATTAATTAGATTCAAGGATTAAAAATCCATGTGAACAGAAATATCGTTTTGTTAATTCTATTTTCTTTCTGATATTTGATAACATGTTGCGTATAATTTTCGTCTACAATTTATAACGGATAAACGTTCAGAAATAATCATTTTCAATATTTTTGTGTACTGCAGGATAAAACCAAGAAATATTCAAAAATGCGATAATACATGAATGATCAAGAGTATGTATAGATATTTATAGAGATAGAAGTCGATGTTTCATTCCCCTAAAATGGCACAGGGTAAAATTGCTGGTCAGTGAATACTTGAACATATGTATTTACCTGTTTATACTGGGAAACATAAGAATTAAATATGTATGGTATTTTGCAAAAAATATTTCTCAATACGGAATTGGTTGTTCTCTTTATTTGAAATAGGTAAACTATGAGAAATTTCACACATACCCTGTAAATATTTAAAAAACTCATTTCAACTTCCATGTTTTACGCATTTGATTTATAGCATATTTATCATCCTAATTTCAAACATATGTAGAAACGTTGCATGAAAAAAAAAATGTTAGATAATGAAACGCCATCCCGCGTATCTATGGTAAAAGTTGAAACTTTGACTTATGAAATTTTAACATTACGTAAATCATCAGTAGGTGACCCATGCACGCGTGGGTATGGAGGATATCTTATGAATAAGGTAAAGTACTACGACATACAAAATGGTTGTTGAAAAAATGCAATATCAAACCTTACATTTTTTAAGTTCAGTTTAAATTAAACCATTGTCGTGACGTCAGCCTATTCATTTACCGTGGATTCTTTTTCTAGAAATCAACGCTTCCTAAATCTGTTGCTGAAACGGACTCACCAAATCATATTCAATTATTTCCTTTGTGTGCCTTATTTCATTAAGTTTAAATTGGATAATTTACTGATTTCTGTTCACTAATGGAATTAATTTTAAAACATCAACTGTCAAGATGAAGAACAGGAATAAAAGCCCTGTTCATTGATAATTTTCTATGTTTTCTATGTATTGTGTGCGATTTTGTCCCATGTACATTTACTCCATATCCTTTCATTTTCTATTGCCTTTTATTTTTGTAATTTTTATATGCCTTCACTGGGAATCGAACCCCTCCTGGAAATCTGTTATGTGTGATTGACATCAACACATCGACGAAACCTCTCGGCTACCAATGGGTTGTAATTTACATGTCTATTTTTTATATATAAATGAACATATGATACACATCGGTACAACGGACACACAGGGCTTGTACCTTTATATATATACATAATAGGCAATCGTATAGTATAAGTATAAGTTGGTAGCCGCCAGGTTAGCATGGTTAAGATCAATGAGTTAAAGAGTCAAGTTAAAGGTAGAGACTTGTCGGTTAAGGTTCGAATCCCTGTATTCTCTTTGTTGTCCCTATTCTTCAGTTTTTCCGTTTTTCTTATTTTGTTTGTTATTGTGGATATTTTTGTACTAATAGCGGGTTTTCCCGTTTATTTGTTGATTATTATTGGCTATTTCACATATTTGAAACAAAAATGATTACATTCGACTTGTCCATTTTTGTTTTATAAATATAGTATGATTGCATCTGTTTTACTACATAATTTTACAAATGTTTATTCGCAAATCCCTATGCAAGTAAATCGTGATGTGCCTAGAATTAGGCTTCTTGCTAAAAATTTTGATAACATACTTATTATATATTCTTAGAAGTAAGTTCGAATATGTCTTATTTTGTAAATTACGGATAACATTCAGATGTCTGATAATTTAAAGACAGACGTGTTATGTTATATATGTATTTCTCTAACCAATTAGTTGTGAACTTAGATTTATTAATGCATCGTTGAACATGATAACACGGTTATTTAAACTCACTTACAATACCTTCTAATTAAGAAAAGGCTTTAATTTTTAAAGACATCAACATAATAGTCCAGTCAATCTAAGTTTGAACCTCAAACTAATTGCAACGAGAATGTTTTAGTTCTAATCTATAGCATTAAGCCTCAAATATACACAGAAAAAAGTCCCATAAAATCTAACTTGAGGAAAACTCATATTTTGCATTTTTAATTTCCTATGGAAATTAACATTGGAAAGGGAGATAACTCTGCCAAAATTAGTGGGGTTTTTTGTCAATTTTTGGTTGATTTCTAAAAATTCATGTAAAATATGATACTTTGATGGGATTATAAGTTCGTATTTGACTATATTATATAATCTTCTGCTCATAAAATGTACAAAACCAAAGTGTTATGGGTATTTTTATTTTTTTTGCACATTTTTCCTTAACGAAATTGCAAATTTATGGCTTTGTGACCATTTTGAAAAAATAATGTGAATCTTTGGTATTGTTTATATCTGTAAATTATATGTGTTCAGCATCTACCTTGTTTAAAGAAACTTTAAACCACAAAAAAAGAATATATGCTTAATTAGTTTTATTCAATTTGAGATTCTTTACCTTGACATGCTGAAAAATCTAATAAATGGTCAACTAATGAATTATGAAATCTAGGTCGTAGCTTGATAAAAGATATAAAACACCTTTAGAGTTGTTTGTTATACTCTAAAGACGGCTAAAATATCAAGAATCAATACATTCTGGTGAATAGAAGCGGTAAAATTATAATTTTGCATCAATTTTAATTGGTATTTCTGCCTTTTTTGCAGAGTTATCTCCCATATCAATGCAAATCTCCATACGAATATTAAAATCATGATTTTTTAGTTTTCCTCAAATTAGATTTTGTGGGACTTTTTTCTGTGTATATTTGGCGTATTATGCTAAAGATTAAAACTTAAAAATCTTCTGTTGCAATTACTTCAAGGTTAGGGTCAAATTTATGCTAGATTGACTGGACTATAATAGTTTAAGTTATAGATACAATGGATAAGCGTTGATTCATGAAAAACAAACCATTCGCCCTCCGGGCTCATGGTTTCTTTTTCAAGAATCAACGCTTATTCATTGTATCTATAATACTTAATTTGTCAGGATAATAACAATCAGCATAAGTGTTTTTAAATGCTGATTAACAGATTTCTCTATGGGGATATTAAATCCATTGGGATATGTGAGTATACGTTAAAAAGACGGCTACCAAACCGTGAAAGAACCTTTATAGTAACCTCTTTTCTCGACTCGTTCTAGATATATCTCACATTGCATTTAGTTTGTTTGTGACGTTGTGCGTATAATCTCTCATGAAATCAAATATTTTGAGACATAAGAAAAATGACAGGTTTTTCTTCTCAACAATAGGAATGTAAACTTGAAAGTATCTTGTGGGTTTTATAAGAACATCACTCAATTGTTTAAAGAGCATAAAATATGATGTCTAAATTTACTTCTGATATATGTTCTAACTTTTAAGTTAAATACATGAACTGTTGTGAAGAAGCTTTTATAGAAGATTTGTAAAATGCAAAATTGCTCATGTGCAAAAATCGCCACTCCCTCTATTTCAAAATTTGTTGAAACAAACATAAAATCGATATACACAATCTAATGCAAATATATTTTTTATTGTTTAAGGCATTTTAACCATTCTTCAATTTCATAGAAACACAATTCAAATAGATGTTTAGTTATCGTTTCGTCTTTAAAAAACTAAATTGTCATTTTAATACCTACATGTATTTATGGTTAGGGTATTGAGCAATTGATGTCTATGAATTGAGGGCATTTGATTAAATTCTAAAGCTACTGCTCTTGTTTTTTTTTAAGAAATACAAATTTATTGGACTTGTTTAGAAATCAATCTGTATTCTTTCTGCAAGTTTAAAATGTGAATGCGCATAGGGAAACAATCGGCATTTCAATTTTATTGGGGAGAAGCGGGATTTAAAAAAAATAAAAAGAATTATAAATTAAACTGTTACAGAAATATCATGGTGGTTGAAAATTTACAGATTGCACAGTCAATTGGTTATATCTTTGAATGTAAGTACCCGGTATGAGTATTTGTGACGTCAATTTCTAGAATTTTCTAAGATTTGTAGAATTTATTTTTCAAAATTGCATAAAAAATGCATTCGAAAATATACTCAAAAATATGTTTATGCCTGTAAGAGACTATAAGCAAATGCGCGGACAACCATCACAATCTAGACTATAACTCTTTCAGTTTGAACCTTGCGTTTTTCTGAAAACCCCGCAAATTTATTTAGTATTATAGATTTCTATATCAGTAAATATCAGTATACATTGTTTATCTAGCTTGTTACGAATAAAGTAGACACCTATCTAAAAACAACGGAAAAGTTTCCAAAACATAATTCCCATTTCTTAATTTGAATTTTGGAGAATCTAACAATACAAATATACTTAACATAAAAAAAAAGATGTGGTATGATTGCCAATTAGACAACTCTCCACAATAAACCAAATGCCACAGAAATTAACAACGATAGGTCACCGTTCGGCCTTCAACAATGAGCAAAGCCCATACCGCATAGTCAGCTACAAAATGCCCCGAAATAACAAATGTAAAACAATTCAAACGAGAAAACTAACGGCGTAATTTATGTACAAAATAATGAACGAAAAAAATATGTAACACAGCAACAAAAGACAACCACTGAATTACAGGCTATGTATGGTTTATGATTGGGCATTTGAAAAACTTTTGAGGTATTCAAATATAAATCATGAGGAGGAGGTGCAGGGACCTCAGAGGCAAACCATTAATTCATTTAAAAAGTCTTGCTATGGCAAGCAAGAATATATATGAGTTCTGGTTGAAACAGGCATCAATTATCTTAAATTGAAGGTGAAAAGTCATCTTTCATTGTAGGTGAAACAGCTTCCTCAGGTGCTTCACTCACGTGCAAAATATCACAACTAAAAAGATATTGTCTCGGATGCTTATATGTACCAAAAAGGTCAAAGGGTAAGGCCATTTAACAGTCATAATAATATGTGACACACTGACTTATAGTTATACACTTTCATGCCAAAAATCATATTCCAGTGTCAAAGGATAAATTAAAATTTGTCAAGACAGGTTTTATGAAAGAATCAGAAGAGGAAGAAGAAAAAAAAAGATAAAGATAAAGAAGGGGGAAAAGAAAAAGAAAAAGAAAAGAAAAAGAATAAAATATACTTAATAGTAATGTTTCCCTTTGTCCACGGGTTGACATAATAATAAACTTTCAACGGCATTCTAAACACAGTGTAAAATATTGTGTAAAATATTTTTGAAGAATAATTCATACAGCACATTTCAATCAATCAAATAAAAAAGTTTCAATGCACCACCAGCAGTTGTAATAAACCTTATCTGATATTCAGAAGACAAGTTGTAAAAGGATAAACTGAAGATTACCTGACTAAAATCAAATACATATTTACAAACATTTCTATTGACTATATTGCAATCCTACATGAGGGTCTGGATGAGGGAAAAGGGGGGTCATTCTGTATTCCTTTATTTTTTGTGTATTATTCTCTTTTATTTCTATTATTCTCCATTATTTATATATTTTAGCACGCCGTTTTTGTTTATTTTTTTGTCCATTTTTTCTATTAATTTGTCAAATTATCTTCTATACGGTTTACCCTTTCAGACTCTAATAAATTGTTTATTTTGTTAAGAATGTTTCCTTTTATAGTTAAAACAGCTTCTTAAGAAATAGCTATCATTACATAATAAAATGAGAAAGTTAGAATTGGTAAAATTCATACAAACAGACAGTACATTGCCTTTTTGACCCTTCACCACTATGCCAAAACTCACTTTTTCTTTTATTTCTAAAGCACGTTTACATAAAGGTTCTGCTTCTTTATATTCCCCTCTCTTGCCATATAACACAGCCAGATTATTTAATGTTGCAGCTACCTGTAAATGAAATAAGATTAAAACTTTAAAAACAACAATGTACATAATACGAATTTCTGATTGAAGTATATTTGTAAATATAATCAGTTTTTAGTGAAATATGTTTATGACTTCAAAAGAAATGCACTTAAAATAATTTTCTGATGTCTATCAACTTGTCTTATCATGATATGTCTGCGAAAGACTGCATTATTACATTATCAGAGTTCTCACCACACCAGGTCAAAATACAGTTTTACTATTTCTCCAACATTTTACATTTTTGTATACAGGTAAATAATTTCTTGTTGGATTTTAATGATTAATGACATTGACCTGTAAATGATATGACAGAAGCAAAAAAGTTATAATTAGAAAAACAAATATTTATTTCATCAAAAAGGACTAAAAAGTAAAATAACAAAACTACCGAACTCCGAGGAAAATTCAAAACGGAAAGTCCCTGATCAAATGGCAAAATCAAAAGCTCAAACACATCAAACGAATGGATAACAACTGTCATATTCCTGATTTGGTACAGGCATTTTCTAATATAGAAAATGGTGGATTAAACCTGGTTTTAAAACTAGCTAAACTTCTCACTTGTATGACAGTCGCATAAAATTCCATTATACTGACAACAATGTGTGAAATAAACAAACAGACATAATAGGTAACAATGTCAAAAATAGGGGTACAGCAGTCAACATTGTGTTATAATCTTATTCACTATAAAAAAAAAAACAACACAAATATGTCAACAAAGAAAAAGAAAAAGGCATACAGACAAAGCACAATAGAAAAAAACGAAAGACAAGAATACAAAAATTTACCAGAGCACAATAACACAATGACGGGATGTATAAGTACCGAGCCACGTCAAATTGATATTACCAAAAATAGACTAAACAGTAAAAGTAATTATTTACAAAGACAAATAACCGAACACTATAACACGTAATTAAGATGATAAACAACGACGTCAGTACTTAGAATCTATACTTCAAGACTATCGTGTATTATTTGTGAAGTTGATACGGAATATTTATCACAAGGTCTTGGTATCTTCCGATGAACTTTTTTAGAAAAAGGACGAGACGTTCTTTCACATAACCCATGTTCATCAACTTTCTGCTCGCATCAGCAGTAATTTACAACAAAGGAAAGGATAAAAACTGAACATCATATCATTAGTAGTCGATCAGAAGGACAGACATTTGAAAGAACTTGTGGGCAAAATAACGAAATTAAAATTGACGAAAAACATTATTCATAAAAAATGACAAGTAATGTAACGAACAAATGAATAGTCCTACGATATTGTTTATATAAGGGCACTGGAATAGTTGTAACACAAAATTACTAGAATTCAAACTAAATAAAACAAAAGCTATTATCTTGCTTAAAGTTAATAAAATACATCAGACCTACTACTGTTAAATTTCCATGAGGATCAAGAAGGTCAGTGTAGTTTAGACAGTAAGTTCTCCATGCAAAAATCATTCTTGAAACATTGATAGTCCATTGTTTTTTTTATTACTAAGTTGAAAGTGATATTTATGCGTTTAAACAAATTGTTATTGTAAAATGTGAGTGCACATGTTGAAATCTCTCACCTGCTTTACTGATCATGATTGATTTTATATTGAAAGTCTTCAGGATAAAAGTTTTACTTATTTTTGACTTCAAATACGGATGAACCCTACGCGATGGACATGCACACCTTACAATGATTCCATACGCCAAATATAATGAACCTGTTGTTTATAACTTTTTACACCAAATATAGTTCATATACTGCTCATAGTACCGGAGAACCAGAACAGACCCTTTCATGAAAACTTAACATTGGCCAATGAACAATGAAAATAAGGTCAAGGTCAGATGCATAGCTGCCAACTACGGCAAATAGAAATAATGTCATGATATGACGTGTCATAATGCGTGTAAAAACTCTTGCCATGCTTTTTGCTTTGAAAACTATCCAATTAAATTTAAGTACACATTAATTAAACACTGTTATTATATTCCACAGTTGCCTGTTTGGCTAATTTAGAACTTCATATTAGCTTGATTGTACAATCATGACAATTACAGTATTACGTACGTTTTCAAAACAGCAATTGCTAAGGAAAACTACGTTTGGAACAAAGTTTGAAAGAAGCGAGAATTAACTATTGATAACAAAAGTTTTTATTTTGACAAAAAAAAATAATGTTTTTAAAAGATTTGAAATTATTACAAATTAAATCAATACATGCAGATGAATTTGATCTTTATTGGCAAAGAAATGTATGTCCCTCCGAAGGAAAACGACTTGTACAAATTGTTCTCTTAATTACAGGGCCAATTTCAGAATTGGCAAATAGATTATTTACTGTATCAAAGATAAGCTGATGAAGTATTGAAGCAAAATAAAGAAATTAAAAGACATTCCCCTTTTTTACAATGCAGTTTGTCTACCTAGATACTTTATTGTTTTGAAAAAAAATCACTGACGTTTTAAAATGATATGAAATCTTCCATGAAAGGAACTTATTGTGAAATGAAAAATGAATCTAAACAGTGTACTGCTAAATACTGTAACAACCAAAATAGATAACTAAAGAAATATTTCCTAGATATGAAGCAAACATTTTTATAATTTGTATTCGCTTAATCAGTCAAATCGTAGATAAAGCCTTCTTTAGACTGAAGTAGATGCTCATTAGAGCCATTATTGCTCTATTTTCATATTCATTGCAAACAGTTATGATTGCCAGTTGGTAGATCATAGTTGCTGTTTTCACTTTACAAAGTATAGTATTTGAAATGCAAACAATGGGTGAATATGTCAGTTAAGGGCATTACGCATACATGAAGTCAATTAACGATTTTGTTTACATTAATCTATTTGTATATCTTGCTGATGTTTTTGCCGTAGTTTTCCCTGTCTACTGTAATTTCAAGATAAATGCAAATAAACTGTTTACGCAAAGATGTGTCTTGCATGTAAGTTATTTCTATAGTAAAATTGAAATGACAAAACATTTTAAGTCAATGAACCACGACTGAATGTACATGGTCACATTAACTCCCTGAAAATGAGATATGCTACTAATAATACAACTGCATATCAAATATCATTGGCTCATAATCGCAAACTATGCAAACGTTTCAAAGACAATAGACCATGACTGCGGGGGCGGGGCAAAATATTCTCAGTCAATGTGAGATGTAATGATAGAAATGCATAACAAATAGCATTGACTTACCATTCGGGGTTTATCTTAAAATGACCAAATCATAATCTAGATGGAAATGAGATATGGCAAAGCTCAAACAAATGCATACCAAATATCCCTGACTTGCCATAAGGGGGTTCCGCTAAACTGACTTTAACACGAACTTTTAACAAATTGTCAATACCGCCAACTCGGCAAACAACACACCGTATCCTCGCCTTCACTACTTCGCAGAGTCGAGAAAAAAAGGTAAAATTCATGAAAACATTTATTTCAGGGCAATTACTTCTATAAAGACTCAATGGAAAATTTCCTTTATTTGATTTATTTGAAGATCTTGCTGACCATTGTTTGCTGCTCAGAGTTTCTGCCAATTAGAAAATATATTGATTTGGAAAATTAAAAAAAAAAAAATTGTTGTTGATGTAATTGCCCAAACCCAATACGTAGGTAAGAAAAAAATCATTATAAAGGTCAATAACTCTTTATAGATAAAATAGCATCCAATCAAATCTTTTCCTACCGAGGTTTTGGTATCTTTTACTTAAAAAAACTATCTAAGTATATTTTAGGGTAAACTACTTAATATTTGAGGATTTAGTCTGGACATTTAATGTTGTAACTGTATAATCTCCTGACGTGGTCTGATCATCTGTAATTGACCCAATTGTTAAAATTTGTGAACAGAATTTATTTCCAATTGAGTCAACTATGTTTGGAAAAAATTTGTATGCAATGATCCAGGGTATCACATGAAATGGCTGATTAAATATTTGTATTTTAGGTTATCTGAATATGACCTCTTATTTGATGTATTCAGATAATTAAGCGACAAACAAATCTAACGGAGCAAAGTTAAAGTTCTGATTATAATCAGATTGACAAAACTATAGACAAACAAATAAAATAGAACGACAATAAAAACAAAAACACATTACAAACCAAATTGAAAATTGAGCAAGAGAACCCCATCAAAAACCGGGGGTGAAAGATAAGCCATTCATACTCAACATGTGGCAACTGCTAAGTTGCGTCAAGTAAATATCTGGTGACAAGTCAAATTCAAGAAAAGAGGAAGCAATTGTGGATACATCTAGAACCTATCTGTGGTCATATGTGACGCAGATACTCAATAACGGTCAACCAAATCATGACAGAGTCCGTTAACTTCTGAAGGGATATCTTCAACTTCATCACTTGGAACTTTTGATGCCATAGCTGCCTTGTAAGCTGCAACCTGCAACCTGCTATCAAAGAAATCATGATATAAAATGAAAGGCCTAGAATATCTCATCAACTGGAAGATATATATTCTATATGTAGGTCCCACTACACAGAAATGACGACGCCTCTGTAGACCTTACTTATTATAATAATACTGTTCAAGAAAATTTCAAAAAATGAAAAAAAAACAAGCATTCTGAGAGTATTACATGGCAATACATAGTGCCTTATCGGTTCAAAATTCATTTGAATAAAATGCTATCTTAATCCATGATTTGTCCAAATTTTTATAAAAAAGGGTAACAACAAAACATGTCAGTTAAGGTCAATCTGATAGATGATAAGTGATTTAGGCAAAATTTGAGTTACTGGTAGATATAGTCTTGCTGATCAGCATTGCTTTTTAAAGTGTATATCTATCTTTCGCAACTTTCAAGATAAAACCAAACAATTGGTAAATATCATCATTAAAGAGCAAGCACTCAAGCAAGGAGTCGACTGACGATTTCGCCCTAGTTGATTTATTAGAAGATCTTTTCTTGCTGATCATTTTTGTTATTTTAAGTGTGTATCAATGTATCATAGAAAATTGACAATAACACAAAAAAAAATGGCAATAAGGAGACGACTGACAATTTTGGTCATTTGACTTGTGTGTAGATCTTGTCTTGCTAAACTTTTTTGCTTATCTAGGTTTGTCTATATCTTTTATATTTTTTTTTAAGATTTAGGGCAAAAAACCCAAAATTAGTAAAAATCGTCATTAAAGGGCAAAAACCGCTATAGGGAGTATTCTGACGATTTCAGTTTGACTTAATTTAGATCTTGTCTTGCTAATCATTTTTGCAATTTATAGTTTCTCTCTATCTACAACCGTTTTTAAGATATAAGCAAAAATGCACAAAAAAATGATAAAAATCGTCTTTAAATTTGGCAATAACTCCTATAAGATCTCGTCTGACAGTTTTGATGTAAATAGACAATAAGTAGTTCTCAACATTCTTACTATTTTTGCCCCTGTCAAATTTTATCTATCTGTAGAGATTTCAAAATAATAGACAAGCATTTTATCCTTATGTTGTTAGTCAGTTTTGCTGAATACAAGTTCTCTCTATATATTCTAGTTTTCAATATAATTTGCAAAAACGAAAAATTGGGTGCAAATCATTAATAATATTTTGGTGTAAATAGAAAGAAGGTTTTTCATGACATTCGGAGCATTTTGCCCCTTCATATTTTCTCTATCTATTAACACTATCAAGATATAAGACAATCAATTGCATTTACCCTTATGTTATATTTTAAAATATATATGGCGGGTATAATAGAGAAGAAAGGATACACAATTAGTACATACACAGCGAAAAACACAAAAAGCAAAGGAACAGCGCTCTTATTGCTGTTCTTCATCTAAAAATTACAGTGAGGCCTTCAACACGGAGCGAAAACTCTCACCTCATAGCAAGTTTAAGAGGACTCCAAGTACAGATTTGTTTGTAAAAAACAAAACAAACTTTTTTTTTAGATAACCACGGGGCACATCGACTTATGTTAGATAACATGGAAATAATGTATGTATATGGCAACTTATTTGGGTTGACTTTGTATGAAGAAACATCACCACATCGGGCCTACTTAAAAAGAACATACCGGAAAGTACTTCATATTTAAAGCTTAATAATTCATACGCATAGGTGTAAATATCAAAATATGTAAAATATATATACATATATTGTTGATTTTTATTGGCAGGAACAAAACACAAAGCTTTATACAAGATACACTAAAGATCATTCAGTCCAAGTTTGGTTGAATTTTGATCTGATTGGATAAGTTCCTTTGAATGCATTTGCATCTTATTTTTAATTCTAACCTTCTGCTTCCGGGACAAGGAACCAAAATAGCAAAAAATCACACATTACTTTTGTACTTATTCATAAACACGTTACATTTCTGTAACAATTAACAACATTTTACTCTAATTTCCCCTCTGTATATATTCAAACTTGAATAGAAAATAAAAATAACACCAAAACGAACATGATAGACAGGTACACACATCCCATATGTATATTGTATAATGTGAAAGTTATCTTTTCTCTCTCTGAACCATCAATCTCTTTTCTTTTCATTTTTCAAAATGTTTGTTTTTGTATTCTACTTCTGCATTTTTTTACTCAAAATATTTCGAAAAGTGCAACAAAACTGCAATTCAAAAACAGTTTTATGTTTAACCACTAAATTACTTTTTCTCTGAAAATAGATCAGAATTCTGAAGTTTGAAAATGGCTTAATTATTGTCTCTGAAAAGAAAACACTGTTCAATAGGTTTGCAGCTTTTTTATATTTTCTTTTGTCTTTCCAAATTTTAAATCAAACATTGATTAGAATCATAATAAATTAGAAAAGGAAGAGAGTTTGATATGCAGCGAACATAGAAAATTTTTCGAAAGTTATCTTCAGTTCGGCTGGAATTTAAAATTTAAAAATCAAAGAATGATACTCTGAAAATTATTGTTCAGGTATTATTCTTATCTTCTGAATATCAGTCTGTATTTTTCATGTTGAGCCTAAATTTTTTTGTGATGTTTTCCCTGAAGTGTATGATCTGTTTGCTGACTACAAGTACCAAACTATCTCCCAAGATTCATATCAATAAGGCACTCACTGTAGGATGATCATATCCTAATGTTTTTTCTCGTATTTTTAAGGCATCATGAAGGAGATCATCAGCATCTTTATATTTTCCTTGATCTCTACAAATGAAAGTAGTAGTAAACAAAATGAATAGAGAAAATAGATAAACAATATAAACTGTATTGCACGGGAAATTTGTAAAACAAAATTATAACTGTTCTTTAGCATTCTACATTGTCAATACACTCTGATGATGATGCGAGTACTATAGAACAAATCGATATGGCTCCAAAAATAAGGAAATAAGGTTTTTTTTTCGAGGCATCTTATGTATTTTTCAAAAATTGAAATTGCTCTTATCTTTATCTTTATCTTGATATAAAAGTTGTTGAACCTCCTAAATATTTTCATGATGGCTTAAACATCACTTTCTGCAATCATTTCTAAATGCATCAATTTTACCTGTATATAAGAGCCAACATATTTAACATGGTAGCTGCTTCAGGATGATTATGGCCGCTGGTCTTTTCTAAATCTGCTAATGCTTGTTTACATAAGTGTACTGCTACCTCGTATCGTCCTTGGGAAGCATACTGGATGACTAGGTTGTAAAGGATGCGTATCCGGGGTGGGATGTCATAACCACCGCTATCAGTATGTGCGGTTGTACTAAGTTGGAAAGGATTTAGGACTGAAATGTCATAATATATATCTACTTGACATTGTGTGTAATTGTGTTTGTTGTGTTTAGTTGTCTAAAATAAACCACACCTTCTTCTTCTTCTTCTTCTTCCGAAAACGAGACTAGACTCCTAGGTAGGAGTGTTAAACTTTCCGGAAGTTGTGTGCTATGTACACATGGACTTAATAGAATTATTATAAACAATAAAATCACATTTCACTCATAATTTTATGTTTCTCGTAAAGTATATTTTCATATAAAAATGGTACAAACTAGTTATTCATTTTAATACATTTATTTTCACATCTGACTATACATTATTGTAAGGCTTACTTTAAAGACAATTAAGTCAACCAGACCCAATTAAATTTCTCAGATGGGTTTCGACTCAGTCCACAAATAGTCTTTGAGTAAAGCACTCACGGCCCAAAATGTCCAGATAATTCCCATATTATGCAAATGTATAGAAAACATAAGTAATTAGTTTGTTCAATATTTATTTTTCAGGGTTTGTTGGGCCCGGTTTTGGTGTCTGTATAGCACATTGTTGACAAAATGGTGGTGGTGTTAAAATTATACAATATATACAAGTAAGAATATATACAAACCCATAGTTCTTATTTGAAATGAATGGGGAATGTGTTCATGGGACACAGATTATGCCCCCGCTTGCATATAACGTTGTAAAAACACATAACTCAAGAATGGTAATAATGATGATACCCAAATTCGTACTTTATCTGAGTCATGTGGTAGGAAGCATTGTGTATAAGTTTCATAACATTTGGTTGAGGCAAACTTAAGTAAGAGAACGGAAACGAAAAATTCAGCAATTTTTCCATTTGAAAGGGGCATTACTCTAGAAAGGAAAAGGCAACGCCACTCAGATTCAAACTTGATCTGTGTTTTGTGCTAATAACCATTGTGTATAAGTTCATAATATTCGGTTGAGGCAAACTAAAGTTAGAGAACGGAAACCAATTTCGGGACGTACGGACGGACGGACGTACAGACGTACAAGGATAAAACCTAATGCACCCTCCGCTACTGAGGGAAAGTGGATGCACACAACAAGTAACAGGATCTCAACATGGGAAATAATTATATTTCATCAATTTGTCAAATCTGAACGACTAGTTATTCAGATAATTAATTATGGTTTAATGTTCAAGATAACAATATCAACAATGCAGAATTTTTCCAAAATATAATAAAACTGCTAGTCCTTTTTCAGAATGTTTGTACTTGTAACATAAAATCAGTGCCAATTTTTGTGCTCTTTTTTTCATTATAGGGAGACATCTTTTTCTATATTATGCTTTTTTTCCTGTCGCACATAGACATAGTTTACACTACTGTTAATTGTTTTTTTTTTCTATCAGATGAGAGCATGGTTAAAGAAAAAAGCAGTTTCAGTGTCTTCTTTCTCTAATGCTGGTAACTAAATTTTAAGATTGTTTCTCAAATATTTGTATGTATAAATCTATTCTTGCAAACATTTGGCATCTAACATACATGATGCAGACGTTTTTAAAACGTAACATTTTTATTGATCAACTTTTTAATTTCTCTACTTATAATAGAACTGTTCAATCTATTGTTGTTTCCTTTAGTTTACCTTATTTTATATTTGACTCAATAAAGTACCTTCTGCATGGTCTTCATCGCCATCATCAGGAAAACCTGTAGACTGTAGACTGGTGCTGTTCTTTTTCTCCAGTTCCAGACTGCATAAACAAACATATATATATTAAAACAAGAACCAAATTGCCTCTTATCTTTCATAACACGATTGGTAAACTACCATTTAAACTTAAGCATCCATCAATTATTTGTCATATAGCTGCAGTACTGGAAATTATATATTTTAAGCAACAAAAATAAATCAATAAAATATTAAAACTACTCATTTGACAAACTAAAGTAATTTCAGCAAACAATGATTGTTGTGTGTGTACCAAAACATGTTTATGGGCGATGCTGAGCATTACAATAGATTTGTTTTCAGCTTAATATTTAATTTAATTTTTTTAAATATGTGAATATAAAAAAGAAGATGTGGTATGATTGCCAATGAGACAACTCTTCACAAGAGACCAAATGACACAGAGATTAACAACTATAGGTCACCGTACGGCCTCCAACAATGAGTAAAACCCATACTACATAGTCAGCTATAAAAGGACCCGAAATGACAAATGCAAAACAATTGAAACGAAAAAACTAACAGTCTAATTTATGTACAAAATAATGAACGAAAAACAAATATGTAACACAGCAACAAACAACCACCACTGAATTACAGGCTCTTGGTTGGGACAGGCACATACTGAATGTGGCGGGGTTAAACATGTAAGTGGGCGCCCAACCCTCCCCCTTATCCTGGGACAGTTGTGCAACAGAACATTACAAGAACTGTACAAAACAATAAAAAAACAACGCATGTGATCAACAATAACAAACAACAACCACTTAATTACAGGTTCCCGACTTGGGACAGGCACATATAGAATGTGGCGGGGTTAAACATATTAGCGGGCACCAGTCTACAGTCTACAGGTTTACCCTCCCCCTAACCTGGGACAGTGGTGTAACAGTACAACATAGGAACAAACTATAAAAATCAGTTGAAAAAGTGTGGACGTGCTAGGTACTTGTACATCCCAACAACAAAAAGACACGTAAGTACAGATCTTAGAGTACTCGCAGTTTCTGACAGCTAGTTCGAAGCCAATAACAACTGACAAAAAAATCATGCATCTAAGACTAAATTATCAATCCGTACACATCCAACATCCAATGGATTTAGTGTAAAGACGTCATAAACAGTCAGAGAAAAACATGACCTTGTGCAATGCCAAGATACAGGTATCGACAGATTGTAGAGCCATGAATATGCATATGTATATAACAATAATATTTGAGATTTAATTTACTGATGACAAAATCAATATTAATACCAATAAAAACAATATTCAAAGATCATATTACGGTGTTGAACTGGTAACCTTTTAGAATAAGTTTATTTAAAGGATAGATATGTTTACCAGGATCGTTTTTAAATTTCCGGGCTTTTGAATAATGTGTTCATGATCCATTAAGATGTCAAACAATATATGCAAGCTTTTGCAAAAATGACCGCTGACCCTTAAATGATCAAAGCATCATTGGTGCTGTGACCCAGCCAATTATTTTTAGGTATTCAGATCATTCTTATAGTATTTCAGTTTTAGAAGAATCAATGATTCTTTAAATCTTTTTTAAAAAGACTTTTTAATTCATTATTTTTTTATGGATAGCCAAGGATGTAAAAGAACTGAAACAGTTGATGAGCTATATGACTAAAAAGAACATAGAAATTATAGCTAAACCCATCTAAGGTCAACTTTACCTGAGAAAGTTGAAATTTTAGTTTCTTAATAATTCCTAGATTTATTTACTGACAATTTTAGAAAGATGGTTACCAGCTTATTTAAAGGAAAGCACCAAAAATTGTACTTGAAAAAGTGTTTTCCCAATTGTCAACTTTTACTGCAAATCAGTAATTCCAATTGCAATGTACAGAAAAGTTTAACGCATCTTCATACAAAGTTAAAAAAAAAAGCAAAAATAACAAACAAATATTACCAAAACAAATATTTGTCTTATATTTAAAAAAACAAAAACAAAACAAAGACAACACAGTACGTATATAATTGCAAATTCTATGAATTATTTAATTTGAACAATAAACTACTTTGGAGAGGAATAAAAATCGTAATCAAGTTCAAATGTCCAAGCAAAAGTCTAAATGTTTTGATTTCCAAAACATTTCTTGATGTGTTTTTGTGATTTTTTTTTTTTTTTGTGATTGTGTCAAAGAACGTCTCGTCCTTTTTCTAAAAGTTCATCGGAAGGTATCAAGACCTTGTTGATAAATATTCCGTATCAACTTCACAAATAATACACGATGGTCTTGAAGTATAGATTCTGGGTACTGACGTTGTTTATCATCTTAATAACGTGTTATAGTGTTCTTTTATTTGTCTTTAAAATGAATATTACTTTTACTTTTTAGTCTGATTTTGGTGATATCCATTTGACGTGGCTCTGTACTTATATATCCCGTTATTGTGCTATGGTAAATTTTTGTATTCTTGTTTTTCATTTTTGCTAATGTGCTTTGTGTATATGCCTTTTTGCGTTTCTTTGTTACATATGACGTGGCTCTGTATTTATACATCCCGTCATTGTGTTATTGTGCTCTGGTAAATTCTTGTATTCTTGTTTTTCATTTTTACTAATGTGCTTTGTCTATATGCCTTTTTGTGTTTCTATTTCTATTTATTTGTTTTTATAGTGATTAAGATTATAACACAATGTTGACTGCTGTACCCCAATTTTTTGACATTTTTACCTATTATGTCTGTTTGTTTTGTTAACATATCGTTGTCAATATAATGGAATTTTATGCGACTGTCATACAAATGAGAGGTTCAGCTAGCTAAAAAACCAGGTTTAATCCACCATTTTCTACATTAGAAAATGTCTGTACCAAGTCAGGAATATGACAGTTGTTATCCATTCGTTTGATGTGTTTGAGCTTTTGATTTTGCCATTTGATTAGGGACTTTCCGTTTTGAATTTTCCTCGGCGTTCTGTATTTTTGTGATTTTACTTTTTACCTCAGAACATCAAATAACTTCAAAACAATTGGTTTCAATACCTTAAGTCAGTATATTTTTGTTATTTGTACCAAAATGTATTGGTAAAATTTTGACACTTGGTGTCAATAAAGTTTTAAATTAATACATTGTTTAGTTAGTCATATTAGTTATAGGAATTATTAATGTGATACCCTTTGGTATCTCCTCTCTCTTTTCACTAGATTGTATGTTTGGTTCTTCAACCGGTAAATAATCAATAAGCGTAGTTTTCTTGGTGTTTCTTCATATAAAATGAATTTATATACGGGTAAGTTGTGTTTTTAAACAATTTTAATCTTCGATTGTTTTCTTAAGTGTGATACATTTTGTAACTGCAAATCATGTATTCATCATGCTGGTAAATGTATAATGTTAGTGCATTAATCTTAGGCATCAACTAAATCAGTATATGATTACAGCCAAAATATAAATATGTTAACATTTTGTAACATTACAATGCTACTGATTATTGAGTCGTTTTTTAAAAACGTTTGGGGTTATTAAATGTAACTTACCTATTGGTAATCCCTGTGTTCCCCTCTTTTACAATCTGACATGTGGTTTCATTCTTTATCTCTTTCAGAACTACCTTGGAATCCATCTTGATAATTGTTACATCAAGAAGCCCAGAGATTAAATCTCCTATATTATCCTTCTTTTCTATCACTATATCTGTCTCCTTCATACCCTGTGCATTAAGCATAGCCCTAGTTGCATCCCAATAGCTAAATACCATGTCTTCTATTCGTTTCATTACAAGAAACACTTGTGTATCAGTGCCACTCAGTTTTAGCTGGGTCAGATTATTTCGATATTCAGCTATCACTTTTCTTTTTTTATCAAGTTCTAACATAACTTTTTCTATTTCAGTTTTCTGATTCTGGAGAGATGTTTCAAATTTTGATTGAAGTTCAATTTCAAGAGCTTTCAAAATTTCATCAATTTCTATTCTGATTTTGCCCAATTTTGATTCTCCATCAGATTTATTATCCAGTTGCTGCAAATTATTTCTGCGGTTTTCTATCAAATTTTCGATGTTTACCAATGCAATGCCAATATTCTTATCAAGGTCGTCCAATTTTTCTGAATTCTTTATATCACGTACAAATGTGTGGAAAAGAGTTATTCCCAAACAGTTAGGATGATTCATGGCAGCACATTCGGAACAGCATGGTGTTTCATGACTTGGGCAATATAACTCAAACGGACTATCATGGATATGGCATTCCGTCTGCAATGTTGAGATAAAAGTTTGTACTGTTTCAGATGTCTCAACAGGGACAACAGAGTGATTTCTAGATACTTTAATTGCCTTGTGGTTCTCATAACATTCATCACAAAGACCCTCTTCACATGACATACACCAAAATTGTGGTAGCCTATCCCTATCTCTTACCTGACAAGGGCCACATTTTAGGTATGTTAATCCAGATATATCTAAAAGTATATGATACAAGTTGAGTTGTTTATAAAATTAAAACAGAATTAAAAAGTTTGCATTGTACATATATAACCTTTTATTATATACTTCGTAGTAAATACAAGTAAATTGTATGTGAAATACAATCGATGGCAATGGTGCTGTATCAGCCAACCGTGATGATATCGATATCACTCACGGTTGCAAATGCTTTATCAAACCCCTAATCTGTATGACGTCACGGTTACAAGGGCTTTATCAAACCCCTTATATATGTTTTACGTCATGTCACGTGAAAAAAACCTCTAATTTAGTTGTACTTGAGGTACATGTATATAATAAAGTGTATATGATATGGCTTTTTCAATATCACACTCTGTATCAACCCTCAACCAATATAATCCTTCACAGCTCTTGGGATTATATTGGTGTCTCGGGTTGATACAGGTGTGATATTGAAAAAGCCATACGATATTCTCTATTATGTGCATAGCCTCTTTACATGGTGACCAGTTATTTATTGAAAAAATAAATTTAAACTTCGTAAAGGGTTCCTCTGAATCACTGTATAATCTGCGATTGCTGCTGTCATTGAAAAAGTGTAATGTGGCTGACAAAAACTTGTTTTATGTCCATTTATCAGTTATATACAGAAAAAAATACAAAGATCAAAAGTTTTTTTAATATTTTGAAGATGCTTGTTTTCAAGTTTGAATACATTCCATGACGGTTTAACAAAATAAGTGATGTTCAAAAAGTGTAATCCCAGACTGTAGGTAATAAAGTCCATTTTTCAGTAGTATACAGAAAACTAAAAAGAATATATAACATTTTGATTCAAAGTAAGTGATGTCAGAAAAACTTTAACCTTAGACTGTATGTTAATGTGTAATTCCGCGACAAAAAGTTTCCGGCTCGTTGCACAATGAACCTGAGTCCGTCAACTACAGCTAGTGGAAAATAATGGGAAATAATAAAAAATGGACAAATTCCTCACAATAATCTTTCTTGCGTTAGGTAGCGTAACAGGTCAATGACAAGGCATGGCTATGTTTAGGATGGTAGTGTGCACAAGGGGAACAGATATTTAATAAGCTACATATAAATATATTATATTTTGGGTGCAAAATGTTGAAGAAAATTATATAGACAACACTGAATGACTAGTCGTAGTTTTTCATAAGTTTACTGAATGTATGCAAGATAAGAATATTTTTATTTTCATGGAGATAATTGAATGATCATACCAAAAAGAAATTAAAATGTTACAGATATAACTTCTATGTATAATGCTATTTTATCAAAATCTGCTTAACATTAAAATATTTGTGTAGTAGATCTAATTAACCCAATAGGCTAATTTCTGTTTTTTGTATTTAAGAAACGTATTTTTCAATTGATATGCCTATACATTGTCCGTGCAGAAAGTTGATGAGCCAAGGTTATGTCAAACAACGTCTTGTCCTTTTTATAAAAAAGTTCATTGGAAGATACCAAGACCTTGTTGATAAATATTCCGTATCAACTTCACAAATAATACATGACGGTTTTGAAGTATAGACTCTAGGTATTGACGTTGATTATCATCTTAATTACGTTTTAAAGTTTCCCCCTTTTTGTCCTTGTATATTTTTAACCTTTACTGTTTAGTCCATTTTTGATAATATTCTTATGACGTGGCTCGGTACTTATTCATCCCGCCATTGTGTTATTGTGCTGTGGTCAATTTTGATTTCTTGTCTTTCATTTTTGCTTATGTACTTTGTCTATATGCCATTTTGTGTTACTTTGTTGAAACAGTTATTTGTTTTTAAAATGATTAAGATTATATTGCAATGTTGACTGCTGTACCCCAATTTTTGACATTTTTACCAATTATGTCTGTTTGTTTTGATCACGCATTGTTGTCAATATAATGGAATTCAATGCGACTGTCATACAAGTGAGAGGTTTTTGCTAGCTTTAAAACCAGATTTAATCCATCATTTTCTACATAAGGAAATGCCTGTACCAAGTCAGGAATATGACAGTTGTTCTCCATTCGTTAGATGCGTTTGAGCTTTTGATTTTGCCATTTTATAAGGGACTTTCCGTTTTGAATTTCTCTTGGTATTTGTGTTATTTTACTTTTTTGTATTGTTTCTTTATGTCATTTATGCATGTTTAATCCTATATTAAGTCAAAGTACTATATGGAATATCGAACCCGGGGTCAATTTGCCATAGCTTAAAATTGAATCACCCCCTAGAAAATTGAAACCTCCAGTATTCCCTTTAAATGAATGTCAAATGTACATTTGGTTATGCATTATTACTATATAAAGTAGTTTGAATAGCTATGATAATTTGAAAATCTGAGGTCTATAGAGAGGGGGACATTTTCCTTAAGAGGTGGTTCAAAATACCATGGCTAAGGAAAAATATGAAAACAACTTTTCTAACATTCGTACCAAATACAGTTAAAATTATTAATTTTTTAACATTGCCATTGGGCTGTGAGAAGACGAAATAATTAATGTTGACATACTTTGAAGGCTGGTAACAAATGATCCAAACAATAAAAATAGGCGTGTTATACACCATTTTGTTGATAATTTAATGTAGATTTACGACATAACAAGTTTGAGTGTGATAGACAACTGCAAAATCGAAATATAACGGAAGTTCACGACCGGGTGAAATTTCTCAAATTTACGAGTAAGTTCCTTGTGTTTTATTAAATTATATAGATAATTCTATCTTTAGAGACAAGTGCCTGTAGGGTTCCCCTATTTTCCCACCAAAAAGGACATAGTTAAGTAAATACACAAATATGAAAATGTGATCATGGGTGTGTTTGCAAGATTGGTACTTTTTTATTTAGATTTGAAAATATGTATTCAATTTAAGGTAAAGTCAAGTAACTATATAGTATTTATAGAAAGTATGGTTATTAAGTGAATATAAAAACAACAGTAGTATACCGCTGTTCAATCGTCATAATTCGATTTAGCAAAACCAAATCCGGGTAACAAACTAAAACAGAGAGAAATACACCAACTATAAGAGGAAAACAACGGAACAACAGAAATACCGAAGTACAACAAAAGCAAACGTCAACATACATAAAACGGACTGTCTGATAACAACTGTCATATTCCTGACTTGGTACAGGACATTTTAAGAAAAAATGGCTAGCCAAACCTTCCGCTTATATGGCGATGTTAAAAATACCACTAAAATGACAACACCACGTGACAGGAATACAGTACAAATAAACGCAAGAACACTCAGTACAGAGAAATACATAAATAAATAATATAATAGTACATTACAACATGTAAGCCGCAGAATAACAGCGGACACCTCCCATGAATTTACGACAGCACACGGTGACACCAGGACAACACAAACGAAATATAAACTGCGCGTCACATGAATGGATCAACGTCACAAAAAGCGTATTTGTGACGTTTATATTACCACAGGTAAAGTTCTAAACATAAGTAAGACACACCATTCAACTTTGAGAATCTAGGTTATGATTGTGAGGTTGAACATCGTCTTAAATATATATGAATACACAGGTAATAATATTTGACACATAACAAGAAAGTGAAAAGCTAATAAAAAACTAATCATTGATTGAAGGATCATTTCAACCATATGAGGTATACCTTTACATGCATCTTTCATCATAGGTAAACAACAAATTGAAAGTGAAGTCGGTTGCTATTTTTTAACATTTTTATTTTTATTACAACCACATATATTTTTATTTGGCATTAGGAGTCACAGTCTGGTAACTTTGGTACAAACAGGAAGTATAAAATAGATCTTGATATTCCGTGCAATTCCCCCCTATCAGATGTTTCTATGTATATTATACTTTTTTTAAGATACAACACAATTAATGCATTTTACTCTTATTTTCTATTTTAGCCATGGCATCCATGTTTGTTCCGTGATCAGAAAAAAACGTTATACTAAATAGTATTAGTAAGGATCACCCCAAGATCGTTTAAATTGATCGAGTTTCAAATCTTTTATTAATGTATTAACTCGATAGAGTTAAAACTACAGAAACATGGTAAAAGAAATACTGATGTCTCTACGTAGCGCTTCACTGCCACTGACTGCCCACTCTACAACTGAAACTTGGTTTGTATAACCTTAAAATACTATTACACATGTGTTATGGTCGTCTCAAGTTAAACTATATTTACATTACACTCTTACTTCGTACTTCCGATGCACATGCCATTGTCTGGAAAGTGCAACTCCCTGACTACATCAGTTGTGTACATAATAAATATAAATTGCGAAACGAAATATAAACAAAACGAAACAAAAATAAAACAAACCGAAACGAAAAGAATAAAACAAACAAAAATCAACAAAATAAACGAAAAGAAAAAGAAATAAAATCAAATTGTTAAAAATTGGGTTAAAGGAAATAAAAAAATATCAGAATATTATATTATGATAACAAAAATATGAGCCAAGTTAATCCAAAATTAATGAGAAATCCTGATCGTTCATGGAACTGGAACAGTGGGAGGCCCTTGACAATCAATTTTTGTTGATTTCCGATCAAATTTTAAAAACATGGCCTGGCTAATACACTCTGGTTTTATCAGGAAGATTTGTGGTAATCGTTTATCGTTTAGTTTTAGTTATAACACCGACGAGGTTAAAAATGGCGAAATATTTTAATCTCTTACATGAACAGTGTATAATCCAGAACAGAATTAACTAACTACCGAAGCTTCCTCTGGCTTCTGTATTTATAATATCATGGTATAAATCTAGATAAAACCAGTTTGGATAACGATTTACAATTGTATAATAACAGATGTGCATGGGATATTGCAATGAACATGTATCACTATTTAGAGCTCACCTGTCAATCATTGGTCAATCAAAAAGCACAAAGTTATCAAATATATGTAATGAACTTTATGATGATTGATAGGTGAACATATCTGGTCAGAGAATGATTATATGGACATCTTTTGTTTAAAACTTTCGCAGTTGATAAAATTTATGAAATATTTAATTGTATAAACCTGCCCCGACCTGTATACTTAAGATATAGTATCAACGTCAGTGACGGATAAGGGACATCATGTATGCATCATAAGTGAAACATATCTATATCATTACATTATACCAATGTCATTCTAATTATAAAAGTAGGTCATTAGTTACTTATTACATATATCTATATTAATTATCATGATATTTTCTAATAACTCTCAGTATACATGGTCACAACGGCAAACTTGTTTCAATCGACATTTTCCATCAAAGCCCTTGGAAAAGTTTTGTCTGAAACCAACGGGTTTGATTGTACCTGAGTCGTGTGGCCAGAATATTTTCTCAAGACTTCCCGCTGTCACTGTCTTAGGTTATCTTCCTTCTGGAAAATTTTACAAAGAGCGTCATCCTTCATCTCGGGGACCTCTTCACTGACCTGATCTGGCTGCCCGCTGCTCCTGTTTTAGGTTGTTCTCCTTCGGGAAGAATTTACCCGTCATCGAAAGCAGTCCGGCGTTAGCCGCTCTCCGAAATAATCTACGTGCACATCATAACCTTCTTAGTTTAACTGATCTTTATTTTCATAATGTTTATAAATGCTGTTAACGGGCATATTGCGCTGAATATGATTTTGAATGATACTTTTAAATCAGTCTTGACATGGTATGTGATCCGAATCCAGTTGTTCTTGAGTTGGGCTGGAATATGGAAGCCACTCCTAGCTTGACCAGCAGTGTCATATCGCTGGGTCGTTCTACCATTACCATTAGTCGTCTTAGTAAGCGTGACCATCATTTGTTTTATCGTGCCTTGTCCGTTCTGGCATCGGATTTCGTTAAAACACGACGATCGATATCAGGTATCATCTCCACTTGTCGTTGATCTTCCTGTCTTTGGCCTTATGCCGGGTCGTTCATAGAAAGCTACGTTTGTGCTTCATGTGACCTGAAATTAGGTTGTCTGCATCGTGTGACTTAAATCTTTGATATCTTTCATTCATCTGAGGTGGGAATGTGTGTCTTCTGGTTTGTTGGTGATCACCTCTTCATTCTCCTTATTGATTGACCTTAAACTTAACCTTTGAAATGCCATTTTCAATCAATGTAAAAGCCTCCTCTGAAAATTAAAAGAATGATAAAATACCTTTTGTACCTAATGCACAAATCCTGTATCTAGGGCTTGCAGGCATTGGTTTGGCTTAGAGATTATACTTCTTTATTCTTGATTAAATTGTTCAACTGAAACTTCTTTAGACTTTCGTAGTTTCCTTGGTAACAGAATTTGATCAAAGTCAGGAATTTGGCTTTCAAAAGATTTCAAAAGTGTTGCCATTCCATAAAAATATTTTTGTGAAAAATCAGTAAGGTTACATTTATTTTCTTTAGGAAAATGAAAATCATAAGTGAACTATAAGCAATACATGTCAAGCTAAGTCGTACAGTATCTACGTGTGTTTTGTCATAATTGCCTTTTTCGATTTACATGACACGCTGAAGGACATTAAATCGGTTCGTCAAGAGTTACAAGCCAATGTCCATCTCAGAAATATGTTGCGTGAGATAGGCTGCTTTTACTCGTACCTAAGGTAATTGCTTTTATAGATATATAGTATGGGCATATGCTACGATTAAAGTAACATAATTATGACACGGATAGTCCTATGTAGATTTATAATAATCAAATCAATATGCAATAGAATGCAAAATACCTCATTTTAATGCTACCCAAATTAACTTATTTTAACGTTAGTGAAAAGGACAATGAGTTTTCGACTTTCTTAGGAATATATACATATTTATTATATATGTAACACTCAGAAACGTGTCCATCTCCCAAACGTGTCCGATTGCCCCAAACTTGTCCGATTCCCCAAACGTGTCTATAACGTCACTGAACTCCAAAACATATCAAGTTGTAAAAGAGTGCTAAAGCATGTCATTTTATTAACGCCCAAACGTGTCCATTTTATAAAACGCCCAAACGTGTCCAATCTCACAAACGTGTCCATATGAAGCCTAACTTTTCCTTTCTCTGAAAGCCCAATCGTGTCCATATTATAAAATGTCCAAACGTGTCTCCCGTTATTTGGTTATTGATCTTTCATTGACGCATACTCCTTTTACTATTTCATTGCAAATTGAAATATAGTCTTAAGGTCTATATTTCAATTATCATATTATAGTATAACCCGTGCCAAATTGTAGTGTACACATACGCATCTATGTTATTTTATAATGTGGATATGGAATCAGATACCTCCTGTATAGCAGTGTATAGAGAATGCCCACTCTCTGCACTTTAAAATCATTGTAACAACTCTTTCATGTGCCGTCGATCGTAAGCAGCAAGGCAACAATTTTAGTCCCTTATTATCTAGTGGCAGTTAGAATTTCCCAACTTTAATTTCAGACGGCCTCTATTAATATATAAAGGGGATAAACGATTGTTATAATGAAGTCACGTAAAATAAAGCGGTCTTTCTTCGCTCCCAATAATTATTATTTAATTCCGAGGCCCGATAAGTGTTAATTCCTAACAACCATACAGTGTAAATTCTAATAAACGCACAAATTTAGGCCCGATCCCAAATTCCCGGAATAATAAAGGTTCAATCCCCGAGTCCCGGAATATATTCTTCCGCATCACATTTTAAAACTTACCTATAGTTGTTATTGTTAATATGTTGTTGTCCTCATAATGCATGAAATATTTGCCACTGGACATAATGTCTCTTGTTTGCGTGTCTTTAAGTGATGCTCGAAACCCAAAGTTCATCATAAAAAACCTGAATACCAGTTTATAATTTCAAGAGCTTTTAAAAATCAGAATTGGTGAATAAAATTGCATCACCGCAGTTTATTAGTACAAAATTATTTACTCAGTAAACGACTAATTTAACTGTACTAAACTAAATTTTACGATCACTTTAAATATGCATGAAATATTTGCCAATAGACCTTGAACAAGCAACAGTCAAGAGTTATTTATAATAACTAATCAATCTTGCAATTATGCTAAATATAAACAACTGGTGTTGAACAAACTAATGCTAATAAATTTTGAATTTTCTTCTTTCAACTCTGTTCCTTTTTAATTTCTGATAATTGTGTTCAAAATACTTCAGGATGTATGTCTCTTGAATGCGGCTTTTATCTTATTTAGGATCCAATCGATCACCGACATCTTCAATTGTGTCCCCTATTATGGGATTGCCGTAAATGTTATTGACGTCACTGTGAAGATAATAGCGCCAAAAGTTTTGAGACGTTCGAGCGTTTAAATGTGGACACGTTTTGGAGAATAACAATAATCGGGTTTATGAAATCGGACACGTTTGGACGATATCAATTTTAAGGACACGTTTGGGGAATCGGACACGTTTGGGGATGTACACGTTTGGGAGTGTTACATATATATGCTTTTAGCATTAAGTAAAAGTAGGTATTAAGCTTAAATCCTAGGCAATAATCTAACGCCTAGGCATTTAGTAATTGCCTGAAATGTTTAGGCATTAAGTTTATTTCCTGAAATCTGATAATGATTATTCAATCAATTCCCAAACATAATTTCAGGCAATAGGTGAACTTTGGGATTTTTCTTTAGCTTCAGAGTACATGTACATTCGGTAAAATATTCTTGATGTAAATTATATTCCAAATATTGATAAACATCAATTTGATTAATCTTCAAATTTTGTTTTTCCATATTCATAACATAATGAACTTGTTTTACTTTGTGGTCTTAAAAGTGATTGTATCTAACGACAGGAGGGTGATTGACGATTCTATCTGACGATTATTTAAAGAAAATTCACTCTTCACTGGTCGAGCTTGTTTTGGTCAGGTCAAAAGAAGTCAAATGAAGATATGATTTTTGCTAACATCATCTTTCCGTTAATTTTATTGGATATGTAAAAAATACTGTTAAACATGTTAATATCCCTGGCCATTTTGTCTTTTCACTTATTAATCTGGATTATTATTATTTAAGTGACACGCTTATTAGGTTTTGAGTTGTTTACTTTGTGTTGTTATGAGGTTAGGTTGATTCTAAAGAAAATACTACTGTACAGTTCAATATTCTGTTCAAACATAAGCATACACATAGTTACAACATTCTACATACATGTAGATACGCGACGTCATATAGCTAGTGGCGACGACACATATAGTTACGCTTTACATTCCAGCAATCCTCGACAATGACATGAAGACAAAATTCTTGAATCTTTGCTGTCTAAATTTGAATCAGGGAAAACAAGGAACATATATCCAAGACAGTACAATTGTCTTTTGGTAAAGATTACACTTTAACTTTTAGAATCCCAGAAAATACAGCAACTATAGACTACTACAACTAAAAAGGTATGACATTTTACCATTGGAGGCTTTGAAAGGTTGATAGGTAAAGTAAAGGAGAATGACGAGGAAATTTTCAAAATATATGTTTTTCTAGAGGAACTGTATAGTACTTTGGAAAAGGCACATAGACAGGTCATGGCGACGGAAACCGTATGATTTAAACAACTTAATAATGACTATGCAAATATTTCTCGTGATTCCATGGCTTTGCAATTTTTCTCCTGATTCTATATATATCTATTTGTTAGCGGCAATAAGTTCAATCAGACACTAAGCTTAAATCCTAGGCAAAAGCTAACGCCTAGTCATTAAATTCATGCCCTAAATGATGTTAGGCAATAATGTGTTAAAATCATATGATCTAAGCATTAATCTTATGCCTGAAATTGAAATCAAAGTAAATAAAAGAGATTTATTAAAATTAAAATATATTTGGTACATAATAACATTATAAAAATGAAGTTTGAAATGTAAATAACCTGAAATAAAATCATTACTAAAGTAAAAGATATGTAACTTTGATAGAAAGTTAAAATTATTTGTTACCAAAAGATGCGGACCAGTTGTGGCACTGACTTCTGCACAGTTTCCCGTTCTTCTTGTATTTGTGCCTGTTATTCTAGCATTTGGATTACAAGCACTTTAAAAGAAATGTATAATCAAAGCTGTAAATTCACGACCATTGCCACTTTGCAATATATGGGACGCACCAAACATTGTGAAATAAATTAATTTAATTATGTTGCAGATTTGAACGTGAGAGCTCTGTTGCTACAAAATTTTGTTAGAGATTCGAAATAAAATGTTCTTTCAGTCTTCTTTCTTGAAGCCTTTTTCTGATCTTTTTATTTCCTTGTCCTTTTACTGTGCCTATCTGGTGGCTATATCTTCACATAAATCGTGTTTCGCTTCTTTGGATCGCTCTGGTATGTATATGTGTATGTGTATATCTGGTTCCTCTAAGTCAGATTCTACTGTCGAGGTGATATTCTTTGTTGAAGGTATTCTTGATAGAAGATTGGCAAAATGATTTTCCTTGACTTTAAATATTCAACTTGACAGTTGTATATTGCAATACTAACCGAACATTGCTGTATTTTCTTGTTTTGCATAGGCGAGTACAGAATGTGTTTGAGCGGCTTACGGTCGGTTCGTACAATGAATGCGTCATTGTTCAGATAATGATCTTATTTTTGCAGTGCGTAATAAATTGCAAAACCTTCCTTTTTATTGTCGACCATTTGGTTTGCAAAGGACTGAGCTCCTGTGATAAAAAGTAGATTGGCTTCTCATCGTTATCGGTTAGCTGAGTCAAGCAAGCGCTCTAATACTTGTATTACTTGCATCTGTGTACAAGACGTAAGATTTGTTGGTATCTGGACAGCGAGGAGTGGTACAACAGTAAGCCTATCTCTCATGAAATCAAAAGTTTTCTGACATTCAACTGTCCACTTAAACTTAGCATACTTCTTCTTAATTATAAGATTTTGGCTTTTTTTGAGAAATTTGGGTGAACCTTCGATAGTAAGAACACATGCCAATAAAACCTTGAATTTTCGTTACAGTTTTTCATTCTCAATTGATTTAACTTTCTTCAGATCTGGTCTAACACCATTTTTGCCTGTAAGAAAACAAAAGTATTCAGTCTCTAATTGAAAATCCTTCAATTTCAATCTTAAATTATGCTCTTTCAATTTGTTGCAACGATCTGAAGATACTTAAGATGTTCTTTGTGGTTCTTAGAGAATACAAGAATGTTGTCAAAGTAAGCAATTGCGAATTCTTTACATCCCTGCAAAACAATATTTCTTAGTTTTTGAGAAGGCATGACATTAAATTGAAAGAGTCCTTTGTGATAAGCAAATGCATTTTTTTCTTTACTGTCTTTTCCTACTTGACCTGACAGTAAACGCTCTTAAAATCTAAAGAAGTAATGAAAGAAGACTGTCGTAAGAGGGCCAACATGTCAATTATCAAAAATAAAGGAAATAAAATAGGGTGGACTATGTTTTAGAGACTATTAAAGACACAGATTCTTGTTGAACCATCCTTTGTATTTACCACTACTAAAGAGAATTACCAAGGTGGTTCTGACCTTTCAATGACCTGAGCTTCAAGCATTTCTTCTATTGCCTTATCTTTTACTTTCCTTTTGTTCAATGGTACCCGATATGGTCTGGTCTTATTGGAGTGTGATCTGTCAAGTTTCATTGTAACGGTTTCAGTCAGGCTAAGATCAGAGTCTTTCTTTGCACAAAGGTAAGTGTTTTGATTTCAATGAAAGAAATCTCTGTATTACTGAAAAATTATTACACCAGGGTTTTCGATATCACAAACTAGTGAAAACGTTTACTAAATTTTATCATCGGTACAAGGACATCATTCGTAAATATATATCAACATGCAGACATCTTATACGTTCAGGTATTTCACATCCAATATTTTATGGTAATATTCTTTACAAAGCACAAAATGTCGGCATTCACCTCAAAAGCTAACTAAACCTTTAAACAGACTTATTCGGAAAGGATATTGTTACGATATTGTTGTCAAGTCATTAAGGATTGCATATTTTGGTATTAATATTGATTCACTCATAGGGTCTTTGCATCGGAAATAAACACATTTATTCTAAAACAAGTTGTTGGCATGATACGGGTTATGTTCTTCTCATATATTTTATGATGGTATGATACTAAACCCTAACGGGAGGGATTGTACTTGATTTTCATATGATGAAGTCATAATCTTTCAATCAGTTTAATTGAGGTCTGGAGCTGGCATGTCAGTAACTGCTAGTAGTCCTTTGTTCATTTATGTATCATTGTCATTTTGCTTAGTGGCTTTTGTTACCTATTCTGACATCGGACTCGGACTTCTTTTAAACTGAGTTTTACTGTGCGTATTGCTATGTGTTTCTTTATTCTACATTGGCTAGAGGTATAGGGGGAGGGTTGAGATCTCACAAAACATGTTTAACCCCGCCGCATTTTTGCGCCTGTCCCAAGTCAGGAGCCTCTGGCCTTTGTTAGTCTTGTATGTTTTTTAATTTTAGTTCATTTATATGTTTTGGAGTTTAGTGTGACGTCCATTTTCACTGAACTAGTACACACTTTTATTTAGGGGCCAGCTGAGGACCACCTCCGGGTGCGGGATTTTCTCGCTGCGTTGAAGACAAATTGGTGGCCTTCGGCTGTTGTCTGCTCTTTGGTCGGGTTGTTGTCTCTTTGACATATTCCCCATTTCCATTCTCAATTTTATTCTTTAAGTTTCAAGACGGCTATTTTAAACTCGGAAGGTATTTTTGACTTCTATGGTTCATCAAGTGTGTTTTCTGTTGGTCCACAATATCAACGAAAATTCAAAGATGCGAGCAGCAGTCATTTTCCAACTACGAAGCTTCTCTTCAAAGTATAATGTTTATTGGTCTGATTTGAAAGCATAACGGGAATCGTGTGTGGACCACTCACTCTAGTTATAGCTGGGTCTATATTTGTAATCATAACAAGTCTCGCTTCAGGTAGTAAGAAGCCCTTGTTTAATCTTACAAAAAAATATGGCAACTGTCTGTGGTTTAATCACTACTTTCTTATCCAGTCTTAAGGTTGAAGAAATATGGATGTCTTCCTCCATTCCAACATATGTCTTACCGATTCTCAACATACCAAGATAGAAATAAAGTCAGGATTCGTACCCTCCGGTTAAAACAATCTTTTTTTTAAATGATCTAGCATGTGGAAAATCAAGCATTCAGTTCCCCTGATCCATTCAGATGGCCTGAATAAAGTTTTGTTTTGATATATTCCTGTCTTAATTCCATGTTTTTGCTGCCAATTTTTTAACGCTTTTGAAGGTCTTTGATCTCCGGACCGGTTCCTTCTTAGCTCTTGCTTTTCTTTTTAAGAGGGAGGGGGGTCATTTGATTTTCTCCTTCTACGTCGCTTATTGTCATCGGTTCTTCATAACATGGAAGTATTATATAGACAGGAACTGCTGCAACCCGATTTTAAAAGTTACAACTTCGAGGCCCTTTTGATAATATGACATATTTTATTAATATGCCTGAAACATGGCACATTATTTACACACCAGCTTGTGGCAATTTGCGATATCGTTATTCTCGGTTGTTTCCACAAGTACGGAAATAAACGAAAAATTCTGAAGTTGTCATTTAGTCTAAGGAAACAACCAACCTTTATCTTACTGCCGAGATGTGCCGAATGAGGCTTTGTGTATGAGACATCGTCATAAATTAAAGAAATAACACTTTGACGATTGAGACGTTTACCATATCTGTTGAATAAATATATATATCAATGTTTATTTATTTATTTTTCGTTAGAAAATGCACAATGTATATCGGAAGTTGTGAATGATTACTGATTTTGCACCGCAGTGATATACATTTCTTGCACATTCATGACGATAGTAAATTAATTGTGTGATTTAAATTATAAAATTTAAAAAATATTATTAGAATTATAAGAATCATAAAGCTTAGCTCTAAATCTAGGGTTGCAATATATGATGATAATCAACCTGAACGCCAAATATACTTGATCTGGGCAGGAGACATGTTACCTCGATTTGGCCGTAACGGGAACGCAACGGTTTTTAACTCAACCCCTGAAAAAAAGATATTGTCATTCACTCTTGTAAAACGTTGTATTATTAATTCTTCTGGGTCGAATTTCATTTTTTGTACATCAGTTTATATTTATCAATAAGTTGTTACGACTAAAGCTATGTCAAACCGACGCAATTGAAATAAACAAAGGTGTTTTTCGACAGGTATTAGCGTCAACATATCTTGATAAAAACCACGTTATTGATGATAAATATCGATGGTAATTTATGACAACGGTATCACAAAAAGGAAATAAACGATAGCGTACTAGTTAGGCAGATTCAATATCATTTCTGCAGCGCTCCCCGGGCTATAACTAAGTGCTAATACATCGTTGTAGTTCCTATCAATGTAATACGTCCATGTTCATAAGAATCTTATGTCGCATAGACTATTTAATTTTTCCTAACGGTTTCAAGTCTTGGACTTACGGCCTTCTCTCCCACATCGGAAACAATTATGGTTTTTAAATGCCTTATTTTCTTGGTTCAATGCCTCTAGTTTCTGTATTTTCCTTCGTTCCAAACGGCATGTAATATAGATTTGCAAAACACGTTACTTTTTTAAATCGAAATTTTTGTTTCAATTTTGCTAAATTCAGAATCGGATCTATCTCGAATTTTATTCTATAATTGCACTTTGTATCGCTGTCTTTTAAAAGTGTTTCAGAATCTTCCATCATACCCTTCATTCGTAGGAAGTCGTAGTATAAGCCGTCGCAAAAGGTGTCTGCCATTTGGTTATTAATTGCTATTACCGTCGGGTTGGATAGTAGGAAAAAATGCATCCTCTGCTATGCGTTGCAGCTTTTCTGCATACATTCCTCGGGTATTTGCTTGGTTTTCCTGAACATAACCGTTGCCTGCTATTGTTCCGTGATATCTGAAAATCGTCTTTGCAATAGGACTTATAGATCTTTTAGCTGTTGACCTTCAGCTGCAAATTCTTCAATGTAGCATTTGGCAAAAGCTGCTATCAGCTCCTTATACGTAATATGTACAATTATTGCGATATCAGAGTCCTTTAAGTTTGCCATTTGAGCTCAGGCTCAATGTTTCTTACCCATTGTTTAAACTTGTTTGGGTCCCCCTCAATTGTAGGTACAGTGCTAAGTAGCGGTACCGAAATGGCCGTTCGTAGCGCATTTAATTGATCAAGGGCTACTTTAGCCCACATTTCCGAAGGTTCATGAATAGATTTACTTGGTTGTTGGGGATGGCTATGAGCTTAAGTTAGAGTTTCATCATGAACTAGGCTTGGCATGTCATTTATTAATTCCTCTATTGCATTACTTATTTAAAGACTAGTTGACATCTTAAATCAAATCTCTTAACTATTGTATTATTTAATTCAACAGTTAAGAATGATTGTCTTAGCAATTTTAAATACTAGTTACAAAAATTTGAAATCGTACAAAAGGTACTAGAAAAGATGAATACTAATGATCTGTACTTCACAGGATTCAAGACATCAAAGTACAAATACTCCTTTAGTAAGTCGTTGATCGTAAGGTTTAAGTTATAACACCGATGAGGTTTACAATGAAAAAATATTTTAATCTTCAAAATAAACAGTATATAATCCAGAAGGGAACTAATTTACTAACTAACTAACTACTGAAGCTTCGTCCAGCTTCTGTATTTATAATATCGCTGTCTTAATCTAGATACAACTAGTTTGAACAACGAGTTACAGTTGCTTAACTATAACAGACGTATATGGAATGTTGCAGTTCCAAAAGCAAAGATCATGCATCCCTATTTAAAACTCACCTGTCAATCATTTGTCAATCAACAATTAAACAGTTACCAAATATCTGTAATGAATTTAAAGGAGATTGATAGGTGAATATATCTTGTCAGAGAATGCTTATATAGACATTTGTTTACAATTTTGTTTACACAGTTAATAAAAGTAATAAAATACTTTACTGTCCAGTTGTAGCTGCCTCGACCAGTATCCTTAAATATAGTATTTACATAAGTGAACTATGAGTGCATCATAAGTAAACCATACATATATCATTACTAGTATATTATCATAACAAGGTTCATAGTTACTTCTAACATCTTTATAGTATCATAATGTGTCCCAATCACTCTCAGTACCCATGATCACAACGACCAAACTATTACAAAAAAAATGAAAACATTACATTATAAATTTTATGCCTCCGAAGCGCTTTTCTGGATTTACCATCATCAGGAACATTCAAAGCGGAATATTTGAAAGCCAAGGATGTATTAGAACTGAAACAGTTGAAAAGCTATATGACCATACAGGACCTAAAGATAATAGCCAAAATCCATCTAATATCAACTTTGCCTGAGGCAGTTGAAACCGTAGTTTCTTAATCATTTCGAATTCTATGAACGTTCAATTTAAGAAAGGTATGTTATTAATCATGTCAGTACTGAAGTACTGACTACTGAGTTGTTGATACTCTCAGGGACTGATAGTCCATGGTCACCAGCAGCGGTATCAACCCAGTGCTCTAAAAAATGAAACCACCACTTTATAAATGTTATGCGTCCGAAGCGCTTCATGGATTTACCTTCATTATACAAGATTCATTCTATAATTCTAATTTCTCTCCAAGGAAACACCACAGCAGATGCCATTTGTGAACCGAATTTTGTAGAAATTTTAATAACGCATGGAACAACCCTAATTTGGTTCATATCGAATGAAAAGCATGATTTTTTTATATCTTTTCTCTTCAGTCCTTGATATCGCTAGTCATCCGTCTGTTATGTTTCTCTTGAGTGAAGAAAATCGTGCCAATTGCTGTTGACATATATATGGTACGCTTTGGTACAATCGGCACTTTTAAGTTCATTAACTGTTCAAACACTTTATAACACTTCTATGTTTAGTAGACATTTGCGGAAACTTTTGATACACCTACGATTAGGATTACAATATTATTACACTTTCAGGTAGCATTTAAATTTTGGTTCGTCTCAAAGCGCAAATATAAACCGTCATTCCAAAGCAGTCTAACTCCTATGATGTTTTTCTATAGTTGAGCAACAGGGTTTTTAAGAAATATATGAAGTAATGTGTACAGATTAATTATTGTGCATGGTGTTATCCAGGTTCAACATGCTGTTAATGTATGGAGTAGATAGAATGGACAAACATCATTTAATAAATTTTACATGAGACATAACAAAAAACCGTATTGTCGTTGGCAATGTGTAAAGAAAGAGCGATCAACTAACAATATTTAATGTTTATGCTAAAACATACATTTTCCATATATTTTTTTAAGAAAATGAGAGGATACAGAGGTCGGGTGCTTAAGAAATGTTCATGGCATTATACTTGCCGACTGGTATATACTTGTATTTATTAGCATACATGATCATTCCTTTTCAATGAAGGCAAGAAAAAAATTGACGAAATCAATGAGTGTTGTAAAATTTCAAACTATCGGAAAACAGGAAGTGGTTTCATGGTTGATGTAAAAATTGCTCACACTCTGCAACTCATAATTATTAAGTTGCAGACCAAATATAAAATCATTCCCTTCCATACAAACTAAAAAACTGACGACAATTTATCTTGTGCAATGAGTCTTGTCAAACTATCGGCACCAGGAAGTGGCTGCACAGCAGATGTAAAAATTGCTTACATGCCACAACTCATAATTATTAAGCTGCAGACCAAGTATAAAATAATTCCCTTCGATAGAGACCAGGAAAACTTTTGGAGGGATGGACGGACGGACAGGGTCGAGCGGTTACTAGACTGCTTTCGCCTCCAGCGACGTAGGTAAACACTACCGGGTTGAGTTAACTGTTTTTGTGCAATTTTTAAAGAGATCTTGGGAATATTATTTGAGTATAGACGTTTTTTTTCACGGTGTCAATAACTCTTTCTCTCCAATGACCATGGGTGGGTCTGGTCTGATCGAAGAATGAGCAGTAACTCATGAACCGAGACCGGTACAATTGGATATTGTGCTTTCAAGTGCACTCATGACGATCACACAAAGTTCATCCGCAATATATTTCCGTTGATTTAAAGGGATAAAAGGTGCAAAGGTATATCAGACGAAAAGAAATTGTTAAAAACAATCACACACTATTTAAGTCGGTTAGGGAGCAGTTTCGGATACAAAAATGTAATCGTAAAAACGAAGAATATACATATTTCAAAAGCACTGCTCTACGTGGGCTTAATAATTATATTGTGTTACTTGCTTATCGCATGTTCCTGTGATTTTCAAGTGCACCGTTTGTAGAGTACCCTCTGAACGAAATTTTTGCTTATTTTGCTATACTAAAATAAGGTAAGACACAATTTTGGTTATAACATAGAGAGAAGTACTTTGTTTCTCGGGGAACGGTTATGGTTCTCTGATGTTTTGGTGGGCGACAAAATATATCTAAAAGAAATCCAGTATTTTGTTATAATAAAACACCCATGCAACCACGCATCCCATATTGCATGATAGGACCCGACACTACTTTAGTGTTTCGGCAGTTAAGCTTGGGATGGTCATTTAAAGATGCATTATTTGAATATAATCAAATATGAAAGTTATTCATGTATATATTGATATATTTATATTTAAATTCTTCTTCAATATACCTAGTTATTATGACAGATCTGCCATCATCAGGGTCCAACTGTCAATTTTATGTTTAAGTCTTTAACTTTGATCTACAAAGCATATCTCCAACACTTTTGTGTTTGCTATACGCAACTATTGGTGCTGTATTGAATATTTGTACACATTCTTCGTCAAATTGTAATAAATGCCAGTGTTTCATTATACGTTTCTTTATTTTACGTATATATGTTGTGTTATAATAAAACACCCATGCAACCACGCATCCCATATTGCATGATAGGACCCGACACTACTTTAGTGTTTCGGCAGTTAAGCTTGGATGGTCATTTTAAGATGCATTATTTGAATATAATCAAATATGAAAGTTATTCATGTATATATTGATATATTTATATTTAAATTCTTCTTCAATATACCTAGTTATTATGACAGATCTGCCATCATCAGGGTCCAACTGTCAATTTTATGTTTAAGTCTTTAACTTTGATCTACAAAGCATATCTCCAACACTTTTGTGTTTGCTATACGCAACTATTGGTGCTGTATTGAATATTTGTACACATTCTTCGTCAAATTGTAATAAATGCCAGTGTTTCATTATACGTTTCTTTATTTTACGTATATATGGATTATATTTAGTTATTAAAACTAATGGAATAATTTGTTTTTCTTTTGATTTGTTTTGTTGTAGTAATTCAGTACGGTCAATTGATAAAGCATCAGTAATACTGTCATCTATTTCAACGTTATCATAACCCCTATCTAATAATTTCACTTTGAAATTAGTTAGATTGTTTATTAATTTGTTATGGTCACTTGTGTTTCTAATTTGCCGTATTGCTTCACCTTTAATAAATCCTCTGAATACATGCTGTGGTGACAGCTATTTCTGTGTAGAAACAGATAAGAATTGGTTTCTTTAAAATGTATTTCAAGGTCAAGAATGCCATGTGTTGTAAATCTTGACCTTTCATTACATCAACATCTAAGAACGACATTTTATCGTTTGAGATTTCATAAGTGAACTTTAATAAGGGTTATAATCATTTGCTAGATGAAACAAATCTATAATTTCATCTGATGTCCCATCATATATTATGAATCCATCGTCTCTATATCTGCCATGATAAAATATTTTGTCTTTATGTTGAAATGCAGAAATAATTTGATTCATTATTTCAAACATAAGTATGTCACAGATTTCCGGTGAAGGAACTGCACCAATTGCCGTACCTATTATTTGTTTATAAATTTTTCCATCAAATTCAAATACATTGTTTTCTAAAATGATTCTCAACAAATGTATTAATACATGGACCGGCGGAGCACTGACTTTGAAGTTTGATTTGTCAAAACTGTCATAGGCTCGTTCAACCGCACCCAATAACGCTTCTTGAGGTAGATTAGTAAACATCTGTGTTATATCATACGAAACCAACAGGCTATTTGCCATAGGTTTTAATTTCTCAATGATATTAATGAACGATGTAGTATCTTTTATATATGTAGACTGATTTTGAACTATTGGTATAAGAAAATAGTCAACGTAATGACCTATAAGTTCAGTTACAGAACCACACTGTAATATAATTGGTCTGCCAGGTGGAATTATATTTAATTCATTTAATCCATCATGTTGTATTTGTTTAAACGTCTCAGTTTCAAGACGGTGAATTTTGGGAGAATATAAATTCTCCTAAACGTGCATCTCTTAATTTTGACCATTTGTTAAAAATTTGAATGATATATTGTCGATTATGCCTTGGTCGTATAATGATTTAACATACTCAATGACCTGGATTTTCAGTTCTGCCATGTTAAATGAATCTAATTGGCAGTAATGTTGAGTATTTAGTTGTCTTGTGACTTCTGCTATGTAGTCTAGCCTGTCTAAAATAACACAATTTGAATTTTTATCTGCCTTTTTTATTACTATTGTTTCATCATTTTTCAAATTGCGTAGCGCTTTTCTTTCGCCCTTAGTAAGATTGTTTTTAACGTTTTTTTCTATTGGTAGAAAAGACAATTCAAGCTTTGTTAAATCTATATAGTTTTCCAACGTATGGCACGTAGAGGCAGGTTTATATCCTGTATTGTTACGAAATGGATGAAGGTCAGTTTTTTCTTGACTGAACATATACCGACATCGTAGTTTTCTAGCAAATTCATTGTAGTCTTTTAGTATAGACATTTTGCATTTTTGCTTGATGGCGTTGGTATAAATTTCAAGCCTTTCGCCAACAGGATATATTCCTGATTTGATAATCTGCGTTTTGATAGATTAACTACATGCTTTTTCGCATGTGCAGTTCTTTGCTGCATATTATATTCATTCCGTTCTTTTTATTGTAGAATCGGAATTTTGCTTTTAGCATTTCTATTAAAACGACGTGCCATTTTGAGTTCACATTGGGTGATTCTCTTAGCTACGTGCCTTTGTTGAGCTCACATTGGGTGGCTGAAGAATTTTAGGTTTACATGTTATAAACCTTGAAAAGATCCGCCCACATTCACGTGGGTTGATAGGCGGGAATAAGATAGCAGTGAGAAATTGTCCGTGTTGATGATGTATAAATTAGTCACATTGTTTTGTGGAATTTTTCAAAGTAAATCAGGCCATCAAGTATTTTTAACTCAAGGCTAAAAGCTTTGTCCACCGGAACAATAAATCAGCACTGTATCCCATAACTGTAACTCGAAGAATGTGTACAAATATTCAATACAGCACCAATAGTTGCGTATAGCAAACACAAAAGTGTTGGAGATATGCTTTGTAGATCAAAGTTAAAGACTTAAACATAAAATTGACAGTTGGACCCTGATGATGGCAGATCTGTCATAATAACTAGATATATTGAAGAAGAATTTAAATATAAGTATATCAATATATACATGTATAACTTTCATATTTGATTATATTCAAATAATGCATCTTAAAATGACCATCCCAAGCTTAACTGCCGAAACACTAAAGTAGTGTCGGGTCCTATCTTGCAATATGGGATGCGTGGTTGCATGGGTGTTTTATTATAACAAAATGTATGCAAGGACGGCTGTCCTACTGCACCTTACCGAGAATCGTTTTCTGCATTGAGAACGATCCGCATTTCCTGTTTGATGGGATACAGTGCTAATTTATTGTTCCGGTGGACAAAGCTTTTAGCCTTGAGTTAAAAATACTTGATGGCCTGATTTACTTTGAAAATTCCACAAAACAATGTGACTAATTTATACATCATCAACACGGACAATTTCTCACTGCTATCTTATTCCCGCCTATCAACCCACGTGAATGTGGGCGGATCTTTTCAAGGTTTATAACATGTAAACCTAAAAATTCTTCAGCCACCCAATGTGAGCTCAACAAAGGCACGTAGCTAAGAGAATCACCCAATGTGAACTCAAAAATGGCACGTCGTTTTAATAGAAATGCTAAAAAGCAAAAATTCCGATTCTACAATAAAAAAGAACGGAATGAATATAATATGCAGCAAAGAACTGCACATGCGAAAAAGCATGTAGTTAATCTATCAAAACGCAGATTATCAAATCAGGAATATATCCTGTTGGCAAAAGGCTTGAAATTTATACCAACGCCATCAAGCAAAAATGCAAAAATGTCTATACTAAAAGACTACAATGAATTTGCTAGAAAACTACGATGTCGGTATATGTTCAGTCAAGAAAAAACTGACCTTCATCCATTTCGTAACAATACAGGATATAAACCTGCCTCTACGTGCCATACGTTGGAAAACTATATAGATTTAACAAAGCTTGAATTGTCTTTTCTACCAATAGAAAAAACGTTAAAACAATCTTACTAAAGGCGAAAGAATAGCGCTACGCAATTTGAAAAATGATGAAACAATAGTAATAAAAAAGGCAGATAAAAATTCAAATTGTGTTATTTTAGACAGGCTAGACTACATAGCAGAAGTCACAAGACAGCTAAATACTCAACATTACTGCCAATTAGATTCATTTAACATGGCAGAACTGAAAATCCAGGTCATTGAGTATGTTAAATCATTATACGACCAAGGCATAATCGACAATATATCATTCAAATTTTTAACAAATGGTCAAAATTAAGAGATGCACGTTTAGGAGAATTTATATTCTCCCAAAATTCACCGTCTTGAAACTGAGACGTTTAAACAAATACAACATGATGGATTAAATGAATTAAATATAATTCCACCTGACAGACCAATTATATCACAGTGTGGTTCTGTAACCGAACTTATAGGTCATTACGTTGACTATTTTCTTATACCAATAGTTCAAAATCAGTCTACATATATAAAAGATACTACATCGTTCATTAATATCATTGAGAAATTAAAACCTATGGCAAATAGCCTGTTGGTTTCGTATGATATAACACAGATGTTTACTAATCTACCTCAAGAAGCGTTATTGGGTGCGGTTGAACGAGCCTATGACAGTTTTGACAAATCAAACTTCAAAGTCAGTGCTCCGCCGGTCCATGTATTAATACATTTGTTGAGAATCATTTTAGAAAACAATGTATTTGAATTTGATGGAAAAATTTATAAACAAATAATAGGTACGGCAATTGGTGCAGTTCCTTCACCGGAAATCTGTGACATACTTATGTTTGAAATAATGAATCAAATTATTTCTGCATTTCAACATAAAGACAAAATATTTTATCATGGCAGATATAGAGACGATGGATTCATAATATATGATGGGACATCAGATGAAATTATAGATTTGTTTCATCTAGCAAATGATTATAACCCCTTATTAAAGTTCACTTATGAAATCTCAAACGATAAAATGTCGTTCTTAGATGTTGATGTAATGAAAGGTCAAAGATTTACAACACATGGCATTCTTGACCTTGAAATACATTTTAAAGAAACCAATTCTTATCTGTTTCTACACAGAAATAGCTGTCACCCACAGCATGTATTCAGAGGATTTATTAAAGGTGAAGCAATACGGCAAATTAGAAACACAAGTGACCATAACAAATTAATAAACAATCTAACTAATTTCAAAGTGAAATTATTAGATAGGGGTTATGATAACGTTGAAATAGATGACAGTATTACTGATGCTTTATCAATTGACCGTACTGAATTACTACAACAAAACAAATCAAAAGAAAAACAAATTATTCCATTAGTTTTAATAACTAAATATAATCCATATATACGTAAAATAAAGAAACGTATAATGAAACACTGGCATTTATTACAATTTGACGAAGAATGTGTACAAATATTCAATACAGCACCAATAGTTGCGTATAGCAAACACAAAAGTGTTGGAGATATGCTTTGTAGATCAAAGTTAAAGACTTAAACATAAAATTGACAGTTGGACCCCTGATGATGGCAGATCTGTCATAATAACTAGGTATATTGAAGAAGAATTTAAATATAAATATATCAATATATACATGAATAACTTTCATATTTGATTATATTCAAATAATGCATCTTAAAATGACCATCCCAAGCTTAACTGCCGAAACACTAAAGTAGTGTCGGGTCCTATCATGCAATATGGGATGCGTGGTTGCATGGGTGTTTATTATAACAAAGTGGGCGGATCTTTTTCAAGGTTTATAACATGTGTAAACCTAAAATTCTTCAGCCACCCAATGTGAGCTCAACAAAGGCACGTAGCTAAGAGAATCACCCAATGTGAACTCAAAATGGCACGTCGTTTTAATAGAAATGCTAAAAGCAAAAATTCCGATTCTACAATAAAAAGAACGGAATGAATATAATATGCAGCAAAGAACTGCACATGCGAAAAAGCATGTAGTTAATCTATCAAAACGCAGATTATCAAATCAGGAATATATCCTGTTGGCGAAAGGCTTGAAATTTATACCAACGCCATCAAGCAAAAATGCAAAATGTCTATACTAAAAGACTACAATGAATTTGCTAGAAAACTACGATGTCGGTATATGTTCAGTCAAGAAAAAACTGACCTTCATCCATTTCGTAACAATACAGGATATAAACCTGCCTCTACGTGCCATACGTTGGAAAACTATATAGATTTAACAAAGCTTGAATTGTCTTTTCTACCAATAGAAAAAAACGTTAAAAACAATCTTACTAAGGGCGAAAGAAAAGCGCTACGCAATTTGAAAAATGATGAAACAATAGTAATAAAAAAGGCAGATAAAAATTCAAATTGTGTTATTTTAGACAGGCTAGACTACATAGCAGAAGTCACAAGACAACTAAATACTCAACATTACTGCCAATTAGATTCATTTAACATGGCAGAACTGAAAATCCAGGTCATTGAGTATGTTAAATCATTATACGACCAAGGCATAATCGACAATATATCATTCAAATTTTTAACAAATGGTCAAAAATTAAGAGATGCACGTTTAGGGAGAATTTATATTCTCCCAAAAATTCACCGTCTTGAAACTGAGACGTTTAAACAAATACAACATGATGGATTAAATGAATTAAATATAATTCCACCTGGCAGACCAATTATATCACAGTGTGGTTCTGTAACTGAACTTATAGGTCATTACGTTGACTATTTTCTTATACCAATAGTTCAAAATCAGTCTACATATATAAAAGATACTACATCGTTCATTAATATCATTGAGAAATTAAAACCTATGGCAAATAGCCTGTTGGTTTCGTATGATATAACACAGATGTTTACTAATCTACCTCAAGAAGCGTTATTGGGTGCGGTTGAACGAGCCTATGACAGTTTTGACAAATCAAACTTCAAAGTCAGTGCTCCGCCGGTCCATGTATTAATACATTTGTTGAGAATCATTTTAGAAAACAATGTATTTGAATTTGATGGAAAAATTTATAAACAAATAATAGGTACGGCAATTGGTGCAGTTCCTTCACCGGAAATCTGTGACATACTTATGTTTGAAATAATGAATCAAATTATTTCTGCATTTCAACATAAAGACAAAATATTTTATCATGGCAGATATAGAGACGATGGATTCATAATATATGATGGGACATCAGATGAAATTATAGATTTGTTTCATCTAGCAAATGATTATAACCCTTATTAAAGTTCACTTATGAAATCTCAAACGATAAAATGTCGTTCTTAGATGTTGATGTAATGAAAGGTCAAAGATTTACAACACATGGCATTCTTGACCTTGAAATACATTTTAAAGAAACCAATTCTTATCTGTTTCTACACAGAAATAGCTGTCACCCACAGCATGTATTCAGAGGATTTATTAAAGGTGAAGCAATACGGCAAATTAGAAACACAAGTGACCATAACAAATTAATAAACAATCTAACTAATTTCAAAGTGAAATTATTAGATAGGGGTTATGATAACGTTGAAATAGATGACAGTATTACTGATGCTTTATCAATTGACCGTACTGAATTACTACAACAAAACAAATCAAAAGAAAAACAAATTATTCCATTAGTTTTAATAACTAAATATAATCCATATATACGTAAAATAAAGAAACGTATAATGAAACACTGGCATTTATTACAATTTGACGAAGAATGTGTACAAATATTCAATACAGCACCAATAGTTGCGTATAGCAAACACAAAAGTGTTGGAGATATGCTTTGTAGATCAAAGTTAAAGACTTAAACATAAAATTGACAGTTGGACCCTGATGATGGCAGATCTGTCATAATAACTAGGTATATTGAAGAAGAATTTAAATATAAATATATCAATATATACATGAATAACTTTCATATTTGATTATATTCAAATAATGCATCTTAAAATGACCATCCCAAGCTTAACTGCCGAAACACTAAAGTAGTGTCGGGTCCTATCATGCAATATGGGATGCGTGGTTGCATGGGTGTTTTATTATAACAAAAGAAATCCAGTATTGACACCTTTTACAAAACAAGAGATTTTTCGAAGACCCAAGAATATGTAGAGGAAGTCTAAAAAATTAAACAGACTTATAACACTATAGAGTAAAGCTTAAACAAGCCATCCGAAAAAATACAAAGCAATAGGGATTTTTTGTTGACATATACAATACAGCGATTCAAATCTGTTGTGACCATTTGCGCTGCATTGGTGTGTCATCGGAAAGACTTACATAACCAAAATAAATCATTTGGTTTTACTAGGTTTATCTATTGTAACTTTTTTATATTTTGAGATGACCCCTTAGTTTCGTCAACTGTAATCGTAAGTCTAAGTGTAATCCTATGTATAGACCTAGTTTCCGCAAATGTCTAATAAGAGAGCTAGAAGGAAATACATTTTAAGGTATGAATAGTTATTGAGAATTGACGTGTATCTATTTAACCATGCAATAATAGTATAGGTTATATATATATATATATGAACTTGTAAATAAGAAATATGTAAATATGAAATTGCGTTTTATAAATCAGTGCCTAGAAAGAGCCCCTTGACACGCAATAACAGACAGAATGTAAGTTGTAATGTATTTGTAGAACATCATAATAATTAGAATTGAAAACTAAGCAGGTATTAGTCTATTTGAAGTTTTATACATTAGAATATATTGTGGTAACCATTTTAAAGAAGAAAACATCAAATTTGATGGGAACATAAATATCACATTCAAGTTTACCGTAAATTAATTATATATGTCTGATGAATAAAAATGAACACATAGGGAAGCCAGAACACCAATTGATTGGTATCAAATCTTAAACAAAATGTGAAAAGGGTAAAAACGCCAGTGATCTTGTTGTTTTCCTTTTGTATCCCCACAATGGACGCCAAACTGTAATTAAAACGTCTGAGACGATAAGCTCTTTATACATAGAAAAGCTATTTATAAATTTACAAATTCAAGATTTTTAGGAAACTATACGGATTATGTTCTTCTCGTATATTTTATGATGGTATGATACTAAACCCGTAACGGCAGGAATTGTGCTTGATTTTCATAATAGAAATAATCTTTCATTCAGTTTAATTGAGGTCTGGAGCTGGTATGTCAGTAACTGCTAGTAGTCCTTTGTTAATTTATGTTGATCATTGTCATTTTGCTTAGTTTCTTCTGTTACCTAATCTAACATCGGACTCGGACTTCTTTTAAACTGAGTTTTACTGTGCGTTTATTTATTCTACATTGCCTAGAAGTATGGCTAGAAGTATAGGGGAGGGTTGAGATCTCACAAAACATGTTTAACCCCGCCGCATTTTAGCGCCTGTCCCAAGTCAGGAATCTCTAGCCTTTGTAAGTCTTGTATGTTTTTTTTTATAATTTTGGTTCATTTATATGTTTCGGAGTTTAGTGTGACGTCCGTTTTTGCTGAACTAGTATACATTTTTGTTTAGGGGCCAGCTGAAGCCCTCCTCCGGGTGCGGGATTTTCTTGCTGTGTGGAAGACCCATTGGTGGCCTTGGGCTGTTTTCTGCTCTTTGGTCGGGTTGTTGTCTCTTTGACACATTCCCCGTTTCCATTCTCAATTTTATTCATTTTACTTTTCTAGCTGCAAGCTTTTAAAAGGTATTGTTCAATAACTAGCTTTTTAGAAAAAGCTACTTGTTTTCTAATTGGAAGCTTCTTAAAGAAGCTTTTTCTTTTGCAATTAACTACGATGCAATGTTACCTAAAGTGCAACGCAGTAGTGGACGCTACGTACCACATATAATTTAATTGAAACGAAAATCCGCAAATTGAAACTAATCATTGTCTGACACCTTGACGTCAGTCAATAATCTTCTGACGTATTGCAACAATCTCTTTTCAATTTTCAACTGTTTTATTTTTTATTTTTTAGACAATATTTGTCGGGAACTTGTGTGACTTTAAGTAATGCAAGACAAATTTGCAAGTGTAAATACGTCTGTGAGAGATGAACAAAACCTGGGACCAATATAGATATCTTGTATGTAAATTTGTCTGGCTATCGGTACTGCGTGAGATTCAACAGGTAGCACAGATCAAAATCTGCTGTACACGATTGCAAAATCAATTATTAAGCAATCAATATTCGTCTTTATGGTGATGTTTTCTCTAAATTTGGATACATCGGATATTGATTAATTTTAATGGTGTGTTCTAGTGGCGTGACATATTCTAGACGTCATAATCTCACCGAAAGTCAAAAGAAAGCACTTCTGATGGGAACATCGACCGAATTATGATGATCGCTCAGATTCAATCAATCAGTTACATAAATCAAAATAAATGACAGAAAGATCGCACAATGCTTCTTGACCTGCTATTCAAGCGGTAATATGACGTTGTCATGTCTCTTAACGGTACACTAGCTGGTGTTCAAATCACATTGACGATGTTTAAAAAGAGGAATCACCGTATATTCAAAATGCAGTTTCTTTTTTCCGTTTGTATATTTAACCTCATACCGGTTAATGATTGCTAGGGTTCATTTCGAAGTGATTTGGCATGAATACTCATTTATTGATTTTATCTATAAATGATTTCAGTTTTATGCGAAACTACTATAATAGTAGTCTCAGTTTTGAACAAAATTTTGATAAATGCAAATTTGAAAATTTGACTCTTTCTGTACATAATTGGCTAAAATTGAGAAACTGACATTCCTATACTGTTAACTCTCGTTGTCTCGAACTCGGTTGACTCGAAAGTTCGGATGAGTCGAAATTTTCCAGTGGTCCCGAACTACACATTTTTTTCTAGAGGTCATATTAGACATCTTCACCATAAGCCGAAACCGAAATCGATACCGATACCGGAACCAAAACTGAAATCAAGGATAACTGAGTGGGTTGAAACTCTCCTCTGTAAATGTCGTTGTGAACTAAAATATCTATTCATTCATATTATTTTGAAAGTTTTATATTGATGATTACTGGACATGCTAATTCGCATGATATTTTTTAAATAGTGAAGATTAATTAAACCTCTACTGAATATGCTAATACAAGTGTTTACAAGCCAGTGACAACCACGATGAAATGGTCATGCTTTCTCTCGACCTATGACGTCCATCAATTTTTTAGTCAGTACGTCATTTTTGTCCTAATGCATTAGAAAGTTCGTTGAATGGTAAAATGAACATTAAACGAGAAAGGTAAATATGCTAGATATACTTACTGAAGGTGTTATAAGATGATTAAAGTCAGAAATTTTCTCCTTGACAACATGTAAAGACCCGTCTAAATTCCATTTAATTGATAAATTCACAACACTTACCGTTATCTTGATGATATATTTTCGTTAAATAATCAAGAATTGTCTAAATATACTGCCGAAATTTACTCACAGGAACTTACCTTAAATAAATTAAATATTAACAGCAAGAAGTGTCCTTTCCTAGATTTAGACATTTCGTTTTTACACCAGAAACTCTACACACAAATTTACGACAAAAGGGATAATTTTTCTTTCCCTATAGTTAATTTTCCTTTTTTGGACGGTGATGTTCCTCTAGCACAATCTTACGGTGTTTATATATCCCAACTCGTTCGTTATGCCCGTGTCTGTAGTGACGTTTTGGATTTCAATCGTAATCAATGTATTACTTGTATTTTATTAAGTCAGGGATTTCGTTACCACAAAATACTTAAAACCTTTACTAAATTCTTCCATAGATACAAAGATTTGGTTGCAAGTTTGGCTGTACATGTAAAATTACCAATTCAACACTGTAATTAGATCTTTGAATATCGTTTTTATTGGTATAAATATTGATTTTGTTATCAGTAAATTAAAATCATACTAAATAATTTTGTTATACACATATGCACTTTAATGGTACTACAATCTGTCGATACCTTTATTTTGGCATTGCACAAGTTCGTGTTTTTCACTTACTGTTAATGACGTCTTTACACTAAATCCATTGGATGTTGGAAATGTATTGATTGATATTTTAGTCTTAGATAAATGATTTTTTTATTAGTTGTTATTGGCTTTGAACTACTAGTATCTGTCAGTAACTGCGAGTACTATAATACCTGTACTTAGTGTCCTTTTTTGTTGTTAGGGGCGAGGGATGGATAAATACCCTGCCACGTCCGGTCTGTGTTTTTGTTTGATGTTTTTCTGCTTTGTATCGATCTGATGAGTTAAGCCCTTTTCAACTGATTTTCATAGTTTGTTCTTATGTTGTGCTGTTACACCACTGTCCCAGGTTAGGGGAGGGTTGAGCGCTCACAAACATGTTTAACCCCGCCACATTCAGTATGTGCCTGTCCCAAGTCAGGAGCCTGTATTTCAGTGGTTGTCGTTGGTTCATGTCTGTCATATTTGTTTTTCGTAAATTATTTTGTTATAAATTAGGCCGTTAGTTTTCTCAATTGATTTGTTTTTTTATTTTTCAATGTCGGGGCCTTTTATAGCCGACTATACGGTATGGATTTTCTCATTGTTGTAGGCCGTACAGTTGCCTATAATTGCTTAAGTCCACTTTATTTGAACTTTGGTTGATAGTTGTTTAATTGGCAATCATACCACATCTCCTTATTTTTATATTAACAGCTTCAGTATAAGTAAAAAATATATCTATATGTGCCGATGACAGTAAGTTACATTTTAGAGAAATTACCCTTGTTATCAGGACTTACCAGAGATTCATTTGATTTATTTTTGTGCTTAATAATAGATTGTTAACAGTTCTATTTACATATTATTTGCTATTTTCTATTAATGGAAAGGCTTGGCGTGGCGTAATATAAGGTACATGAATTAAGAAGAATCTTTATTATATTCAAGTTTCAATTTGACTTCATCCCATGACTAACAGGTGCTGAAAAGACCAAACAAAATTTATTAATTGATTCTCATTCTTCTGAATGCCCATTTCTTTTATTCAATGTCATTATAATTAAAATATGTAAACAAAACCTTGCTCCGATTTAAGACTAAAATAGTACCAGAAAACATTTCCCATTCGATTGTCTCTGAGGGGGGTAGAAGCCTGCCAAACCTGAACTCTTGAAAATATCAACAGGACATTTCATGTTATTTTTTGTTATTTTTTACAATTCTGAAATGGACAAATTTTTTAATTGCCCGATAGGTTTGGTTTAAAACAAGTTTCACTTTAGGTTGATGAGAATCCAGGAATTGTTTTATGTGGCCTTCGGAAAATGTACTAAATGTGAATGCATGCTGTAATTTGCTTACCTATGTCACCTATTGTAATCGCTAAATCAGCCCAGTTTTGACTTAAATTTACTTTATAGCAATAGAGGTTGAGCCATTGCTGGAAGTATATTAAGCATGGACCGATAAAAGATAAAACAATGCCAGTGAGATTTTATTTTAAGACAATGCACCTAAAAACAGATCTTTCACTTTGCTCTGTTAGATTTGCTGGTGGGATGTTTTCAGATCTTACACGAGTGATAAGCAAATATAATATGGAGCAAAGGAAAGATGATTTTAACCAGATTGATTGATTTTAATCATAATGCTATCATTCAGAAACCTAATTTATTGTCACAAAGATTTTTATGCTTTAGTCTTGACATCTCAGAAATATCATAACACTGAGTTTACAAACTACATTGTAAATTTTTGTGTCTGATGCCTAACACTTTCCTTTTCTTGTTTCTATGGCAAGTCATGATTGAACATTGGTCACAAATGACTGTTTTCCTTTCCGTTAGACAACGCAGAAAAGTTGTTATAATACATTGTCAATTTGAACTTGAACTTGACAAAAAGCGAGGACAAAATGAGATTTTACTTTACCATAGATTGATTACCTAACTTATTCACTAACAGAGTTAAATTTGAAATTTAGCTGAAAAGTGGATAAATATTGTATTCAACGTGATAAACTTATAGAAGCTGTTTCTCTAATTAGTTATAGTAGAGATACAAGGTTTCAGATGGATATACCAGGAAATAACACAAGACATTTAATCAAGAGAGAGGTAGACGATACCAAAGAGATATTCAAACTCATAAGTCGAAGACAAACTGACAACGCCATAGAAAAAAAGATAAACTACCAAAAGAAAAACAATAGTTTACAAAACACAACATATGTTTTATCAAAATTTATTAAATCTGTATGAAAAAGTTTAGATACATACAGAATTATGGCAATTTATTTGAGATTATTCATTACTCTTCGATACTTGTTTGAATGAAACGGTTTAACAACTTTCTATTGTTCATGATGTACTGATTGGTATTCCTTTGAGCTTGTTCAATGGAGGTCTGTCAATGAATACCGACAGAAAAACTCGCCGCAAGAAGATGTGGCTAAGATTAGAGAGTTTAGTGTTCTTAACCTATGGTAAATAATAAACTTTCAGTGGTATTTTAAACACATTGTATTTGTAGAATGATTTTATTTAGCAAACTGATATACTTGACGATTGTTGAAAGTTGGTTTTTGTTTGCCAAATTTATCCGATATAAGCATAAAAAAGGTACCAATATCATTTCTTTGTAGTCATGCAACTTTTATATTTGAATTTTGAAAAATTTATGCGTTAGTCATCCGTCGTAATAATTTGATTGAAGTATAGTGATATATTAGGGTGATTGGTTGAATAAATTAAATTTATTTTGTAGTCTAAATTTATGAATTATATATGTTCTATTCAGTAGTGTTTTAGTTACTATAGTACTTGAGAGAATTCATTTATAAAAACCAGTTATAAATGGCAAAATATGTTAGAATTGATATTTGTTTGTGTAGACAGATAAAAATAATTATCTAATGAATTTTCACATGCAGCATTAGAAATTATTTCAAAACAATTGGCTGCAAGCTTGAATAAAAGTGACACGGTAAAAAATTATACAGGAATTTGCCTTTGTTATAAGTATGTTAGGTTGATAGAATTAATTACAATTGAATTTTTATTGGCCTTAAAAATGTCCTTTTTCATTTTTGGGATCGGCCCCGAATAATCTTGGGACTATTTTTATGCATCCCAAAATTTAAAAAAACCTAAATCAACGTACATATTGTTTAATGAAACAGTAAAGGTAAACACCCTTATAAAATGACCAAGTGCAAGATATATTGGCCTTTACATCCAGGATGTTTTACTCTCCTACCTATAGGAGCCTAATCCTGTATTTGGAAAAAGAATATATATGAATATTAAATGTGTAATGCTAATACCTTTCAACCTATTGCTACAAGAACACCTGTCCATTAAAATTTGTCTCTTCTCAACAGTGAAATCCTGGATCTCACACACTGTTGAACTACAGTCCATTCTATCCCTTCTCGCCTTCAAGAATTATTTCAAAAGTAAATGTACAACCAGATACATATCATAGTACACTATATATATGTCTAGTACAACTAAGCCTGTATTTGTATTGTGGTTCTTGATCTGGTTAAATATTCATTCAAGAATAAGAATGAATGAATTGTAGCAGTCTTAACAAACATCTCTAGTCAGAAACTTGATGCTGAGACTACTATAACTATTGTGTTATAGAAATCTCAGCTTGTTTGTGGGGAATTTGAAACTACTGAACATTATTAATTAAAATGCCAAAGATACCATGTATCTCGTCAATGACATGTAAATAACATAGGTCTTCTAATCAGAATGTCCACAAATAGCTCACCTTTTTGGCTTTGATAGACTATCAGAAGTAGATCAAAACAAATTTGTTTTTAAAGCTGCCCAAACATCTATAATCTAATACCTCAACTGACCCCTCCCTTCAAAATAAATATTCTCCCTTTCTTTAATATCTAATGTCACTTTTCTCATCATGCACATGTCTTCTTCCCATTGAAACTACTCTTATGTGTATAAATATACATGTATAACATCAAATATTATTTTTCTTTAGTTTCTTGTATTCACTATATGCATTTTTTGCATACATACATGTGTATTCGTCTGCCTATTGGCATGCAAATAAGTATTAAATAATGAGATGTGGTATTATTTCCAATTAGACAACTATCCACTAGAGTCCAAATAATATGGATTCAAAACATTTTAGATTATATATGGCCTTCAACAATGAGCAAACCCATTTTGTACAGTCAGCTTTAAAGGTCGAACCCTGAACAGTTGGGGCAATCATGGACATAACATTCAAGCTTGATACATTGAATTTGGATTGTGATTAAATATTTGACACAGTATAGGTTTCTGACAAAGAATGGTCTAAGAACTTTTGAAATTTTACATTTACCTTTTATGGTCCAATATCCAAAATCTAAATACATGTTTAGATTCAGCATATCGAAGAACCCCAATAATTCGTTAAAATCAAACATAGTTAATTTCGGACACTTTGGACCTTAATGTGGACCAATTTGAAAACTGGGCTAAAATTAAAATCTAAATACACGGTTAGATTTGGCATATCAAAGAACCCCAATAATTCATTTTATATGAAATCAAACAAAGTTTTATTTTGGACGGGTTCATAAAATGAATTATTGGGATTTTTGATATGCCAAATCTAACCGTGTATTTAGATTTTTACACGGTCAGATTCAGCATATTAAAGAACCCCAAGGATTCAAGACTTCGAATTAAACCCCATTCAAATTTGTCAAGAAATAAACAATTTATTTAGCATTAGAAAAGTATTGTTTTGGCCCTTTGTTGCTAAGCGGCCATAACCCCCAAATTCAATCCCAACATTCTTTTTTTGGAATGGAAACTTTTGGTACAATTTCATAGAAATCATAGACTAATACTCAAGTTATTATCTGGAGACCAGAAATACCAGAAAATGTTTTGGCCCCTGTTTGGCCCCTCTTTCCTAAGGGTGGTATAAACAGTTTCGTATAAAAAAAAAGGGGTTATTCCTCGACTAAAAATAGCCATGGAAGGAAATCCCTTTTTATTTACATAATTGGTGAAAAAGTATCATGTTTTTTGTATTTGATGGTAAAAAATAGTTAGTTAGCTTTCAATAAAAACAGGTTGAATGATTTTAAAATAATTTTAAAAATAAGATCAAATATATTTGCTTTACGGGTCGACAACACTCTAAACTTCCTGTTTTTTGGTAGTGAAAATTGAAAACTTGTTTGTAGCTACTGTAGCTCTTTCCGAAGCAGGAGAGCGTACCCTGAAGCTTGAATTTTTTAAAAGGCCAGGTAAAAATATATGAAATTCATAGTTTTGAACATTTGAAATGTACCTGTATCATGCCTACATGGGTATTTACATGACCTGATTTCGGGTTTTTCATGTTGAGATTGGGCCTTTATTTTCTCATTTTCTCTGGATCGAACTACATGTATTTTATTGTGTTGAAATTACGCTTTATTTCTTTTTCATATTAAACAAGAGAAAATTCTGATTCCAGTGATATCTAGTTTTAAACAAGTATTTTATTAACAATACCACCACTAAGGGTCACTTAATATGCATGGTCCCTCAAAATATGACGTCATAGAAAAAAACCCTGTTGATTGCACCCTAAACGGTTTGGGCAATAACCCCCAAAAGCAATCCCAAACCTTCCTTTTGAGGTTTGAAACCTTTTGATACAATTTCTTAGAGATCCATACTCTTATACTAAAGTTATTAGATATAAGAAGATGTGGTATGAGTGCCAATGAGACAACTCTCCATCCAAGTCAAAATTTGTAAAGTAAACCATTATAGGTCAAAGTACGGCCTTCAACACGGAGCCTCGGCTCACACCGAACAACAAGCTATAAAGGGCCCCAAAATGACTAGTGTAAAACCATTCAAACAGGAAAACCAATGTCTGGAAATCAAATGTCTTCGGACGACTCAGACGACGACGACGTCATACCCTTATTCGGCCGCAAAAGTTTTGCGGTCGTATAAAATAACCAACAATCTGATTTATGACAAACCAATATGCGGAAAAATATGACAGACAGCAGCTAACGACAACCACTGAATTGTGCGCTCTTGACTTAGGACCGGCACATGTTGAATGTGGAGGTCGTGCGCTTTGAGTATCATTCTTGCGAGTGCTTACCCTCCCTTTTACCTGGGACATTTGTGTAACAACACAACATAACAAAAACTTTAATAAGAGGCTGTGAAAATTGGGTTTCATAAAATTTTATAGCTTAGTATGTATCATTGGTAAAACAATGAAGGGCAATTACTCATGAACGGAAATCATATTCTAATTCGCACACTTAAACGAACATAAAATAGTTATCAAATAACCACAAACTCTCTCATGGGAGACGCCACTTGCATAGACAAGTGCACATTTCTATTTATATTAGTATAATGAAATAAAAAGTTCGTGTAAATACTGGTATTGGTTGCCGCATTCTAGTGGTCAATAAATCTGAAAATAAATGAAATAAATTATTATATTTTCATTTGGTAAAATGATACTGTACACTTTGACTGCAATAGCTCAATGACTTTAAACTACCTAAATTCACTCGTGCATGTAACTTCATACCCCTTTCAAACCGACCTTACTATAAATAACCAAACACGTGTCAACTATAAACAAACAACACTCTTACATGTTCGAATTTTTGTACAACTTTGATAACTACATAAGTGAAAATCTTCAATATTAAACTTGATCTCAATTTTCTCAATTTTGTCATCAGTAATAACATATTAAAATCAGAAAATATATTGTTTGAACGGTTCATAAGATATTACACAGAAACGACATACAGAGCTATTTTCCAATCAATCGAGAACCATTGCTCCTGAATGACAAAAGAAAAACCTTACCTCCTTTTGTCATTAACAACAACATATTAAGATTTGAAACGCATGATCTGAACAGTTCATAAGTTATTGAACTGAAACAACTGGAGCTGCCTCCTACCCGCCCTACAACCTGATTTCCGTCAGTAAACCCGGTACAAAATCAGATGGGAACTTGATAGACTCATCGGATTGGTACCCAGTGTGAAATCTGGTTAAAAGATCAAAAGAAAATTAAAACCAATTGTTCAAAGAACAATTGAAGGTCTTTCCACCCTTATTGCATATGTTTTGATAGGAAAATATTCACTTCTGGTTTAAAATGTCAATTCTGGTGACAGATAATAGCTTAATTAACGCTGATTAACATCAGATGAACCCTGCCTGATGGACATATAAACCTGACAACCATTCCATTCACCAAATATAGTTGACCTATTGGTTATACATGAAGTATCTTAATTAGAGGCTCATCTGCATCTTCAACAATGGCCACTTTTTATTAAAAATCATCATTAAAGGGGAATAACTCTATTTGAGAGTTAACTGACAATTTCAGTCATGTTGACATGTAAGTAGATCTTATTCTGATGACAATTTATCCTTTTTAAAGTTCCTGTTTATCTATTATAGTTTTCAAGATAATAGGCAAACAATGCATAAAAATGCAAAAAAATATCATTTAAAGATGTGAAATTAAAAAAAAATCTAGAATTTGAAATTGATATTAATAGTCAGAAGGGCATTAGTTAAGGAACAAAATAAGCTAAAAATATTGATTGGTTATGGGACTCCTTTTTGAGATATTTTATTTTATTTTAAATGGCGGGAAAAGACTGACTCGGACTTTTACCTTATATTTAGCATTGGCACTATTTGGGTCTCAAATCGTTAAAAAGAAATCTAGAATCTGCTTAAATTTTGGTAAATGACCTTTTATGAGCTATTGAAGTCTTATATGAAAAGAAAAGTGGGTGTTATGGGGCAAAATAGTTTACCCTATATCGTAGGAAAAAAACCAAGGAGTCCGAACATTTGACAAAAAATCCTAAATCTGACCTAAGTACATCCTTAAGGGCAATAAATCTTAAATGACTGAAGATTTCGACCATAATGGCTTATTTGTAGATCTTGTCTTGCTGATCATTTGTGCTATTTTAAGTTTCTATCTGTCTATTACAGTTTTCAAGATAACAGACAAAAATGAGAAAAATTGGGGAAATCGTCATTAAAGGGCAATAACTTCAATAAGGAGTCGACTAACCATTTCGGTTATTTGATTTATTTGTAGATCTTGTCTTACTGATCACTTTTGTTTTTAATGTTTCTATCTGCCTATTATAGTTTTTTAAGATTTCGTCATTAAAGGGCAATAACTCCAATAAGGAATCAACTGAAGATTTCGGCTATGTTGACATTTGTAGATCATGTCGTGCTAATCATTTTGGGTTTTGAAGATTCTATCTATCTCTTATAGTTTTTAAGATATTATGCAATAACGCAAAAAAAAAATGGTAAAAATCGTCATTAGAGGGCAATAACTCTAATAAGGACGTCTGACGATTTTGGTCTTATTTGTAAATCTTGGCTTGCTGATCATTTTTGCTCTAAAGTATCTATCTATCTATAATTATTTTCGAGATAATAGGCAAAAAAATGGTAAAATTCGTTATTTATGAGCTAAGAACTCCTATTGGAATTCGTCCGACAGTTTAGACGTAAACGGACAATAGGTAGAGCTAAACATTTTGAACATTTTTGCCCCTGTCAGATTTTCTCTATTTATAGCGATTTTCGAAATAATAGGCAAAACCAATATTAAATGAAGAATGAAAATGAGGTCGAGGTCAGATGCCAGATAGACAAGAACACTTTACAATTATTCAATACACCAAATATAGTTGTCCTATTTCGAATAATAACAAAAAACTAGTAGTTTTCAAGAGCCTGTGTCGCTCACCTAGGTCTACGAGCAACAATGAACCTTCTCCAACATTGTGGACTAGAATAGAATTCAAGGCAAAAATCTCTTTGTTGTTGATCTTGTATTGCTGATAATTTTTTTTGTTAACAGTTTCTCTCTAGCTTCTTAATTGTTTGCCCAACACACAAAAACATAGAAAATGACAATCACTTCTATCAACCAGTCTACTAACGATTTTTGCAAAATATAAGTTATTTGTAGATCTTGTCAAGTTGATCATTTCCGCAATTTTAAGTGTCTATGTATTATACTTTTCAAGATAATAGGCAAAAACACTATAAGTGGATATAACTCGTCATTTAAGAGCAATAACTCCAATAAGGAGTCGACTGGCGAATTGGGACATGTTGACTTATTTGTAGATCTTGTCTTGCTGATCATTTTTGTTTATTTAAGTTTCCATCTAGCTATTATGGTTTTAAGAAATAGACAAAAACGCAAAAAATGTGTAAAAAATCGACATTAAAGGGCAATAACTAAAATATGCTAATTGGTGATCGTTTTTGAAATTTAAAGTAACTGTTTCTTTCTATCTGTCAGAATTTTTGAAATAATAGGCAAGACTGAAAAATATGGTAAAATTCGTCATTTACGGGCAATAACTCCTATAAGAAGTAGTCTGACAGTTTTGATGTAAATAGACATGTAGATCTCATCGTTCTGAACAATTTTGCTTGCATCAGATTATCTCTATTCATAGCAGTTTCCAAGATAATAGACTTGTAAAAAAACTTGTATTTTATCCCTGTTCTATTTTTAACAACGTCCGCCATGTCGGTTGGTAGGCAAAATCATCGGACACATTTTTTAGACTAGATACCTCAATGATGATTGTGGCCATGTCTGGTTAAATTTGGGCCATTAGTTTCAGAGGAGAAGATAACGACGTTGACAAACACCAAGTGATGAGATCTGAAAAGCTCACTGGAAAGGGCAAGGTGAGCTAAAAATCATATGATAAACAAGAGGCACAGCTTGTAAAAAAAATGCTGGTTTGGCAGTTAGGACTTATATGCACAAACTGTAATTACTCATTGTGTTGTTGATTTTTTTTAACTGATATGTTTAACCTAGTTCCTGTAGTTTTTAGATAACGCAAAAAACTATACAAAAAAAATCTACATTTTCAGTGGCAATAACTCTAAAACTGATCGTCAAATTTTTAGCTTTTGTCACGCTGTTAGTTTTTTAGTTTAAACTGTTTACCTAGCTCCTACAATTTTCAAAATAACACCCAACAAATGTGAAAAATTAGAGAAAATGTTTATGTAAGGGCAATAACTCAAAAACAGATTGACAGAATTTTCAGAATATTTCAATTTAATAGATCTCGTCTTGCTGATAGTTTTACATTTAAACTGTTAACCTGGCTTCTACATTTTGCAGAACAACAGCCAATAACTTAAAAAAATAATATTTCAAGAGCAATAACTCAAAAATGAGTAGTTAGATTTTCTCAAATTTTGAGGGTGGATAGACTACATCGTGTCATGTGGATCATTTTCGCAATTTACACTTTTAACCTAGCTCCTTCATTTTAAAAAATGGCACAGAATGCCAAAAGTTTTTAAAATCAACATTTCAGGAACAATAACTCCCAATCAGGTGAGGAGATTTTCGAAACTAGCCAAAACCACGGTGTAGAATGGTAACGGACTTATCGGGTTTTTGTCGGCGTTTCCGCACTAATCGGGTTCGGCAACGGACTTATCGCGTTTTGTTTCCAGACAGTGTGACACAAAATGAGCCAAATAGACGAAAAGAAGTCGTTAGTGTTTATGTTTATATGATCACGGAAGGCACCGATGATCTAAGTTTGCAAAATTTTTCATTTTGCTTCGGTACCACTCTTGGCTTTTTCAAAGAGCTCCACACTAAACAGGACAACCGGCCGAACACAGCTACTAGTGGTGTGGTTTCCGTTCAAATACACAGTATATTAGAATGTGGACTTTTTGTGCTCCTTTATTTCATGCAAAATACATATTAGAACCACTTGTGTGCATTCAAAAACAAAAAGTATCATATATTGAAGCTTTTTTCAAAATTGCTTGGCAGCGGACTAATCGGGTTTCCCTAAAATGACGTGTTTTTTGGCAAGGAACTGTTGGGGTTTATTGAGCAAAGGACTTTTTGTGTTTTTATTGTTTTAACAGGGTAAAAATTTTTTGTTTGTTTGGGAAATGAAAAATAAAAGATTTTAAAAAACCCATTTGACATCTTGTGCTAGAATATACAAGTCTGGAACTTATCACGGACAAGTGTTTTTTTCAATCTTGATTTAGTACACCGGTATGGGGTAATATCATATGCAATGCCAAACAAAACACAAATGGTCAAGGAATAAGGCTTTTATTTCTGCTCTTTCCCAGATTAACATGTGCAGGTCTATTGATGGATGTTTCGAAAAGACACATTCATTCCGGCGTAATAGAAAAGACAGGTTAATATTAATGTCTCTCGTTTAAATGCAAGGCCAAGGGGAAGGATGTTAAAAAACAATCAGCAACATTCAATTCAATTTAGCCTATTTTACGTTACATGATTTATATATTTAAATATATATATTCATACCAAGTCTTCTTTCGACGTATTCATAATGATGCATGTATGAGTGAAGTTTTATGTTTCAGTCATCAAAACAATTGTTGATGGAGCCGGTGAATAATTGTGACAACCTTAATTATTAATCCATTTAGTCTTAGATGCATGATTGTTGTATTAGTTGTTAGTGGCTTTGAACTAGTTGTCAGTTAACTGCGAGTACTCGCAGATCTGTTCCTAGTGTCTTTTTGTTGTTGGGATGTACAAGTACCCGGCCACGTCCACTTGTATTTTTGTCCATCTGATGAGTTAAGCCTTTTTCAACTGATTTTTATAGTTCATTCTTATGTTGGACTGTTCTACCACTGTCCCAGGTTAGGGAGGTTGGGATCCCGCTAACTGTGATGTTTAACCCCGCTACATTATGTATGTATGTGCCTGCCCCAAGTCAGGAGCCTGTAATTCAGTGGTTGTCGTTTGTTTATGTGTTACATTTGATTTCGTTCATTTTTTAATATAAATAAGGCCGTTAAAAAGTTCTCGTTTGAATTGTTTTACATTGTCATTTCGGGGCCTTTTACAGCTGACTATGCTCATTGTTGAAGGCCGTACCATAATTATGACGTCTTGAAAGGCTATTTATTATATTTTTTCTTTCTTTGACGCCTTACATCGTCGCAGAAGGGCGTCAAGGCAAAATATAGAATTGCCTTCCCAGACGTCATAATTATATGGACTAAAACCTTAAATTCCTGCTATGAGGACGAGATACTGATAGAATCTCACACATTTGTTTGTGGATTAATAAAATATATCATTGCGTGATGTGTGATTAATGTATAAAGTAAGAGGTGATTAACCCAGGCGGAGTAAACACATAGACTGACTGAGAAGATAGGAGTCTCCATATTCACTTGAACACAAAAAGTCCGGTGCTTATAACACAAAAGTCCGGTGCCACTAATTTTTAAATTAACCATCATTTAAGACCTTAATAGTGCATGAAACAGTTCCGAAAGGAAAATGTCTACATTTAATGAATAATCACCAAAATTTACTTGGAAAAGAAAACAGCATGCTTAAAACACGCTTCAATTAGACATCTTTCCATGAAAATGTTTGTTTTCAAGTTCGGGTACCACGTTGGTGGAAACAATTTGAAATAAATCGTAGCTTCCATGAATATATGATTAGCTAGCCAGCAAAATAAATAATTTCCCATTCCATGACATCAAGCTTATTTGGAAATATCAATTCTGCTTTAATACAAGTTGAAAGAAATAACCACTTACGCCAAATGTTGTCATCTGAAAACGCGATAAGTCCGTTGCCGAACCCGATTAGTGCGGAAACGCCGAAAAAACCCGATAAGTCCGTTACCATTCTACACCGTGAAAACTGTAGTTTGACTCTATATTCTATTTTTAGACATGGTAGCCAGGGTGATTGATCAATTTGGACAAAAATCACAAACTTTATAGTTGACATCCTACAAATGAAGCAGACAAACTTTGGTTTTGATACATTTACGGACAACAGACGACAGAGGCAGAGTGATGGCATAAGCTTACATATACTTCCGGCCAAGTGAGAGAAAAATATAGTTTGTTTATAATTGTAGTTGAACTTGAACATTTTTTTTTTAAACAGATAGATTCATACACCAAGCACAACTTACGTAATTTTCAAAATAGTTTACACACATACACCTCATATTTATAACTTGAATATATGAGAAAATGTAATTTAAAATTTCTTTACATGGGCATGAATATGATCTAAAGAATGTTCACCTCATTATTGCACTATGTTGTTTGAACTAGAGATGAACTTTGGAAGATAAACCTATTAAGCTAGTACTGAAATAAAGGTTTTTTTTTGCATTTGAAATTTTTCTTCAGATATTTTCTCTGAATCATGAAAAAGGTTCTGTCTATGTTTCATTCTTTGAAGGTTTGATAAAGTTACTGATGTCTAAAAACTAACCCCTGACTGTATAATGTAACTCCAAATGCAAATTAACAGTAAAATAAAAAAAAAAAAACAAGAGTGCACACGCTGAAATGTCTCACCTGTTTTACTGACCATTGATTTTATGTTGAAAGTCTTAAAGATAAAGGTTTTCCTAAAAGCCTTACAGAAACTTAACTTTTTTAAACCTATTACAATGAGGTCAAGGTCAGATGATACCTTCAGACAGACATGTACACCTTACAATCATTCCATACATCAAATATAGTTGACCTATTGCTTAAAGTACTTCAAAAACAGACCAAAAACAAAAACTTAACATTGACCAATGAACCATGAAAATTAGGTCAAGGTCGGATGAAACCTGCTAGACTGACATGTACATGTACCCATTACAATCATTCCATGCACCAAATATAGTTGCTCTACTGCTTATGGTATTTGAAAAACGGACCTAATCAAGTAGCTTTAACCTTGATCACTGATCCATTAAATGAGGTCGAGGTCAGGTGAACTCTGTCTGACGGACATGTAGACGGTGCAAGGAACCCATATACCAAATATAGTTATCCTATTACTCATAATAAGTGAGAAATTCACATGACAAAAAAACTCAATTTTTTTTTCAAGCAGTCGCTGACCCATGAAAATGAGGTCAAGGACAATGGACATATGATTGACAGAAACTTTGTAACATAAGGTATCTGCAAAGGGCCGCTCTTTAAACAGCGTCATAGGGCTGCAAGACTTGAATGGGCTCGTGCAAGACGACGGCAGGGGTTACACACCTGGCAGCATATCCTGTTTACAGATGAGTCCCGACTTGCTCTCCGTTTTAGTGATGGACGCATGAGAGTATACCGTAGGCAAGGTGAACGTTTTTCGGACCCTTGTGTCATGGAAACGGATCGTTTCGGAGGCGGAAGTCTGATGGTATGGGGTGGAATATGTCACAACGGACGCACACAGTTAAAAATCGTTGATGGTAACTTGAATGCCTTGAGATATAGGGATGAAGTTCTTGGCTCTATTGTTCTGCCTTTTATTCGACAATGCGGTTTCAACCATGTTTTCCAACAGGATAACGCTAGATGTCACGTAGCAAGGATTTGTATGGACTATCTTGAACAAAACCATATTCGCGTTCTCCCGTGGCCAGCATTATCACCGGATCTTTCTCCAATAGAACATTTATGGGATCAACTTGGCAGACGTGTTCGAGAAAGGCAAAATCCACCTGAAACGCTTCAAGGTTTGCGTTAAGCCCTCATACAGGAGTGGAACAATATCCTCCAGGCCAACATTATGACTTTGATTGGCAGTGGCGGATCCAGAGGGGCGTAGAGGGCGTACGCCCCCTTTGCTTGCACTTTTTTTTTTTTTTGTAAAATGATTAATCAGACTAGACTTCGTGAACTTTGCCATTTCCCGTGTATTTAATTTTTATGCGACAATTCTTTACTTATAAAGATATTTTTGCTCGTATTTACTGTAATATATTATTGATTATGTCAAAGTCATGTGATTCGCTACGGTGGAGTTGACCAGTGCGTCGAAAAACCGTTACTCAGTCATTTTGAAATTCAAATTAAGTAACACATTGCTTAGGCTGAGGATGACAAGCATGACACCTTCAAAGCGACAAAGGATTGAGCAAGAACGTATTGACTTCTATTTCACAATTCCACCAAACAGAAAGTAATACACTCTCATGAAAAAAAAAGTTCCACAGCAATATTATTTACCTACGAAAGCATGTTTAACCCCACACGCCCAAGCCTATTAATAACATAGCTGAATAATGATCCCCATGCAGTCAGTAAGCTCTAGATAGATTTAAAGTCTAAGGTACGGACCATTTGATTTGAGGGGGCAGTCTGAGATATTTGAGAGAAAAAATTCTGACCCTGATTTTTGCTTTAAACAAAAATTCTGGCCGTATCTGGATTGCAAACAATAGTCTTGTCCACTTTTTTGCGATTAGAAACAAAAATTTCCAACAGAATTATTAAGCATTAAATGAACATGATGAATAAAAAACGGGCGTAATTTTTTTGGGGCCGGGGGTTTGCATGTTAATCTCATATCTGACCGGAATGTCTGTTTTGCCGAACTGATAGATTGAATACTTTTTTCAAGGCCCGACTGCAACCTGCCTGCTGGGTGTGGCCTTTATGTCTCCATTTGTCGACCGTCATTCATAAATTCGTTGTCATTTCAAACTCGTTCGTAGCATTTGGTTGATTTGGAACCCTTTACTTTCCTTGTTTGGTGAAACATTTCAACCATACATTTGGATAAAATTGCTTGTTTGTCTTTCTTAACTCGTGTCGGTCGTATTGTAAATTCATTGAATAACCCGGCGTATATCTTGTTTACAACAAGAAATCTGTGAGGTTATGATAACTAAACATACAACAAACGAGAATTTTCCATGTCCATTTTTTACTGACAAGTCCCACATCAAATATATTAGTACATAGCTTTGGATCCATCCAATCATTTTATAATAGACAATTAATATGGAGAATACGGCATCAAAAATGTCCAACCCTTACACTTTAACTATAAAATTTACATGCCCCACGTCAGGAAGCGTTAAAAAGTGCATTTTACACTTATTTTATGTTTTTCAGCCAAAAAAAGGTCCAAAAAATTTTTCGCCTCACTCCGCTCGGCGACCTTTAAATACTTCGCCCCCCTTTCCAAAATCCTGGATCCGCCCCTGATTGCATCTGTGTGTCGTAGGTTTGAAACTGTGGTAGTTTAACTGTGTCACGTAGAACGTTAAAATAAATATTCTATCTATTTGTTATTGTTTTCTACCAAAGGGTACAATATTATTTTTGATTAAAGTGTTGTATCGTTTCTTTTGTTGACTAGTATATATGGCTTTTCAAAACCACATTTGTACCAACCCGAGACATCAATATAATCCCAAGAGCTCTGCTCGAGGGATTATATTGGTTGAGTGTTGATACGGTGTGTGATATTGAAAAAGCCATATCATATACACTTTATTATACAACTCAAGTAGATGGTTTTTTTTTCACGTGACATGACGTAATATAGATTAGGGTTTTGATAAAGTCTTTGCAACCGTGACTGATATTAATGACGTGACGTCATATCGATTATGGTTGTGATAAAGGCTTTGCAACCGTGACTGATATCGATATCATCAGTGATGGCTGATACAGCACGATTGCCATTCGTCGTATTACACATACAATTTATATGTATTTACTACTAACTATATAATAATTTATTGTAAGTCCTACACTCACAGAAAATTGTAAAACAAACAAACTCTGATGAAAACACTCATCAGATAAAATAAATAAAAATGAGATATAGTTAATTGATAAACAAACTGTCATAAAATACATCGGATTTTAATCCTGATAGCAGTCAACTAAGTTTTAAGTCAATTTTATACTTCCTTGTTTTCCCGCTTCCGCCTAAACTTCCTGCTCTTGGAGGAGACTGCTATATATATATATATCGACCTAAGGTACAAAAACCTCTTTTTAACCAAGAAGACGCCATCCCAATTGCTTTAATGGGTAAGTTTTAAATATTTCTGTTATATCCGACTCAAGTGAAGAAATGACATAGCTCATTCTTTAAAACTTTTTGCTATTGAACACAGCAATAGGTCGATGGATATATTTCCGGGTTTCCATATCTCTTTTTCTATGCATAAAGGTGGATCATCACTATATATATTTCCACAGATAGACTTTTCTTACACTTTGCCAACATGAAGATTTTACCATACTTTTTTGTCTCGCCTGCGTATGCGAAACATATGTATTACAATCCTGGGACGATGACGTAAACTATTTGTTTAAAGCTTTATATTTCAGCAGGTAGAAGACGTGGATGCTTCATATCTTCTTTACAGATACCTTATGTTACGAATATTCCGTCCGACATAAATCCGTTGTCCTAGACCTCATTTTCATGGTTCAGTGACTGCTTGAACAAAAAATTACAGTTTTTTTTTTGTTAAGTGAAATACTCACTTATTATGAGTGATAGGATAACTATATTTGTTTATGGGTTCCTTGCAACGTCTACATGTCTGTCAGGTAGGATTCACTTGACCTCGACCTCATTTCATGGATCATTGATCAAGGTTAAAGCTACGTAGTCAATATAAAAATAAGATGGGGTATGATTGCCAATGAGACAACTATCCACCAAAGTTCAAATGAAGTGGATGTAAGCAATTATAGGCAACCGTACGGCCTTCAACAATGAGAAAACCCCATACCGTATAGTCGGCTATAAAAGGCCCCGACATGAAAAATATGAAACAATTCAATTGAGAAAACTAACGGCCTAATTTATAACAAAACAGTTTACGAAAATCAAATATGACAGACATGAACCAACGACAACCTCTGAACTACAGGCTGCTGACCTGGGACAGGCATATAAAGAATGTGGCGGGGTTAAACATGTTTGTGAGCGCTCAACCCTCAAGTCCGTATCTCAGATACTATAAGCAATAGGTTAACTGTATCTGGCGTATGGATTGATTGTAAGGTGTACATGTCAGACTGGCATGTTTCACCTGACCTTGACCTCATTTTCATGGTTCATTGGACAATGTTTAGTTTTTGTGATTTTGTCAGTTTATCCGAGATACTATAAGCAATAGATCAACTTTATTTGGTGTATGAAATAATTGTATGGTGTACATGTCCGAATGGCAGGGTTTATATGACCTTGACCTCATTTTCATAGAAAAAAGATGATGTTAAGTTTAAGTGATACTTGAAGTAAAACCTTCATAGTACAGTCTTTCAACATGAATTCAATGATAAGTAAAACAGGCGAGACATTTCAGCGTGTGCATTCTTGTTCCAAAACATATATCAAAAAGTATGGGTCACCGAACTATTTTTCAAGCTACAAGTCGTGCAAAATTGCCCTATTTTGCATACTATTAGATTATTCATGAACAAACACTTTTTTGTGAATATAAAGAAATCTTTGAGAAAGAATTTTGAAATAAAATATGAGAAGATATGTTTTGTAATACACGTTAAGAAAAGGTGTCACCGAAAATGTTTTCTTGCTATAGTAAAAATCGAAAATTTGCAGATGTAGGTAAAGAACTAGACCGATTGTGTACTGCTACTTTACAATCCAAGATGACGGTATACAGTTAAACTAGTACCTTAAAGACGAAATTTTCCGAGCAAGGACTGAGAAGAAGTTTTCAATTGAAGATTTAACTGAGTAATTTTATTTTCTTCAAGATAAAAGTATTTTTATTACAAAACAAATTGCAAACGTGTTTCTCGTTTCTCGTTTTATATAGATTAGACCGTTGGTTTTCCCGTTTGAATGGTTTTACACTAGTAATTTTGGGGCCCTTTATAGCTTGCTGTTCGGTGTGAGCCAATGCTCCGTGTTGAAGGCCGTACCTTGACCTATAATGGTTTACTTTCATAAATTGTTACTTGGATGGAGAGTTGTCTCATTGGCACTCATACCACATCTTCCTATATCTATTGAAAATTAAAAGACTGTAAAAAGTGCATTGAAGAGGTCATATTTAGACACCAGGCGGCGCTGCTGTTAGTTTGACATAAATAAACACATAATTTTAGTAAACATTTTTTTAAAATCTTTCAGTTATAGGCTTATTGCGTATAGAATCAAAATTGTGCATACAATATGTGAAAATTTTAATAAGTTGAAAACAGCATGATTATTTACATCAAGGATTTGTATAGTTTACTATACAAATCCTTGTTTACATCAAGTTAGGTTCCTCAACTGCCACAAAGACACTAGGGCTACTATGACCGGATGAAAAGCATGTTAATTATTTGGACTATCATCTTTCTGACTTTAATTATTATATCTTTTAATTGTCATTATTAGCTCAAATATTCCCACACAATTATCTTTTGGTTAAAAAATATATGTTTCTACTAATCCGATAATGGACTTCGTATCTACGTGTCAAAGACAGTTTTATCAGATTATCTTAACAATGGACAATAATTGCTTAATCCGTAGTTACATGTTTTCTTTATTATTCTGTTTTATATACTTCTTAAAATAATTTGTATTAAGTTTTGGAAAGGTTCTCGAACCGTAAACACCGGACTCAATATTGTAACATCGTTTATATTCTTGTTGGATCGTTTATAAAATTGTTAAACTTTATACCGACTTGAATCTTCATTTAATACCCAGCAAATAGTCTGGTTATACTACCATGTTGCTGTGCATAATTACCTAATGATGGTTTCTGGTACAGCATCCATTAGGTTCGTCTTCACCAGACTCTATTACATTTCTTCTGACAAATTACTTACGCCATGACAGACATGACTTCCAATTTGTCAGTTCTATAGTCATGACACATCATAATATCCTCCGTCCCTTTTAACTTACTTCTAAAAGCCAAATATTTCAAGACTGAAAGACTGCACATGAGATAGATTTTTATATATAGTACATTTGTTTTCATGTATATTCCTCTGAACATCATTCTGTGGCTTTCCCAATATGGTAGACTAGGGAAAATATATTCATATAGTACATCTATTTTAGACTTTTAAAGCTTGACGGTCCTTGCATATATTTGTTCAATTTTATAGAAAATACATATGGAATGCACTTTACCAGTACCTTAATTAAATGTTAGACCATGTGTCAAGCTAATGCTGACTTGCACATTCTGTTCACTTAGCTATTTAGACCAATTGTCTTTTAAAAAAGAGCCCATTAAATAATAGTTGCTAGAATTGAGTAAAAGATTTTAAAAAGAAAGAAAGAAAATAGTAGGGATGATAACATTTGTCAACTTCATATTCTGTTTTTGCATCTTGGTTAACCCTTTCATCCCCAACGATGCGAATATTGACACAGTCATGGAGCATATAACAAATGTATCATGGAATTTGTTTCTTTGCTTCGTTTTTGCAATCATAAACATTTAAAGTTGGCCAATTAACAATCCAGTGGCGGATCCAGGGTAAGGTGGTGGTGGTGGGGGGCCGGGGTTGTACCCCTTTTGTTTGACAACTAATGCTTTTTATAAATCTGGTGGAGAGTTGTCTCATTGGCAATTATACCACATCTTCTTATTTTTATATTTTGTATGGGGACATACGGTTCAAACCCCTTTTATATGACTTACACGCATTTGAACCCCACTTTTAAGAATGGCTGGATCCGCGCCTGCAATCGAAACTTCGTACAAACGGAGTACAAATCGATGGTTTTCTCCGTGGAGCAACGTGGGTTCAAGAGCTGTTTATTTCAATGTTTTTCTTTCAACGTGTCTCTTCCCAAGTGAAAATCTAAATTATTTTCTGTGACCTCATTTGCATATTAATGCAGATATTTAGGAACATTTAATCCAATATTTAAATGAGAGTTCATGTTTTCCAAGTCGGATGATCTAACCTTTTCATTGCTACATTATTTCTTCAAATTGCCCAAATTGCGCCTGCAAATGACCAAGGCAAACCTTTTATTCATTCAAAAATGAGACTGCATTCACATCTCCATTTATGTTTTCCTTTTAATTCTATCTTAAAATGAATTGACCTTTGAAGACGGCTTTCAGTTTACCAAAACAATTGGGATTCTGTTTCTTTCTTCGTAATCATGTGAAATGTCATGTGCTTAAAGTGAAGAACAATCATGGACATACTCGCAGCTATATATATGAACACGACATACAATTTAAAGACTCAGAGAATTGTTCTTGGTGAATGGGACAAGGTATTATAGAATGCTTTTCATAGTTTTCTCTAAAATACCTATTCCCCTGTAAATATCAATGTATATATACTGATGTTTAAATCTAATTTAAGTCAAAAATCATGAGGAGTGCTCCTTAGATAGGAGGAATATACCAGTAACAATAACAGTACCAGTAACAGTTAAGACTGTGCAAGTCGGTAAACTCGCAGATCACATCATGAGTCCAGTCACAACAAGTGGACCAAAATAATTACCAGTACACTTCTCAGACAGATATATTTGAAAATTATGCAGATAGTTATTAGAAATTTATGACAGATTTTTTAGTTACCAAATCTCAAGAAAGATTATTTGCCATAATAGTACAGGTAGTCGCTGTGGTATAGATGAAAAAATGCTATTGGTTATGTTAAACGACATATAAAGAGTACCATAGGGATAAAAAAAAAACCAAGAAAACAGCATAGCATAACAAAACATTGTGAAAGAAAAGCAAAAAGCATACCAAAGTCACAGTAAAAACTCGTAAATCAAAGGACAAGGCAATACCAGAAACACAGACGAGAAAAAAAAAAAAACAAGGAGCGAAAACAAACACTAGATATAAACACTGAAAACACCAAAAACCAACGCATGAACAATGCTAATTATCATAAAAACTGAGAGTGAAATAAGGTGCTCCAGAAGAGTAAGCATTTTCTGCTCCGCATGCGGCACCCGTCGCAATGTCCAAAGGTAACGAAAAATCCAGTAGTAAGTAAAAGTCAGTAAAAGAACAACAGATTAGGAGTACGACAACGGGAACATATCCATAACTATTTGTGAAATGGACATCCCATAATGGTCAACCAAATTGATGATGGCGATCATAAAATTTCCAAAGTGCATGAGGAAGTGGTATATACTAATACAGACTTTAGGAGGAAACTGGCCACTTCTTTTCCTTCGATATAACAAAACCTTCATCTGGAATGGTGTTCGAATCTATGTGTTTCGCCAACGTTAGCGGCGGCGAAGACGTTATATGACATTTATTGACTCTTTTCCCGGAAAATTACGCAATTTCAATTTAGAAAACAAAAACTGCCATAGAATTATGATTTGTATGGCGTTTGTGACGTCATATTTGCCATAGATTTGAAATCTACCATAGATCTGGAACCTACCACAGATTTGAGTCCTAGGTTTATGTTTCCAGATGTCTTTTTGGTACCTAACATATATATTTACAGGAATTAACATAAACCTTTTCAAAAGGAGTCTTGTCCAAATTTTGGAAACTATATATAGCTATATCTTTGTTTTGGGATTAAAAGGAAACAATTTATCTCACTTTATTTTAATGGAAACTTCAGGGAAAGCAATAAATTTTCCAAAATTATTTACCAAAAAGACAAAAGATATATAGACCCTATACAAATCTTTGGCATTTGAAATTTTGAAGGTATCCCACAAACACCAAAAAGAAATTTTCTTTGAAATCAATTCGGGAGGGTGACGGTCCGGTGCAAATTTTGTTACTATCATAGAGACTCACAAACCAGTTCAATCCGATAAGGGACGACCAAATGATTCTGAAAAGGGGGTCAGATTATGGAAATAAATATTCTAGAATTTAGTTGAAAATAGATAATATTGCATTATCACAAATGAAAATAAATATTCTGGCCCCAAAATATTCATAATGTTCAAAATTTTTAAATCTGAGGGTTTTGGGAGGAAGTTTTGTGTCACTTCAAGTTTGGACAAGCAGAAAATAAATATTCTGGCTCTGGTCTAAGTGAAAATGATTAATTTGGCCGCCTTCAAGTTGAAAATAAATATTCTGACCTCATCAAATTTGCCAAAACGGGCAACAGTTCAATAGTTCACTGAGAAAATAAATTTTGTTTCTGCAGTATATTTGTCTTTGGTGTATTTAAGACAATGGGCAACCAATTGGTGAATGCTCTCATTATAAGGACAATAATTGGAACAATACCTTCGTTATATGACCGATATATTTCAACGGTTGGAAAAAGTCTCATTTTTCCAGTGTTTCTCTATAATTGAGAATGGAAACGGGGAATGTGTCAAATAGACAACAACCCGATCTCTAGTCTGTTTTTTGAATGCATTAACTGATGGTGATTTTATTCCTGCTTCAGGCAATTTATTCTCAGATTTACTTGTTACATGTACTGTAAAACTTCATTTCTGAAAATTTGTGTTAAACCTCAGATGGAATATTTTTTACTATTTAAGAAATTATTCTATCATGCTATGCTCATTTTAGGCATTACATTTGATAAAACTGATAATCCTAGTCAATTAGATTGTTGCGTTTCAACTGCAATCTTAATTGACTTAGATTGTCAGTTTTCCTGCCGAAGGTCGGTGACTCTCTCTGGGCGTTCCCGCTTCCTCCACCACTAAAAAATGATCGCCACGAAATAGTGCTGAAAGTGGCGTTAAACACCAAAAATCAATCAATCAATCATACAATGGTCAATATCTTTTTAGCAAGTATTAGCAAGGTGTATACTAGTAATGCATTAGATCCATATTAAAATTAGCACGAGAGAATTATTAATTTCGATTCTAATAGGAAAATACTGAACTTTATTTGGAATATGGGATCCTTGCAAGGTCTACATGTCTATCAAACATGGTTTACCTGACCTTACCTCATTTCATGGATCATGCAGTGATCAATGTTAAAGTTTTGATTAGCAAGTCAATATCTCAGATTCTATAAGCAATAGGTCAAATATATTTGGTGTATGGAATGATTGTAAGGTGTGCATATCCCTCTTGTAGGTTTCATCTGACCTTGACATAATTTAACATATATAGTTCATCGGTGAATGTTAAGTTTTCATGGTTTAGTCTGTTGGTTTAATTTCAGCAGTGGGCAAGCCCTGGAAATTTTCTTGTAATTAGATATCCATTAACTACTCTATCATTAAGACAGGTCAGCAATTTTAAGTTACCAGATTTGACTACTTTACTTTTAAAATGATTATCGTCAAAGTTTTGTCCAGACTTACAAATTATTCCAGTTTATGCTTAATTCAAACAAGCTGTAGAAATTTACAGGCACATTGAGAAAAAGAGTATTTTGTTTTAATGGAATCTTTGTTTTTTGAACCCATAAAAAGAAAAATCTTGTGGGAAAAAATTCAAGAAAATGTTAGGTCACTTACTTACAATGTAAGTGTTTAAATTCTTACTTCTAGAATTCCTTATCAAAGCATTTTTTAAAGATTCTTTGTCAAATTTTGTTAACATTTTTAATTTTTAAATGCCGTGATAACTTAAATAAATGAGCCTGAAATCACATGTTGAATTAATACCCTGACTGACATATGCATTATTTGTGACTGACATTTTGTAAATTTATTTTTATTTTGTTAAAAATCCTCAAACAGTTGAAACTATTACCATAAGGGTGACAAATTTCTTTTACAAATGCATTTAAATGAATGTATCTACGAGAAAGTAAGTAGCAGAATTTTGCCATCACTTGTTGTCTGTCGTCTGCTAACTTTAAAACAAATCTTATCCTCTAAAAGTTCTAGGCCAATTGGAACCAAACTTGGCCACACTCATCATTGAGGTTCATGAATCTATTTTAAAATAAAATATGTTCAATGATCTTCCTTCAATCAACATGGCTGACATTGCTAAATATAGAACATAGGGTAAAATGCAAGTTTTATCTATTATCTTGAAAACCTTTATAGATAGAGAAAATATGACAGGAGAAGACATGTTTAAATGTCAAGCTTTCGCTACAGAGTTAATGCCCTTAATTGACGATTTTAACAATCATTTTGAAAACTGTAATAAAGAGAGAAAGTTTGAATAACAAAATGATCAGCAAGACAAATTTTCTAATAAGTCAAATATTCAGCCCTCAAGAAAAACCTTTTTATTTACAAGAACAAAATAAGTCTTTCATTAGATTTCTTAAAATTTTATGACTTGTGAGGCATCGTTTGAGGAAAATTTTACTGGCCAGGAACACCCTTCTGTGATTTTTCACTGAAAATGGGGCATATTATTATTTCCCCAACATTGTTCTTGACAGCGGAGTAACTGCACAGACAAGATCTACAAATTATTTGAAGGCCGAAATTGTCAGTCATGTCTTTATTGGAGTAATTGCCCTTTAATAGCAATTTTACTCATTTTAACTCACATGCCACAAAGGGCCAAGTAAGCTATTCTCATCACTTGGCGTCCGTCGTCCGTAAACTTTACAAAAATCTTCTCCTCTGAAACTCACTAGACCAAATGGAACCAAACTTGGCCAAAATCATCCTTGAGGTATCTAGTTTAGATATATGTCCGACCATCCCGCCTGCCAACCAACATGGCCAACCGACATGGCTAAAATAGAACATATGAGGTAAAATGCAAGTTTTGCCTATTATTTAGCTAGAGAAAATCAGACGATAGCAGAAATGTTCAAAATATTTAGATCTACCTTCTGTTTATTTACATCAAAACTGTTGGCAAACGACTCGTTATTGGAGTTATGGTAATTAAAATGATAAATTTTACCGGGTGTATTTTTATTTTGCATTATATCTTGAAAACTGTAATAGATAGAGATAAACTTTAAATATCAAAATTGACTGACAAGATGTGATCTACAAATAAGTCAACATTGCCGAAATCACCAGTCAACTTCTTATAGGAATTATTGCTCTTCTTAAATGACGAATTTTACCACTGATTATGCGTTTTGTCTATTATCTTAAAACTATAAGAGATAACCGTCAGTTGACTCCTTATAGGTGTTATAACCCTTAAATGACGATTTTATCAATTTTATGTGATTTTGCCTATTATGTTGAAAACTATAATAGATAGATAGAAAATTGAAATAGCAAACATAATCATCAAGCCAGCATCTACAACTTTGTTGAAAGTACTTAAATGGTTGGTTGACTCTTTTAGCAGTTATTGTCCTTATATGATGATACTTATCCTTTTTGCATTTTGCCTTTTATCTTGAAAACTATAATAGATAGATTCAAACTTTAAAAGGACAAATGATCCACAGGACAAGATCTGCAAATACATCAACATGTCTGAAATTATCATTTTACTCTTAATAAAGTTATTGCTCTTTAATTATGATGTTTACCAAAAGCGGCCATTGTTGAAGATGCAGGTGAGCGACATATTCTCTTTAGAGCCTCTAGTTTGCGTTTCTGAGTTTTATTTTAAAAACTATAATAGATCTATGATATAAAATGTAAAACGAAAAAATGATCAGCAAGAAAAGATCAACAAATAAGTCTAATGGGCAATATCTTCACTCGACTCCTTATTAGAGTAATTGCTCTTTAACGACGATTTTCATCATTTTTACGTTTTGAGTATTTTGTGAAAACTATAATAGATTCGATAAAGATTTATGGTCCTTGATTGATTAAAAATGGCGCTTTATGCAGTTTCCGTGTAATAACTTGCGAACAATTCAACCAATCCCTTTCAAATTTTAATATGTTTTCTCATGTCAAAATGGAGGTCAAATGTGATTATTCTTATGCTGTTCAGGAGGTATGGCCCTTTATTTGCTTTAACAATGACCCTCAAATTTAAGCAATCTTGTATGTTAGTCATTTTATACCATCTTGTTATATATTGAAAAAGGTCTAATATTGTTTAAAAATTATCGAATACAATTGCATATGCTAGTATGTAATAAGTCAAGGTAAGAGGTTAATCATGATTTGGAGAAAATACAGATTTTATCAACTATAATAATTAGAGATATTGGGACAATCTAAATATGACATCATGCATACAACAATGATTTAAAATCATCTAAAACTACAACTCCTGTATACAAACATAGCAAAATGTTTTCTTTTCTTTGCAGGATATAATGGCAAGTTGGGATCAAGTAAGATTTTTTTCTTAAAAACAATGGTCATGTGACCTATTGTTTTCTATAAACTGTACAGAAAGATAAAGTGTGCAGTATTCTCAGAGGAGAATATGAGAACTTCAAAATGGCGACAGTGAAAAGAATTTCAATGAACCAAATTCCAGGTGACAAAAAGGCTGAAGATACCAAAGAAACATTAAAACTCTTTAAGTTGAATAGAAGCTGACAACGCCATGTCAAAAACAAAAATAAAACAACAAAAGACAGACAACAGTCTACAAAACACTATATAGAAAACTAAAACTGAGCAACACAAACTCCACCAAAAACCGGGTTTGATCTCAAAACTGATGCAAAATACAGTTGTCTTGAGTCTTTTCTGATAAAAATTCAGACAGCAATTTCACTCTGTCTTGGTAGTCACTGTATTTGATATTTATAAGCTATTGAAACTGTAAAATGTAGCTTGTTTATTTGTATTATTACATTTATAATACATTTGTATATTCAGGAAGAAAATCGAAAGTCTTTTGTTTTATTCACAGAAACTTTTACAGCTGCTCTGGAGGAAATATAAAGAGGTAGAACTATGTGTACAGAATGGAGCTAGTTTGGAATATAGAGAGGTTACTCGTCGTGTGAGTAAAGAAGAAATTTCGCCGCATAAAAAGCTATTTATTATACAGTACACATAAGGTTTTGAGTTAAAATTTACTCTTGTCAGTGTTCAGTGAGTCAATGTTAAACAGGTTAAACACAAACATTAAGAAACATTATTACACTACCTCAAAATATACAACTCATATATTGAAAACAAATGAGTGAGAAACCTCATTACACAACAACAATTTATACAACTCCTGTATTCAACACAAAAGTGCAAAAATCTTACAAAACACCAATGTATACAAGTCTTGTATTAAACACAAAAGTGAGAAACACCATTACACAACACCAATGTATACAACTCCTGTATTCAACACAAACGAGTGAGAAACCTCATTACACAACATCGATGTATACAACTCCTGTATTAAAAATAAAAGTGATAAACACCATTGTTCTCACTGAATCATGTGATATATTTTCGTTTATATTTATTACACAACATTGTCCAGTTTATAACATAAGTTTTGATGTCTGTTATATTACAGTTTGGAACGACACCCTTAATAGAAGCTGCCGGGGAGGACACCTGGAGGTTGTAAATTACCTAGTATTACAGGGCAGTAATTTAGAGACCAGATCCGAGGTAATGATAAATCAGGCATGTTTAATGGACAACAAATACTTCTTAAAATTATATAAAGAGGGCCTCATTTTACTTATCTTGTCGAAATGGTTCAGAAACTAAAGTTTACTTTTGTTTTCTGACAAAATATTTATTTTGTTAACATCTGATTTTAATACGAAATCGAAGAGAATGGGTGTGTTAACATCTTTAGTCCGATGATATTAATTATACAGATCGAATTTAAAACATTTTATAAAAACAACAAAAACTTGTTATAATTATTTGAAGTAGTATCCCATTTAACTCATCTCATCGTACTAAAATAGGAAATATATTTGGATTCTACGTATCTTGAAAAAACTTGTTTCTTAACTTTGATCCTTATACTGAATAAATACAAAATCATTTTGATAATCAGACAGGTTTAATGAACAACACATACTATTATACAAATTGGGACCTTATTTTAATTATCTCGTCATACTGAATCAGGAATTATAACTGGTTTTATGTATTTTGAAAAAGTTTGTTTTATTAATCTTTGATCATTATACTGATCAACACAAAATTAAACTGTTAATCCGACATGGTTTAATGGTCAGCAAATACTTGTTAGAATTACATAAATTCAGGTCTAATTTTACTCATCTTGTCGAACTGAATCACTTGATATCACTTGATATAAATATTGGTTTTTTTTCGAATAAAAATATTTTTTGAACATTACAGCTCTAGTGGAGGTTCGTGCAATCTCACAATAAAACATACTGTTTATCTGTTGTTTATGTAGAATATGAATACAAGTATGACTGGTCATTTTATTCAGTTTTGACCACTGATTCATATATTTTGCTTATACTTATACAAAAGATTGTCCAGTTAATGACACAAGTTTTGATGCCTGTTATACAATATTACAGATTAAAAGTTTTCCCTTAATGACTGCTCCTGGAGCCAAGCAGGCAATCGATGATCAGGTATGAATTTAGAGGCTAGACAATGATAGATATTACCACCTCAGTCTGGTCATACTCCACTTTATACTGAATCAACACAAAATCAATTTGTAAATCAGACAAAAATCATGGACAACACATACTTATTAGAAATAATTATAAAGTGGGACCTCATTTTACTCATCTCATCGAACTAAATTACATATTTAAGGTTTAATTTTTTCTGATAAAAATTATTTTTGTAATCATCGATTCTACTAAGAAGTTGATGAGATTAAGTTTTTAACATCTTTAGTCAGATAAAATAATTATAAAGATTCAATACTAAATCATAGTGTTAATCAGACAGGTTTAATGGACAACAAATACTTGTTACATTTTACTAATATAATTGAACTGAATCTATTGATATAAGTTTTGTTTATGTTTCTCGAAAAAATAATAATAATGTGACAGTTCTGACATCTCACAACAAAACATGTTGTTTATTGGTTGTTTATGTAGAATATAAGTGTGACTGGTCATTTTATTCAGTTTTGACCACTGATTCATATGATATATTTTGTTTACATTTAATACACAACATTGTCTAGTTTATGACAGAAGTTTTGATGTCTGTTACTATGTTGTTATTACAGTTGGGAATTACACCTTTAATGTATGCTGCTAAGGGAGGACACCTGGAGATCGTGCAGTATCTGGTATCACAGGGCAGTAATTTAGAGATCAAATCGGAGGTAGTGATAGATAGTCTGATAATACTCATCATAATACTGAATAAACACATACAAAAGCATAGCGTTAATCAGACAGGTTAAATGAAAAACAGATCCTTACTAGATTATGTAAAGTAGGGTCTCATTTTACTTTTGTCATAGAGGTGAATCTGATTAAGGTTACATTATGTTTTCTAACAAAAGAAAAACATCTGATTTTAATAATAAAAAAACGAGAACAAGTTATTTTAGCATCTGTAGTCGGCCAGATTGAATTAAGAAATATTTAATGAAAGCCATTGATTTGTTGGAAATTTTCACATGGCCTGGGCCACTATATTCGAGCTTGATTCCGAACGTTAGCCTAGGCCATGCGAAAATGATAACAAATCTATGTCTTGCGAGAATTATTTCGATTCTAATAGGGGAGAAATCCTATAATTTAAAAAAAACTGAAGATAAGTGTTCTGTGTGTGTGGCTATTCTAAATTACCCCCTAAAGATAAGATAAGAATTATCAAAAAATCTATTGGAGGCATGAACTATTTCTTAAATAACCTCTAGAAAAATGTATTTAATCCTTATAATTCCCAAACCAAAAATTTGCAATTTTAATTTACATTTTTTCTTTGGCTACTATTTGCCGTCAAATCCACAATTGACTTGTCGTAACTAATGAGTGAGCCGTCATCTTCACTTGCTACAATTAAAAAATGTGCAAATAATGCAATATAATAGAAAATGAAAACACATCTATCTTAAATAAAGGCAACAGTAGTATACCGGTGTTCAAAAGTCATAAATCGATTGAGAGAAAACAATACCCGGTCACAAACTAAAACCGAGGGAAACACATAAGAGGAAAACAAAGGAACAACAGGAACACTGAAGTTCAACAAAACAAACGCCAACATACATAGAAACGAACTATTTGATAACAACGGACATATTCCTGACTTGGTACAGGACATTTTAAGAAAAATGGTGGGTTGAACCTGGTTTTATGGCTAGCCAAACCTCCCGCTTATATGACATGTTAAAAATATCGCTAAAATGACAACACTGCGTGACATATATACAGCACAAACACACGCAAGAACACTCATCACAGAGAAACGCACAAACAAATAATATAATAGTCGACACAACCTGCAAACTGCAGAACAACAACGAACATCTTCCATCAACGACAGACACCACAGGACATCACAAACAGTGACGCACTTACGTAACGAACATGCAATCTCGAACTTTATACAATTATTTTCACAATACCAGTCCAAACAATTTTCATGACAATGATGGTATTGAAAGGCAATTTTATAATTATTTGGACTACACGATAAGACATAATAACACATTATCCAACCGAAACCATAACAGAAACATCAAAAATAGATACATGAATGTTGGATGTACAAAATACCGAGACACGTCGTATACAATGCAAATTCACACTCGGTATAACAGTCATATTTGGGAATAGGTCACGTTCGGTACTTAGCAGACAGACGACAAAGATGTTAAACCACAATCTACTTAGCAGACAGACGACATAGATGTTAAACCACAATCTATAACCTTAAAACTTAAAACCACAATCTATAACCTTAAAACTTTAATACCTTTAAAAGATACTATCAGAATTTAGAGCGTACACGTAATGGAACAACCTGAAAATTAAGAGTTTAAATTCGTATGACAGTTTTGATTTGACTTGAATGTGCCAAGATCTCTCATGAAATATCTTGGAATTTTATTTTATTTTTATTTTAAAAATTTTTCCAATCTTTAATGCATTTTTTTTTTTGTTGCTATGCAGGAATAACAGTTCTTGTTTTTTTCTCAATTTTCAATTTTAACGCAACAAAAGTCACATAGTGTTTGCAATTAGGTTACGAAACATGTAGATTAACGTGAGGGTAATTTGTAACAGCCATTTATATTTACTTCTTTGAATCTGGGCTAAATATATAGATATATCGAGAATTTTATCAAGCTGTTATTTACAAAGCAAAAGCAGCACGTCACATAAAAATGAACAAGAAATAATTGTTAGAATTATCAAACGTCACTTTTCTAATGGAAGTGCTGAAATCTCAAAGCAGACTACAAATTGGTTTACACTGATTCATGTGATACATATATTGGTAATACTTATTAAGCTGATATTATGAAGTGTCATCCATAATTATTATTGTTTTCAATAGTACCCAATGCTGTACTGGTCCGAGAACACAGTTATTTTGTAGTGCATTTCTTTTAGACAAAAACGCAAATTAAAAAATTCGCACCTGCTCTATCCAAAAGATTTTTACAGTGTAGTGTACTACTTTTGGGACAAATTATATCAAAACTATAGAAAATATATCGGCTCTAACTCAAAATATGGACAATTTTACGTTAAGGGGTCTGTAATTCAGTTTGGCAGCTTCAGTCATTCTAGTTTTTGACCTTTTCAAACTGGCCCAAATCACTACTTTTCCTAAAATTCATTCCCAAATTTTTTTGACATGTAATTTCATCCCTTACTTACTATTTTATGCATAAAATATAAAGAAATGAATTTTGAAGATGTATGAAAAAATTTGCAAGTTATACACTAGGGACTATATTTGTATATTTGTAATCAAAGGACGATAACTGTGTCCTCGGACCTACTATATATCATACATATTGAGAAATTATCTGACTCATTTCTTGATTTAATTACTATCACAAAACATTAACATGTATATTTTTATAGGTTGGAAGAACAGCTTTACATTATGCTGTTCAGTATGGACAGATTGAGGTAACCGAATGGTTATTAAAACAAGGCAGCAGTCCTTGGGTGAACACATCGCAGGTGAAATTCGATCTCTATACTTATTCGGTATCTCAATTAATAAAAAAAGATATTATATTTACTCTGCATCACCATGTGTACCCTATCAAAATTTATTTGACAATATTTCACTTGATTTGATGGTGCACATTAAACAACACACCAACCACCAAATAAACTAAACCACAATCAAAATGCACAACAATCTATTAAAGGCTATCAACACATCTACGACACATAATACACTAACAACAATTATATACGATCAACTTATCTACAACAAATCGAACACTACTAAAGCACATACCATCAAGCTTATACTACCGACACACATAACATCACTCATACACTACCATTACACGTACCGTCATTTATTCACTACCAACACACATATAATCAATCATACACTACAAACATACCTACGATCAATCATACACTACCAACATACCTATCATCAATCATTCACTACCAACATACATATTACCAATCTTACACCACAAACACACCTACCACCAATCATACGCTAACAGCACACCTATCACCAGTCATACACCATCAACACGCATACCACCAATTGTACACTATCAACACGCCAACCACCAATGATACACAATCAACATACCTACCACCAAGCAAACACTAACAACACACCTATCACCAACCATACACTTCCAACACACATACCACAAATGAAACAAAATCAACACACCTATCACCAATCATACACTAATAACACACACACCCCCAATCATACACTACCGACATATCTTCTACCAATCATACATTATCAAAACACATACCACCTATCATACACTAAAAACACAACTATCGCCAATCATACACTGTCAATACACTTCATAAAACACTTACAACAAATCTTACTCTAACAAGACACCTACCACGATTCATACTCTACCAAAGCCCCTATCTCAAATCATTCATTACGAAATATTACCAAGCATACACTACTAACACACCTACCAACAATCACATAATTTCGGCACTCCGAATACCATCCTACAGTACTAACGCACATATCACCAAACAAACACTTACTTCACACCTACCACCAATACTACACTACCGACATATCAGTTTCCAAACACCTACCACAATTCTTACACTACCAAGACACCTATAACCAAATATTCACTATCAACAAACCTACCTTCAATCAAACACTACCAACACACCCACAACCATTATAAACTACCAACACACCTACTACCAATCATACACTATCAACAATCCCTGAAAAAAGTATGTTTTTATTATTGTTATTTTATTCTTTAGATAATTCATCACAATTTCAAATTATGTCAGTTGATGATAAAATTATTAAAATTTGAATGAATAATCCTTTAAATCAGTATTTAGCTATATTACACATCTGTTTTGTTACGCGCCTCAACATTTGATAAACCAATATGTTGATCCAGGATTGGGATCTTCACACGTTGTGCTTTGAAATTGCATAACCGCAGCACAGGTACACTACTTATTAAAGTGCTAGTTGTGTGATAAACTTAGCCGGTTGAATTTGTAGTCGAATGTTATTTCAAAGGAATAACTTTACTCGAGTGTGAATCAAAAGATAATGATTTTCGGCAAAATGATTTTTTTACTTCTTTCAAATTGATGTTTTGGCCTTGGGTTAACGTTCAATTCATTTATTGAAATAAACATTTCAAACTCGCTGGTCAGAGATTGTTTAGGTTGGCAAATTTCCTTTTCCGCCATTGAAAAATTTATGCAAACCACGAATCAGAGGTGGACCAACTTTGACCGAAATCCGTATTCTAACAATAATAACACAGAAAATGCATGGCTCAGATGACTGGAGAATAATGATCCAAAAGTGAAAAATACGCTTTCAGCTCCAATGGATAAATATTTGGCTAGATACCCTTAGTTACAAGTATATATTTCAATGCAACCGCATTTTTTCTTCAATTTATTGATTCAAGTTTCTTTAATTTGTTATATTTATATATTTTGTAATGAAAACTATCATCAACAGAATATATAGTTTCCTTATTTAACTTTTATTGATAAATGATAATTTCTTCTCCTTTTTATTTTTTCCCTTTAGATATGAAACAGTCCTAGATATTGAGTTGGTGGTTCCTGAAAATGGGAAAAATTTATTGTGTGTTTATAAATGATAATTTAGGATATCAACTGTTACTGTAATGGCATTCAATACAAAATAGAATTGATAAATAGGACATGTAGGATGCAAATGGCAGGATAAAACCAAACTGTATAGTGCCGAAAGCGAACAAGCGCTAGTTTAAGTCTCACAACTTCTCAAAAGAAAAGTCACGTCTCCTTTGATTTAAAAGTAGTTTAAAATTAATTGTCAATAGTCTTTTCTTAATATGATCAATATAGTCTCCTGTCATGTGTAATTCTTTTACATAAGGATGAACACTAGAAGTTTCAAAAACATTGACTTGGCAGCAATTGCCTTTGCAGCGCTGTCACGCTTTTAAATCTTTCATACATGAACCACATCACATGATACCTTTTGGTATTATTCTGTCTCTAGCAATATATAACCTCTGGTCTCTAGTTATATATAACCTCTGATGTAATTTGTTATCGACGACTACATTGTGTTAAAAGAAGATATCGTCAACCAGATATTATTGCCTGTCCCTTCCTGTAATAAAGGAAAATTTAATATTGTAAAAGAAGTGATATAGAGTTTGTAATAAAACTACAACCCTTAATATTTGGATAACAACAAGAACTACTCAATAATTTGTTTTGATTACAATACTTATTTTTCTATATATATTAGTCATTTTATGTATCTGAGCAGAAAACAAAAATATAGATGTCTACAGAATATTTGTGAATGAATATAATAAGAGAATAGACACCAATATTAATGAACATAAGATTACAAGTCCACTGATACAAACAATTAAAAGGACATTGATATAAGCAATGACTAATCTAAACAAAAGTGTATATGTCAATAAATCTAATCAGTTGATTATTCCTTGGTAGTTAGTGAAGTTTAACAGGAAACGTCAAGAGAAGCTTGGAATTTTGATGGTTTTGTAACAAGCAAGATCTGATAAATAAAAGATATAATTTTGTTGAAAAAAGATGTATTGTGTGATATTTATGGGTTCAAGATTATTGTATTTCAGGGTGATACTCCATACAATCTGGCCGCAATACAAATACAATATCATCAATTATCATACTAACACAACAATTACCAACCAAACATCATTAACAGCAGTCGTCTCACCAACTTTTCTTTCACAACAACAAAAACCCATATACTACAATCAGCACAGCTACCAACCATGACTACAGACACTCCAACCATCAATCATATGCAATTATGTAATCTGTTAATCTTGATTCGTACACTATTTTTATAAAAAGAATTTGTCTGTATTGCTTGCCAGTTCTTAAAAATGGTAGATTTACTATCCAATGATAGATATAAAGTAAAAGACAATATATTTGTATTCCAGGGTTTAACTCCTTATAAATGTGCAGACATAGAGGAACAAAAATAAGAAAAAGCAATTGACATCCTCAAGGTACATTTAATGTTATAGTAACCGGTAGATAACTTTTACAAAACATTACGAAAGATGATAAAAAGTTTTTACAAACAACTCTGATTAGTCAGAGAAAATAAAGAAGAAAACAACAATAAAAGGTTATTGAATGATTGATGTTATTTCCATATTAGCAAGGTCTTCCGAGGTATTTCCGTATCATTAAATCATGGTTATATTAATAAAATAATGCTATGTAATGCATTGGATTCGTTTGAATAAAAACAAATGTGAATATCTGTATTTTAAACAATATTTCCGAAGATTCCGTCTGTCAACCAACAAGGCTGACAGGGCCAAACATATACTGTAGGGGTACAATGCAAGTTTTGTTTTTTTTTATTTTTTTTTATTTTGAAAACAATTTTTATATAGAGCAAATCTGAAATGGGCAGAAATATTCAGAATGTCAAGATTTTACTTTCTGTGTATTTTGACGAAAAATGTCAGACATTTCTTTATAGTAGTAGTCATTGCCTTTAAATGACCCTTTTACCATTTGTTTAAAAAATGTTTTCCAATTAGTATTTAGAGAACAACAATAGATAGAGAGAAACTTAAAGATTTAATAAGATCAACAGGACAAGATCTACAAATAAATCGAATGACTGAAATCGTTCTTTGGCTCCTAAAGGACGAGTTTTGTCATGTTTTGCATATTGTGCCTATTATCTAGAAAACTATAATAAATAGTAAAAGAGCGAAACTTTGATGACAAATTTGATCCTGAGGACAAAACCTACCAATATGTCAGTTAGTCGAAATGGTCATCTAATGATAATTTTATGATTAGGCATAAAATATAGAAGATAGAGAAACATATGTGTACAAAACCAAAATCGTCAGTCCACTTCTTAAATGAGTGAAGATATTTACTAATTTTTATGGATTTAAAAAAGAAATATAAAAGATACAGATATAAAGAGAAACTGTAAACATGAAAACATTATAAGCAATACAAAATCAACAAATAATAGATTTTAGTCATGCATTATATTCAAGTCTACAATGTTGGAGAGTGGACATTTTTGAAGATGCACGTGAATCGAGGTGACTTACACAGGCTTTTAAGAACCTCTAGTTTTAAAAAATCTGAAAAATTGTACTTGACAGAACATCCATCGTTCTGCTATGAGGATTTGAAAAATTAATAATACATTGGGTATGATACATTTATATTGTTAAAAATCTGCTAACATTGCATCTCTCACGAACTATTCCGAATCTCATACGGTCAAATTTTATTACAAAATTATTCTTCTCCGTCCTTCTCATGCAATTTTCAACATTGCTAATTTACAATAATGGTATTGTTTGATTCTGTGTTTGTATGCTAATTTTATCTTCCTGTTATGCTGTTTTCTTCTCGTTTTTCTCAAAAGCATTATTTTAATTAGGTAGGCGTTTTAAATGAACAAATTACATAAAAAAGATTATTTTTTTAGGATTATCAAAACTGGTTGCAGTTAGGTAAGTTTACCTTTTTAATTGCTGTTTACCTTATGATGCTGCACTTTTCATAATTTATTGGTTAACTTGTGAGTCGTTCATTTATGGTACATGTTTTATTTAAATGCTTTCTATAATTTCGGATTTCATGTATATGGTTTTAATTCTCAGTGGTGAAAAATAACTGTTTGGAATGCGAATATAGCACATCAAAGTATAATTTTCCCGCTAAAGGTTAATGGTTCTCTCCGGGCATTCCGACTTCTTCTACCAATAAAACTTAACACCATGTTATAGGTAATTGTGCTGAAAGTGGCGTTAGGCACCAACAATCAATCCAATTAGATATGATATATGGACATGTGTATTACAAACATTGTATCGATGCAACAATGGATGAACTTTAACTACCAGGGGTCATGACTAACATATAAGCCGGCCCATTTGTGCTGACAGGATACTAATTTGACATTGATACTACAGACATGTTCATTTGAAATATTTGATATATTTGAAATTATGTTTTCAAATATATGGGATACAATGGTTACAGTTTTGGAACAAAGGTGTTTAATGAATTATATGGATGTTCAATATAAGCTTACATGGCAAACATAAAAAATACAAACTTAATTAGGGACTTTTTAAACATCTAAGTTGGTTTAAGCATGTTTTTGTGTTATTTTGAGTTAATTGCTTTTAAGAATTAGGATAAGCTACAAGTTGCTACATATATGTTCGACTATCACTGATGAGAACTGAATTATCTGATAGCACATTGGTAAATATAATACAAATTATAAATATATATGTGATTTGTATTATTAATCTTTTCAACAACTATCACGTCCGTCAGTATAAATTCACAGTAACTATCATACACTGTATATGTTAATGGAAATTATACTTTATACATTTCGTAGGTTTCGAAGCACATTTCACCGGGAACGCTCAAACCTCAATTCTAAAGACAATGATGTATACATGTATTTACCTTAATACGTTAGGAGCCGTATGACCTAATGGGACCTAAAAAGAAGATGATTTTTTTTTATCTAAGGTCCACTTTTTCTTAGAAAGTTGCTACCTAAGGTTCTTCATAATTGTTTAATTTTACAAATTTATGAAATGTGTATTATAACATCCGACTTAGCTATTTAATGATCAGGCCTGAATAAGGAACCCAATGACATATTTTGTCATGCATATATAACTTATGATTTCTAAATGATTTTATGTTGTGTTATAACACATAGTAAAACAATTGAATTTCTTACAAATTAGTATTAGGATTTTAAAATATCTTACTAATTTTATTTTTCCAAAAATATAATTTCTTGGTCAAACTATGAGGAATGTAAGCGGTGATAAAACAAGTCATTGTAAACAGAGGAAAAGTTCTTCTATGTTAAATGTGAAAAGGAAGAAATCGGTATAATAAGTAGGTATTTCAAGTAGCATTACATATTTTTTCAAAATCAAATGGACGAAAAATTTCATTTGTATTCCTGATTTAAACGGAATTCAATAATTTTACAATGTGTATTAAAATTTCAAAATTATACGATATATACATAAATAGAAATTCTCTACGCCATTGAGTTCATCATTGAAGCTTGAACAATGAATAACCAGACCTACCATGATTTAGTAAATTTATCGTAAACTTTGTTGTAAAATAAGCTGAAAAGGAAACTTCAGTGGTGGTTGTAATGCTATTATGCATTCTAGATATCACGTCCTTATCAATGAAAACATCATGCTATCATGCATTTAGTTATGTCGTCATTATCAAGGTGGACACCATGCTACTATGCATTTTAGTTATAACGTTATTATCAATGTAACCAAAGGAACACTTTCAGCTAACGTTTTTATCGAAATAAAGTATTATTAGAAATAAAATGTAATAATTTTATTCTTGCCGACGAATATAGATAAAATTATGCACTATTTATTAAGCGTTTATGTTATAAAATCATATGTTGAATAAGCAGTTATGATACATGGAATAACGTCTAAAAATCTATATATTCAAACAACTTATACGATTATCAGCCCGTGGATCAGCCTTTTGGTAATCATGATAAACGTGCACCTGCGGATGGTGCAAATGCACACATCATTGAAGTACTGACAGAAAAGAATTAAAACTTTCAATTATTTCAATTTTAAAATAGATTTCTCGAATGGTACGTAGTTTAGTTTTATTGTCTGAAGGCATACCATCTAACTTTTACTCTGTTGTAATAGCAACAATGCGGTTGTCCAAGTTACTGCATACGTTATTTATGAAAAGGACAAAGATTTGGATTGCCTAATATTAATAGTAAATTAATGTTTAGCTCACCTGGCCCACAGGGTCAAGTAAGCTATTCACATTACTAATCGTCCTTGTGATATCTAGTTAAAAATATGTCCATTGATCTCGACTGCTTACCAACATAAACTACATGGCCAAAATGGTTAGATGACAAGATCTACCTACTGACCATTTACACGAAAACTGTCAAATGACTCCTAACTTACCATTTTTCATTGTTACTTTTTATCTTGAAAACTTAAATAGATAGAGAGAAATGTTAAATGCAAACATGATTAGCAAGACAAGATCTACAAATTAATCAAGTGACCGAACTCACCAGTCGACTCCGTATATAAGTTATTGCCCTTAGATGGCGATTTTAACCGATTTTTGTTTTTGTAGGTGAACATTTGTATAGAAAGCAAATAAATCAGCGACTAATGTTTTAAATTTGTCTTAAAATCGTCAAATCTCAAATTTAAAATCCATAGATTTTTCTGAAAAAATATATATGTTGTTGATACATAAATTTCTGTTTTAATGACATAAATATTAATAGTGTCACCGACTTCGGTTACGGTATAAATCATTCAAAGTGTTGAATTAGTTGAATTACAGTTTTGATCCCACGGTGATATTTTAACGAAAAGTTGCATACAAGCTATCTTTCACCTGGTCAATTCAAATATGTAATACAAATAAACCTTCATGAGCTACGTTTTGAGATAAATGGAGTCGAAATTTTAGACATTTACTAAACATTTCGGTTTCTTGACATTTCTATCCTTTGGACAAACATAATTATTTTTGTTTTGTTTCAAAAGATAAACACATGCAGATTTTGTAAAAATATTTGGAATATATCTTCTTCACAAAAGTATGCTCTAAATTGGTGTTAAAATACTTTGGAAATAATTCATTTCTATTAAATTTTCATGATTCTAGAAAATACCGGCACTTTTGCCGTATATTTTCTAATTTAAAAAAAACATCGGTGATTTCTTCATAAAAATTGGAACAAATAATCTTCATGCATAATCAAGCCAAACGTCATTTAAAAAGAGGGTCCTTGAACTCGTTTTCAAACTAATGATCAAAATTACTTGAAAAAGGCATCTTTTCCTAATATGTCACAGTTTGATGTTGCAAACAATTTACATTTTACGTTAGCTCCCCTGTAACTGTATCGTATGCCTTTACATGACATTTTTAAAGTGTTCGGAAAAACTGTTGAGGGTACAGAGAAATAGGAAACAGGAAATATTATCAGCTTTGCCAAATTAACAAAAAAGAGATCTAAGTCATGAATTATATTCAATTTTTCCATTTTGAAAGTGCACATATCTCTAGGTGAGCGACACCGGCTTATTAGATCCTCTGCATGTTTTTATAATGTAATGATGACCTCTTACTCTGTTATATACATGTATGTTATTTGTTAACTCCTTTTTTAAAATAAAGTGACATTTTCTAGGTTTACCCTTAGAGGCTAGACAACTCGACAAAAAATCAGCTGGAGTATTTGCCAGTTTATTAGGGGAAGAAGGATACTCTCATTATGAAGCTCGTGTTATGTTAGCAGGAGAACAAGGCACTGGTAAAACAACAATTGCAAGATATCTTGTTGGCAAAGGTCCGACCAAAATCAGATTATCAACTGATGGAATTGATTTATACAATGGTTTGTCATTTATTGATCGTGAGGCTAAAGAATGGATGCATGGTAAACAAGGTAATAATTTTATTTCAAGTCTGTGAATTATAAATTAAATTTCAACATATCCTGGTAACTGTGGCCAATTAGTCTATATAGTTCATCTACAGCAATCACCAGTTTGTCAAAAATGAGGTTGTGAGTTCGAGTTTCGTACTTGGTATGTTCGTTCGACTCCATTCTTAATTGACTAGGGTTGCCAGTTTTCCTGCCATAGGTGTGGTTCTTTCCAGACACTGCGGCTCCTTCACATACATTTGAATGTGTCGCCAATAATTTTATTTTCTCACAAATACCATTGAATTTTTTGTCTAATCTAAACCCTGCCAAACAGTGTCCGTTCATTAACATGAAAACCCTTTGACAAAATTTTTTCAAATTTAGATATGTTGTTTCCTGTGACTAAATGAAGGTCAAGTTCAATTTTCACGATTTTAGCTTTTCTCGTTGTTGAGTTATAGCCCTTTCCCAAGAATTAAATTTTTGATGAAATACTTATTAATTACTAGATTTCTGTTCAAAGGGAAATAACTCATTTTTTAAAAGATTTTTAAAAGACATTGTATTAATGATAAATGACATTTTGGATTTTTTTTCTTTTCTTTGGTAAATTGTTTGAAGAATTTTGTGGTAGGTGTGTTTGTTATTCTGTATAAACTAATTTTCTGAATGCTATATATATGATTTGTTTTTTGGATGAAATGAACTCTTTTAATTAGATAATAATATTTTTCTAATAAAGGATATATTTCATTACATTACATTGTGTAGATGATAGATACGTTACAGATCTATATTAGTTTGTGACAAATGAAAGAAAAATACTTGGAACTATAAATTATATTTGATTATAATTTGAAAATAGATATACATTGTGTTACATCATATCTAATTTTAGAGAACTATTTAATTTTTAGTGGTTAGATCATATTTAGAGAATTATTTTTGCTTTATTAGTTTCTGTTCAAAGGAAATAACGCAAACTTGTTTCCATAAACCAGTAATCATAATATAAGTATATGGATTTTGTTCAATTAATTTTAGTCATTAGTTGTCAAAATTTCTTTATAACTATTTTTTTAAGTCATGTGTGTTATGAAGGTAGATGTCACAGTTGTTATGTGGTATTTTATTTTTGTTGTGTGTGTTAATGTTTAATTTTTACATGATCCTGTTTGGGGTTCAGATTTGCAAATATCATTTTCATTATTAATTAGATAATAATCTATTTTAAATATTCAATCACAATCCAAATTCAGAGCTGTTTTAAGCTTAAATGTCGTGTCCAAGCTTGCTCAACTGTTCAGGGTTCGACCGCTGCAGGAAAATCCGGTTTGCTGTCACTCTGGCAGCCTCTTGTTATCTTTGATATGAAGCATGTTGACATTATTTTTGTTTTACTATTCCAGAAAATCGTATCTTATCATTGCGTTATTGGTCAATATATTTCAATATAGAACACGAAACGCATAATGAAATAGCAGTGAAATGTTACTGAATTAACAATCAGTAGGGGAAAACATAAATCCTTTTTCAGACAGATATGATGAAAATAAATATTTGCAAAGAAATATATTTTGCCCTAAATTTAAATCATTGAATACACCAAAAATCATCACATGACTTAGGTTTACTTATAAAAAAAAATATATCTTATTGTTTTGTCGTACATAACCATAACATAGATTCATGGATTTGGACAATAACTGTACTCACTAATTATATTTTGTCATTAGTTACAAATTAGTTTGGTAGCACGTTTTAATCATTATTATGTCGTTGACGACATTTTGGTTAGGCTTTGAGAACATGCTTTTAAACGGACAATCCGCACATTCCACTGTATAGATGATGTCCGTTATAGTTGAAAAAAGTTAAATTTAAATGGAGATATGTTTTTGAAATCAGTTTAAGATGAACTTTAAAATATATCATGTACGGTTTTGAAAGTATCTGTTGAAATGTAAAATGAGGAGATGTGGTAAAATTACATAATGAGACAACTAATTTACAGCGTCCAAATGAAATGAATTTAAGCAAAAAAGTCACCATATTGTCTTCAACAATGAGCAAAACAAATTATGTATAGTCAGCTTAAACAGGCCCTGATAGATCAAAATGTGAAACAATTCAAACGAGAAAAAAACATTGCCAGATTTATAACAAAACAATAAACGAAAACAGATATGCTAGACAGCAACAATTGATAAACCCTGAATTATAGGCTCCTGATTTGGGACAGACACATGTAGAATGTGGCGGTGTAACATGTTTGTGATCACTAAACCCTTCCCTTTACCTGGGACAGTGGTGTAACAGCACAAAATAAGAACAAACTGTAAACATCAGTTGGAAATGGCTGCACTCATCTGATCGGCACGGAGCAGAAAACGCAACCAATATAAAGACAAAAAACATACAATTCTAATCTCATATCACTCGTAGTAATTGTAAGCTAATGCAAAAGCAACACCAACTAAAAACTATAGTTAGATTATGGAAATGAAAATTACCACATGCTACCCTACAACCATTCATCTTCAGTGTCATATAATTGTTACCCTTGAACGTCCGCCCTTCCGTCTTTCCGTCCTTCCGTCTTTCCGCCCGTTCGTCCAAAATCTCATACTTATGTTTGAACATAGAAACACCATCAAAAGCAACTATTTATAACAAAATCAAGTTTTGTTTTATCCCAACCTAACCTTTTCTCAGAATTTTGTAAGCTTACATGGTGATTTTCAATAGAAAATAACTATAAAAACAATTTATTCTTGAAATAATATTTGAAACTACGTTCTACGTTTAAATCCTTGTGATTGCCCCTAGTATCTCATCTTTTTATGGCACCTGGCAATAATCGTTGTCTGCGTTGTAAACTTTTAAATAAATTCTCCTAAAACTACTGGGCCAAATGATACCAGACTTTGCCTATATATTCCATAGGGAATCTACAATAATGTTGTAGAGCTGATATGATAAAAAAGGACTGAAAATAAAGTCAAACCCGGACAAAAGTATGTCATTGTCTGGATGTTTCACCGCTACAAAATACCAAATAGAAAACTGAGGACTGAGGAACACGAGCATATAATTCATCGATATAATTTTTTACTTGAATGATGTTTCAAATTGAAATGCATGTTATTTTTATGTTTATAGAAACATCTTATTTTATCGCTTTAATCGCTCTTTCGTCCAGAAATTTTTATAAACAATAAAAAATGTTTTGATTTGTAAAGAGAGAAAATCCATGTTATTTGATTTGATACCAGAGTGTACTGCATTTCTTATATGTCTTTTTTTTCTTTTAAAAAGTGCAATGACCCTATGTTTTGTCTATGTAAGTACCATGTCGGTGTTAGTTCTAAAATGTTTTATAATTTTTGGTTTTTTGTCATGTTTGTCTTGATCCTACCTAATAAACTTACTGAAACAAGCTAAGTGCGCACGTAAATCAATATCATACAATGGACATTTTTTTAGTTTAATAGACACTGATCGAGAACATCATAGTCAGGACATCAACTGAGGCGCATTGCAATGGATTCCATACTTTTTTTTTGGAATAATTGACTACAAACAGGTGTTAGTTCTTTTGAATGATTTTGGTTTTGACTTTCTATTAAGACATACTAAATATCTGTTTCAATGCACAAATGTTTCACGATTTTTGTCAATATACTTTTAGATTTTACATTATCAGAATTAGCTATCAGTAGATCTTTACCTCAAAGTGAAGATGCCTTGACACAGCGGAAAGTAAAATGTCAGCAGTCAGATCAAGATGAAATTGGTGGACTATTTAAGAGCTCGTTAACATCAGAAAGTATTTCACCAGTGGCTGATGATATTGAATATGGTGACGATAAGAGTACAACTGTGATGGATTTATTGCGTAGTGATGAAAAATATCCAAGAGAAGAATCGATTAACATAAATAAAGAAAATGATCCATTACCTGTCTAGAGTAAAGAATTGCAAAACAAATTCAGTAGTAACGAAAAGGATATTGGGCAGCCCTCGACTGATAGAAAAACAGTTGACGAAATGCAAACTTTAACTAAAGCAACAATAGAGCCATTTCTCTTAGAACAATCCTTCGACGAACCCATACAAAGAGGAAGTGTAATTATTACTCCTTTGTCAGTCATAAATGAAACTACACAGGATAGAATTAATGAAATTGCAATCCCGTCAAATGTATTTTCTGACCCTGCACAAAAAACAGAAGATTTTACTTATGCAGGTTTGTCTTTAACATACAAATTACAATATTCAATGTCTTAAGGTCAATTCAGACCAGAATCGGTAAAACAACTTATATCAATGAAAATAATATTTTATAAATTTCGTGCTTCCGAAGCGCTTTTCTGGATTGACGCTCATATATAAGATATACAAAGAAATGTAAAAGTAATATATGAATCGAATACAAATTCTTTAATGACTTCAATATATGTTTTATAAATGCTACAATCAATAACTGTATAATAATATAAACATGATAAAATGAACCAAGTTTTGTTGAAAGAATTTTCAAAGATAATGTTCTGTTTGTTATTGGAGAACTTGAGAAAATATATTTCAGCACTTTTTTTCGCTTTTTATAAGTCATACTTTCAAAGGAATGGCAAATACGATACTAATGGCACATAACTCACAAAAATTGATAAAATAAGCTTTCTGTTAGAAAACAAAATCAATAAAAGACGCAAAAGGCGTTATTAAAGATACCAGTCAGTTTTGAATTTAAAATAATTTACTATCATTGGAATGAATTTTCTGTAGTCTACTTTCAGTATTTGACCGCTACTTACTAAAACAACAATGATTGAGTGCTAGTGAATATCCCAACGCAACTTTCTTGAACCCTAAAATGTAGTAAAATTCCTTATGGTGTCCTATTAAAAAAATGACAGGGGTTACCTTGATACAGCCTTTGCCTAATATTCTGAATGGGAACTGCCCAACCATACTGTTGGAAAATAAAACAGTTTTATGTTATTTGAATCCAAAATTGCAAATTAATCAGGCGAGGGTTACTCCTGCAGTTTGCTGTATGAGGGCATCTAACTAATAATGATGCTAAAAGATTTACATTTTTGTAATAAAATTGAAACACTTTTTAGCATCTAAGATGCAATAATTTTTTTTCTGAAATCCCATTTCAAAAATATATAAAAGTTGTTTCATCATCCAAATAAATTTGAAGTTATTTGCATTCTATATGGCTGTAGAATTTTAGATATATAAAAGATAGCCCCCCTTTTGAGCTCAAAAATTCCAAATAATCCTATTAAAGAGCTCATTCCAAAAACAGTTTGCTGATGATACAAAAAATTATTCATTATTAATGCAGAAAATTATTCGTTACCTGTCCAGAGTAACAAATCTCAAAACAGTAGTTACGTGAAGGATATTCAGCAGCCCTTTACTGACAATCAGTCAGTTGAAGAGCGGCAAATTGAAATCAAAGCAGCAAAAGAGACATCTCCAGAGGGTTCATTAAAAGAAGAAACCTTACCAAGTGAAAATAAAGTTATTAACCCCTTACCAGTCCTTTGTGAAACTACACCAGGTATATATTATGATAATGATATTCTAACATCCGATTCATTTGTCCTGTTGCAGCAGAAAATAATATTATCATGGAGGTATACAAATAAAACTGTGTCTGTTGTCCTGGCTAGCTTTTATGAGTTTCTTTACAGATTAAGATATTGAAAGTTAAAACGAAATTGTTAGCCAAAACATATAAAAATATATGGCAGGTATAAAGAAGAATAAAAAACATTTTACTCCAAATAAATGCTTATCACCTAGATTTGTCTTACCAATGGGACATTCTATATAGGTGAATATCATATGAAACGATTTTTATCAAAAAAAAATTCAAAGCAGAAACATATAGAATGTATAAGTATCAGTTTCATTATATTCTTATTAATTATCAGCCATGGAATGACATTTTTTGTTTTCCACTATATATCTGTTCCGGACCATATGAGTATATTGACCATATGCGTATGGTCATGACCATATGCGTATACTCATATGGTCCGACCTTACACGTATGGTCGGACCATATAAGTATTATACTCGTTTGGTTATTAACGGGCCGGACCATATGAGTATTAAGACCATATAGGTATTTTTCGAATAGATTCTAGCTTTCTCAGGAACTCACAGCTTATTCTCCGAACCAAAAACGGCAGAAGTTACTAATCTTTATCTTTTACGTATATTGTCTGAATTTTGGTGTATTTGTTAATTCATCTCCGTTAGCGTCAATGTGAAGCGCCTTTCTCCTGGCTGTCGATTTTTTTGTCCGTAAGTGAAACCACAGGCGTTTGAGATATTTACCGTTTTTTGTTCTGTTTTTTTTTGGTTTAAATTATTATTCCAGAAACAATTTTTTTAATTTCTACTTATTTTTACTTTAATGGTCATGTCTTCTTGCAACTTAATATATACAACCTCAATGTTATTGTAAGATCGTATAAGTATGAGCAAGAACACATCAAAAATCTAAAAACAATTTGAAATATTCAAGAAATTTTAATTTAATAAACACAATATTTCTTTTTTTTAAGTAAAATTCATTTTGTTTGATTAATCATGTAACATTGATTACCATATATGATTGAATACGCCAAAATTTCAATTTAAGGAACTCATAATTATGCGACACCTTTTCAACGTTAACAATCATCAGTTTATTACTCAGACCATATGCGTATGGTCGGACCATATGAGTATATACACATATGGTCATGACTATACACGCATGGTCCAAAAACTCATATGGTCCGGAACATATCTAATTCATTGTTTCAAATAAGATATTTCAAGAATATAAGTATGACAGGGCGACGAATGATGCAACGATGAGAAAAGTTTTGGCACATATAAAAACATCGTCAGTTTCGAAATTCACATTATAACGTATAACGCGTCATGATGATAAGGTGTTCTTCTTAAATAATCTGCTTAGTCGCTTACAGTGTGATATTACTGATATACCCAAATGAATTACTACTTGTCTTCTCAATTATATCATATTTTTACAATATTTACAATTGTATGTCATTCAGAGACGGAAATAAAATCCACAGAAAAAACTTGCACTACAGAGGTAGTAAGAAACTCTGGCATCATTGGAAAGCTAAAGAAGCTATTTGGTGTTAAAAGACATGTTGATGAAATAAAGGTGTTTATGACAAAAGAAAAACTTTGGGAGGAAACACTCAAAACTGGAAAAAAGATGCTACATCGCAAGAATATAGCTCCTGTAATCATTTGGGACTTCGGAGGGCAAGATGTGTTCTATAGTACTCACCAAACATTTTTGACATATCGAGCTATTTACTTGCTAGTATTGGATGGTAGTAGAAACCTTGATGATCCCTGTCTGTTCGAACAGTATCTGCCTGGAAAGAGTGGACATAAAACAGCTCGACGTAATATTTATATTTACAGAATATCTTAAATGTCTATAACCCTAACACCTATTAACGTTGAATGTGATCCCTTCCCCGACACACATATACAAATATTTCGTGTTAATATGAATGTGTGTGTATTGCTTTTGGCTAGTTTGTTTATTGTTCCAGATCAATGGGAACATAGAAATACCAGGAGTTCATTCGTCCATGTGTCCGTCCATCTATCAGTCCGATCTTGTAAGCACTATAACATATAAAACTCTTGCCAGATTTTCAAGAAATGTGTATCAATCAGCAATGTATCGGCAGAATTCAAAAATCAGTGCCAATCAACTACGTTTTACCTTTTGGGTGTATAAATTTTATGGAAAATTGCATTGTAAGCGCACTTAAGCCAAAATTTCTGTTATGCTTGTTATGAAATGTAGTCCTTTGGTAATGTAAATGATATAGGAAATCTAAACCCAGCATTTCTTGTCAAATTTTTATGAAATTAATATCAAAGGTTTATATCAATAATATCAGGGACAAGTTCGAAAACCAGTACCTATTATCCTTTTGCACAGACATTATGTCGCTTTGAAATGTAAATAATATAGAACTTTTTTATTGTAAACACGTTCAAACTTGCATTTCATGTCGGATATGTATGATAGTTATATCAATGGTTTATATCTGCCAGCTCTAAGAAATTTTTGTAAATCAACTTTTTTTACAGGAGTTATTCCCTTTGCAAATAGGAAATATATATAATATAACATTGTTACGCTCGTGCATATTTACACTATACAGACTTCATTAACAGGGTGTGCTCCTTACAAAACTGCTCCAACAGAGTTATGAACTCGTTACTACATAAAGCTTACGGTCACCACCAGGAATTGGTTGACCGATACCATGTGTAGGTGTCTCAACTCAATTGCGACATGTTTACAGTCTAAGATCTTGGTAAACTAGTATAGCCGTCTGAGCATTTTTTTACAGAGTGTGTCCTATTCCCAATTGTGTTATATTTACTGAGTATCAATTTGCAGGGCGGTTGGTGCATCCATAGCAGGAGACCCAGTCTCGCTCCTTTTGAGTTCATGTAATTCCCTTAGTTTCTGTTTGTTACCTTTATTTGTTTCTTCCTTATCGGTTTACGAGATTTGAACATGCTGTCACGTATTCAATTTTATGAACAAAATTAAAAAAACCAACACATTTTTTTTTTTTTCGGTTATTACCCTTGGACAGATAAATCATGTGGATTGAAAACGGACATTGAAACGCATTTTTAATTAAAAATAATATGTAGTCTACTGAATTGTTTGCCCTATTTATACGTTGATGTCTGCAAAATTTTATCTTGAGGTTCCTGTATTTGTCTTAATTGTATTGTACTCTAACTTTGTCAAATATAATTTGGAAATTATGCAAATAACTTCGCAGTTGTCTACTCCAATGCAAAGATGTAGCGTAATTTTGCAAGTACTTCTGCGTAAACTGGTGATAGCAGTAAATTGAACTCGATTTGAGAGTTATAACTGATTGTGATATAGAGACGAAGAATAGGAATAAAAGTATTGCTTATGTCATTTTATCTTGCCGGGGCGCAAAGGGTCATGTGAGCTTTTGTCATCACTAGTCGTCCGTCGTCGTTGATTTCCGTGGTCGTAGTCGTAAACCTATACAAAAATCTTCTCTGCTAAAATTACAGCACCACTTTCAACCAAACTTTAACGGAATGATCCTTGTGGTATCTAGTAAAATGTTTGTGTTTTTGTTCTTACCATTTAAACAACATGGCCACAATCGATAAAAAAGAATATATGAATAAAATGCATTTATTTTCTAATATTTGAAAACCATAATAGATAGAGAAATTGACAATTTTTATTTATTTTATTTTCAAGTGTTTGCCTTTTGTCTTGAAAACTATAGTAGACAAGTAGAAACAGTAAACAACAAAAAAATATCACTATTACGAAAATGCTGTTTGACGGACTAATATTAATGACTTCTTATAGTAGTTTTATGACAATTTTGACTTATTTTGGAGTTTTTGTCTATTATCTTAAAAACTGTAATCAAAAGGTAGAGAGTAAAATCAGCAAAAATGATCACAATACAAGATTTAAAAAATGCGGAAATGATTGAAAGCATTGGATTACTCCTTATCGGAATTATTGCCCTTAAATGACGATTTTTGACGAATTTTTGAGTTTTTGTCTATCATCTTGAAAGATATAATAGATAAGAAGAAACACCTTTAGCCTATTATTTCAAATTTTGACAGGTGAGCGATTCAGTCACTAAGAAACGTCTTGTGTTTTCATGTGAACGTTTTGATTTTTTCGTTAGTTGGTAGACCATTAACATGTTTACACACTATTTCAAATTTTTGGTTCTAAATGCTCTTCAACATGTTAAACTTCGATCTTGATTTGGCCATTCAACTGATTTGATTCGAGTTTCACTGATGAATCTTGTAGGAAAATAGGATTCATGGGTACAAAATTATAGGCCTGGTATTTGATTAATTTTTTTAAAACAACACAATATGTATAAAAGTCCATAATTTTACAGTTCACGATCTTCGTAATTCATTTTCACTTTATTTTACTCCCATAGAAAAACACCATGATAACATTTAATGACTCGGGAAGAGTTGAGCGCTCACAAACATGTTTGACCCCGTCGCATTCTTTATTTGCCTGTCCCAAGTCAGGAGCCTATAGTTCAGTGGTTGTCGTTAAAGTCTGTCATATTTGTTTTTCGTAAATTGTTTTGGTATGAATTCGGCCGTTAGTTTTCTCAATTGAATTGTTTCACATTTTTCATTCTGGGGCCTTTTATAGTCGACTATACGGTATGGGGTTTTCTCACTGTTGAAGGCCGTACGGTTGCCTATAATGACACACATCTACTTCATTTGAACTTTGGTAGATAGATGTCTTATTGGCAATCATACCACATCTCCTTATATTCATATATATCCTGCATTTACTCTACGTGACCATGAAAAAATTCAAATAGCTGAAAGACCACTTTTCCTTCTTCATTATTAGAGCCATGGTGTAAATTAGATACACTCTATCTGGCTAACGCTTTTATGTGTGTTTTTAATACATAACATTATTATTGTTCTAGGTGGTGATAAAATATATATAAAAACAATAATTAGGTTCATAATATTTATATCACATTTAATTATAAATGGAATTTGTTGAATTTGTATCTTTGAATACATGATAAGTTAATTCCTGGTTTGTTGTAAAGAATACATGAAATAATAGGATCGTTTTTTATTGTATTTCTTTTAATGATAATTTTATTAAAACATTGATATATATATATTATTAAAATTAAAGTCTAAACAAATCAAGTTGACTTCAAATGTGATAAAAGCATTCCCACATTTCCTAATTTTACATGTTTTACTTTAATAAATATGATTCCTATAACAAGATAAGATAACGGATTCTCTATCATTTTTTTTAAATCTTAATTGTAATTATCAGGGCGTAATGATTTTATAACACACATCAAATGTGAAATAGGAAACTATTTATAGAAAAATTCAAGCACTTGCTGTAACGTAGATGATGGTGTTACATAATAGAAATATCTACGTTTTCAAAAGAGCAGTTATGAATTTGTCGAGTACGGCTTAGAATGGATCGAGTACAATTCAGGTTTTGTTTGATTTAAATCTAACCGAGTAGAGATCGTATTTCGAGGTAAATTTGACAGATGATTTAGGCAAACAATGAACAGTCCAGAAAAAAAGAAGGAGTTAGCCTTTTGACTCAAACAAAATGTTATTTTTTACTCTTCATATCTTTTGTTAGACTGATCATATAATTATACATGTAATATGAAAATAACATTCTTCACTTCAAATTATAATTTTTGTTAATTTTTCGACTTTCATTACAGCTCATAATGCACGTTCTTTCACTAATTGTTGGTATTTATGTAACATCTCTTTTTCTAGACTACCTCAGATTTTGGATAAACACCATAGTCACATACTGTAAAGGAAGTGGACCAGGATTTCCCAAAATCATGATTGTCCTTACTCACAAGGATAAACTGAAAGCTGTAAGTATGTGAAGTTACAAATCTCATTTGCATTTTCCAAATCAAAGTGATAGTATTTGCAATGCTAATTATTAGAAAACAAATATAATTTTCTTTGCCGTGTCTTATAAGAAAAAAAAATCAACCAAACACAAATAGATGAGATTGTCTTGAAACAACCAATTGTCTTTTCATGGTAATTGTTTATTGAGACATTGAAATGCAGTCTATAGCTCAATCAGACTTATCAAATCATTGAAAAGGTGACCAAATATAGCCCGAGGAACAGTATTAGTAAGTGTGTTTTAATGGAAAAGCCAATAAAGAATATCACACTTCATCAAGCAAGTGTGCAAATTTTATCTTGTAGTACAAACTACACATTGAAGGTTTTAAAATGAAATTATGTGATTAAACAATTTTGAAAAAGTAATTGAAGCTTACATGTTAACGTTAAAGAACTGATGCCTCTACTTTTTTTGTGGGGAGGACTAGCATTTAAATAGAAGTGTTGATAAAAGCTAATTCACAACATTCATGATGAGATGTTTATTTACAGGTGGAAGTTGAACCCAGACGTCAACAATTGTTCCATGATATAGAAGATATGTTTTCTGGGAGTCCCTTGTTTTCCCATCTAGTCATTAAAGATCAAATGTTTGTTAATGCAAGGGACAAACGTGATCCAGAAATGGCGAAGATTAAAAAGAGCATTATTGAACAAGCCATTGAGCAACCAACATGGGGTCAAGCACTTCCCAAATGCTTTATTCCTCTAGGACTAGAATTTGACTCACTTTTAAGTCGCAACATTCCTTTGATAAGCATTGCCCATATGATGAAGATAAACTCCGTTCAGCCTGTCCGACCACTGACAGAAGAAGAATTGAAAGTATTTCTTAAATTTCAGCATTCTGTTGGACGAATCTTGTACTTTGACGAATCCGGTTTGGATCAACACATCATTCTTTCACCGACACATCTGATTGATGCCTTTAAATCAATCGTTACTGATAGAAGATTCTGCAAAGGCGACAGACTTAGACAGGTATCATGGGATTTAATGAGTCAGAAGGGTGTAATGGCAAAAGGGTCAATAGACGAAATCTGGCAGAAGAAGAAATACAAGTCTTTTAAAAAACATAAGGAATATTTATTGGGAGTCATGACACATCTTGATATACTGGTTGAGCCAAAGCGATATGATAAGACGCACAAACGTATACCAGCTGAATTCTACTACGTTGCTAGCATGGTTAGAACCAATGATACAACTGGTTATCTACGGTCGACTAATTTCGATCAGAGAAACATCGCAATAGCATTTAGTCCATCTTCGTCAATGATACCACCAGCTTTGTCATTTAGATTCATCAGCTACTGCTTGAGCATATTGGCAGTGAAAACATACGGACAGCAAAACGACGAAATGTTGTTCCATAGGTCAGCTGTTTTTAATATAGACCCATTCCTAGATTTGTGCGTTAACTGTGATGATGAGATCATTGTTGTCCGTCTTGTTCATTTTACAAATAGAACACTTATAATGAGAGATCTAGCATCTTGTATAAGGGAATGTTTAGCAGTTGCACTCGAGAAAATTAGTCAGCTTTACGTCAAGACAAGTAGTACAGGATCTGTTACAACTGAAGGCTCATTTTATCTGAGTTTGTGTTGCAGTTCACCGGTAAATCCTTGTCTCCTGCCAATGTCAAAACTTCAAGAACATGATGGTTCATGGATATGTCCAAAGCACAAGATTGAGCATACCAAAGAGATTCTATCTTCCTGGGCCTTACAAAAGGTAAATATATGTACCAGTAAAGGACAAGAAGTTAGTTATGTCGTATATAAAAAGTTTTACTTTTATTTTATTATCTAATCATTGATTGAGTGTTTCATTTCTTTAATTTTAGTTTCTATTACATTTATGTGGCCTACTATAAAACTACAAAATAAACTAATAAAATGATAGCAATGTATGTATCACAACATGTATGATACAGTTTGAAGAGTTAATCTATTCTTTTTAAACAGTTTAATATTTAAGCATGTAAAGAACATTTAGTTGCCTTTTGTTCATTCATTTACTATGACATCGTAATGTTATGACATCGTAATGTTATAACATCATAGTCTATTCAACAGTATTTGTTTGTAGAAAGATTTAACCTGAATAAACATAATACTTAGTGCTAACCAACAAGTGGTAATCAACAATAAAATGTTTAGAAAATAAAAACTGTGAAAGGGTACATCTTACTGAATAATATTTTTTCCACTGTTGCATGTTATTTCTCTTAGCATCTAGGATTAATCAATCATATTAACAATTCCACTGTTTATAGATATACATAGGAGAGGTAATGATTGTAATGTAAATGTGGATCGCGTATACCGAATAGAGAAAGATTATCATGTCAGGGGCGGATCCAGCCATTTATAAAAGGGGGGTTCCTAATCCAGGATAAAGGGGGGGTTCCAACTATATGTCCCCATTCAAAAGCATTGATCGTCAAAAAAGGGGGGGTCCAACCCCGGAACCCCCGTATCCGCCACTGCATTTCGAGTATATATAATTTTTGTTGCGACTGTAATATGAAACATTGCAATAATCATATTTGTTTAACCTTGCAAGCCATCGCATTCAGTCATGTACAAGATGAGCGGATGGTTCATGAAAAGTTTATCTCAGATGGTTCATTTATTTTGTCAATATAAATGACCAAGAACTAGAAATTGGTAATTTGTTTAACAACAACTCAGATGTCATTATTCTCTCTCAACAGCAATTGCTTTATACCACGCCTACGGTTTTCTGGTCTGTGTGTCCGTCCGTTTGTTTATGTGTTAAATCGTCCGGTATCCTGATAACATTTGGACTAAGGTAGTTTACAATGAAGTTATTGTCACATCAACTTACAATTTAGTACGCATGTTCATTGCGGGGTGAACTTTAATTACAATTTCGACCTGATTTTATGATTCACTAAAAATGAACATATGATAGTGCAAATGGAATAATGGCATATGGTTATCATATAAATAAACATTTTGTTGAGGTTTTTTTCATGCCCCCACATTCGGTGCTACCATTCACCGTCCGTTCGTTAGTCCGTCCTTCCGTTCATCCTATTTTCGTTTCCGCACTCTAACTTAAGTTTTCCTCATCCCAATTTTATGAAACACATACACAATGCTCAAGGCCACAACATGAAGACGGAGTTTAGATTTTGGCAGTATGTCATTAACCATTCTAGAGATATGCGCCTTTATAACTTGAAATTGCAAATTTTTCAGTTTCTGCACTCTAAATTAAGTTTGTCTCATCCAAATTTTATGGACATCATACACAATGCTAAATACCACAACATGCAGACAGTGTTCGAATTTGGGAAGTGAGTCATTTATCGTTCTAGATTTATTTAATTGCAAAGCTTGAGCGGGGGCATTCGTGTTCTCAGACATATTTTTCTTTTCTTTTATTTTCAATTACTAGTAACTTATTTTTTTATAATATAAATATTTTTTCAGACAGAAATCCAATGTGGAGTAGCATGTCCAGGTAATGTATTTGTATGTTTATCGGATAGCTGATTTCATGCATAAATTACTTCAATAGAGTAAAATTCCTACTTCATGGCACCGTATACCAAACAATATATTGTTACCCCATTAGATAACCCACCATTACACAATACACCGTTACATAATATACCATTACACCATACACCTTTACACCACACACCATACCACAATACACCATTAGGCCATACATCATTCCCTTTCCCCTTTCCCAATCCCCATTCAAATCCAACGTCATTCGCACTATTCAAAATTACCACAATGCAACCGGTTTGAAAGAATTGTGAATCTTCAAAATATTTTATAGAAAGGACTAATATTTAAAAAAATGTACTTTTTGACACTAGTATCAAATACCAATGAGAAATCGAAAAAAAAAAAATTCTAAAAATACCTTTAATTTCTCCAACTTTAAACTGGAAAAGTTTGAGGAGTTTTTTTACCCAAAACTTGTATCTTTTCAGAAACATGCAACATTTTGAATAAACAAGTACCACTAACTGTAGCCCCAAAAAAGTTAAAAAGCTACCAAATGTTCATATTTCTAAAGAAAACAAAAAGGCTTTAGATGTAATATTTTATTGAAAATGTAAGACGGGGTATGAAAAATGAAGATATTTTTGGCCTTCAAATTATGATGTTTCAGTCCACACATTCTATTTTTAGTATACAGTTGGCCTAAAAGAGAGGCAAAAGATACCATTGGGACATTCAAACTCATAAGTCGAAAATAAACTGACAACGCCATGTCAAAAAAAAAAAGGAAAAAGACCAAAAGAAAACAACAGTATACAAAACACATCATAGAAAACTAAAAACTGAGCAACCAGAGCCCCACCAAAAACCGGGGGTGATCTCAGGTGCTCCGGAAGGGTAGGCAGATCCTGCTCCACATGCATCAAAATTGCATCAAAATTCATAAATAAGACTGCACATTAACTTTTTACGACGCAACCTGAATTGCTCCTTTTAGAGTTCGTGCGATTTTTTCAGTTTATGTTCGTTAAATTTATTTGTATTTCTTATTCGATTTATTAGATTTGAACATCAGTAAATGTCTGCTACATACAATGCATATTACCCAAGTATTGGATTGTTATCTTAAATAACATGAATAAGTAGTTTTTGAACCTTAGAATGGTTTAAGAAAAACAACTTTTTCATCAAAGAATTTGTAATGGTATCGCAACTTACCTTAAAGTTTGTAAGTTGCTTATTTGATTGAAAATTTATGAACAACAGAGAGAAATAAAGTAATCATAAGTACTCAGGAACAGTTTACCTTTCATAATTTCATGAACAAGACTGAAATTTTGCTGTTTCTTTTTTTTAATTGAACCAGCACACCAATTAATAGATTCTGAGAAGGGTCAGGCTATGTTTTTAAAACACATGAAAAGCAAACCTAAATTAGAGCAAAATTGTTTCACAACATATGAAAAGCCCTGAAATTTGCTTATAGAATTTATTTCTAACCAAAATGAATAGTTTCAGTATGTAATATTGGAATGTCAGATCAATTTTATAAGCATTTTATTTAGATAGAAGACAACTTTTTAACATTTTAGTTTTCAATGCTCTTAAATGCTTTTGCCTTCCAACTGATATGATTTGAGCATTGAACAAATACATCTGGAATATTTTTGTCGGGTATGCTCTAGACCACAAGTTTGGCAAAACGAAATATAGTAAACATTTGAGGGGCAAGAAAAAAACAAAGGGGAATAGGCAAATTAGGGGTCGACTTTACCTGGTAGAGTTGCAATTTGTTTTAGCATATTTGCAGAATTGTATAAACTTAAATTCAAAACCGAATGTGATTGTTCGATCCTTTAAATACTGATGTAGTGGATGGTTTGATGATTGCAGACTCGGCGACTGATCATCAACTAGCAAAGATACTGAACACGTTGGCGTTATTTATAAACAATATTGATAATAATAATCCACCAGAAACGATACTGAACACGATGGTGATAAACAAATATTATAGACGTGCGTACAAAACGTGTTTCTAGCATAACCTTAATATCAAGAGAAAAATTAGCATCTAACAAATTTTGGGAAAATTCAGAATCTTATTATTTTATAAATATTTCAGTGACTGACAATGAGTTCTTAAAGCAAATTCCAACACATATTCACCTACGTCGGTTGTCAATGCAATACAACATACACGAAACCAAAGAGTTAGCTATCTATCTTGGAATGCAGTTTAATATATGGGAGAGTTTGTATGAGACATTAGGAGAAGAACCAGAAAGATTAAATTTTGAAGTACTACATAGGTGTATTGATAGTTCGTCCTTTACATTTAAAGACATCAGGAAAGCTGTTGAAAGGGGCAACATACAGAACCCACACACTCTTTGCAAAGTAAGTGGGATTTTAATTGCAAATTACTAGTTTTTACACTTGATTGCTTCAGTATTCATACTTATAACCGACTATATAATTCTTACTCTATATTCAGCTTGTTTGTAATCAGTATTTGTCCTATTGATTTTTTTCAATTGCTGATTGATCTCCTTTCAAAATGTACAAAAGCATTTGCTTTACTTTCTGTCAATTATGCTTGAAGGCCGTACGGTGACCAATAGTTGTTAATTTCTGTGTCATTTGGTCTCTTGTGGAGAGTTGTCTCATTGGAAATCATACCACATCTTCTTATTTTTATATTTGTCATTTTTCTTTATAGATGGTGAGGGACAAGCCAATTGACTTCGGTAAGTTAGACAATTAAAATATTAGATAAATATATATTTTCTACCACTCCATTGAGTGTGATACGATATTAACCACTCGAGACAGATAAATTTTCAAATATAAAACGCGAGGCTTTAAATAATAAAATTTAACTGTTGAGAGTCTATAAATATGAAATTAGGTAATGATTTGGTAATGGAATCAGTTTTCTCTAACGTTGTTGTACAGAAATTGTCGTGCTTTAATTTGAAGGCTTTGAAATGTTGGTCAACATATAACTACTATAATATAAAAAGCCTTTCTTTAAATGAAAATGATGTAATGACTAAAATGCAATTCAATAACAGTACAATTTATTTAATGCAAATAATTAACCAAAACAAAACAAAAAATAACAATTTAATTTTTTTGCATGAGACCAGGAACCAGAAAAATGGGACATGGAACCTTCAGAAGAACACTTTGACAGACTCGCTCCTTTAGTGGGAAACAACTCGCTGCCATTTCTTGTTGAGCTTGGTATGGAATTCGAATCCTGGGAACAGATTAAATTCAGACAAAAGGAAAGAGATTTGGTAAAACTTAACCGAGACATTCTGCAAGAGTGGAAATCTACATTTTGTAATGTTCATACTATCAGACCATCTCTGAGACACATTGGCCAGGCATTCAACAACATTGGTAAAAATATAAAAATCATTGAAAATGTTTTGGCCGACTTCTTTTGAATGATGTTGACTACTTTTGTGTTTTTGAAGTTTGACAACCAAGGAGATTTAATGAACAATTTGTACAAATAGAACATTTGCATTTATATGTGTTAGATAATCATTTAAAAAGGATATTACCACTTGTATGTTTCCCCTTTGTCAAGGGCAAAGTTAGATTAGAATACCTTAAATATTTCAAACTGCTTCGGGTAACAAAGCTATCCGCCCCAAACATTTTGCTAAAGTTGCGGTATGCATGAAATTTGTTGCGTAGCATTCGTAAAATTACCTTCCCGATTATTCTGGGAAAACAGAGTAATTCTAATTACGTGTACACAAATTTTTAAATATATCAAGTGACATTATTTAACTTTTTTCCATACTTATATTCACACATGAATTCTACAAAATAGATGCGTATTGTTTATATTGGCAGTCTTTAATATGCAAATGTTGTTTGGATTTCGAAACATGGGAAACATAATCTACATATAATGCGTCTATCTTAGAATGTTTTCTCTAAAACAAACTCTTTTATTTATAACGTCTAAGAAATAGTTATCTCTTTTTTTAAATGAATTGGTTCAATTCTTTTGTTCAATCTGCCCAGGTTATTTTATATTTATAACTATAGAATAGTGTTTTGACATACATTGTAAATGATTTATTACTGTGAATTACTTATTTACATCAGTTTCATTACACTGATCTTCTTAGTTTTGTTTTGTTACTTTCCTATTATGATTTCGATTTTCTCTTTTTTTAAAACAGTTGGTTGTTTTCCTCAATCCGCCTATCTTGGGACCTTTTTCAACTTTATTTGTGACATTTAATTGTGGAGCAAGATCTGCTTGCCCTTCCGGATCACCTGGGATCATCCCCGATTTTTGGTGTGGTTCGTGTTGCACAGTCTTTAGTTTTCTATGTTGTGTTTTGTGTACTGTTGTTTGTCTTTTGGTCTTTTTGTTTTGCCATGGCGTTGTCAGTTTAATTTCGATTATGAGTTTGAATGACCCTTTTGTATCTTTCGCCTCTCTTTTTATTGAATGATATTTACAAAGAATAATGTTATGTTTGATGAAAAAGAGGTTGAAGATACCAAGGGGACATACACAACTCATAAGTTGAAGAAAAACTGACAATGTCATGGTAAAAAACGAAACACAAAAAGATGAATAAGTCAACAGAACGCCACATAGAAAAATTAATATAAATAAGAAGATGTGGTATGAGTGCCAATGAGACAATTCTCCATCCATGTCACAATGTGTAAAAAGTAAACAATTATAGGTCAAAGTACGGCCATCAACACGGAGCCTTGGCTCACACCGAACAGCAAGCTATAAAGGGCCACAAAAGGACTAGAGTAAAACAATTCAAACAGGAAAACCAACGATCTTATGTATATAAAAAACGAGAAACGAGAAACACTTATGAACCACACCAACAAACGACAACCACTGAACAACAGGCTCCTGACTTTGGACAGGTGTATACAAATGCAGCAGGTTTAAACGTTTAACAGGCGCCAACCTTCACCCTAACATGAAACAGTAGTGTAACATTACAACATAAAAGGACACACATTGAAATATCAATTGAGATGGCTTAACTCGATCAAAAAGTCATATAAACAAAAACAGGTAAACATACACTGAACGAATAAGTTTGATCTATGACACAATATAAATACAATATTTATAAAAAAAAGATGTAGAACAATGTCAAAAAGACAACTTTAACCTGGGACAAAATGGCGTAAAATAAAGTAACGTACACAGGTAAGTTAAGTCTGATTAACACGAACCCAACTAAAAACAGCGGTGAATTCAGGTGCTCCGCAAGTGGTAAGCATTTTCTGCTCCACATACGACACCCTTTGTTTGATAAGTAGTAATTGCTTTCTTATTGAATGTATTTGGTCTGTTAGTATTTACTGGTGTAGTATGTACTTATTTTATACTAGTATATATTGCTTTTGTAAATTTTATAGTTGGTTGCATAGTGCGCTTTATACGTGATATATTCAATTTGTTTTTCGACTACAAATTTTTATGTAATATGAGATGTGAAAGTTATGTCTTGCATTATTTTCTAGCAATGATTATGTCATAAAAATCTATGAATAGCAATCTTAATATTGCCCTAAATAATCTCTTTATACAGCACTTCTATCTCTATCTGCGCATGCGCTTCGAATGGTTACTCTTGCATGATATTGGTTTATAAAAATGCCCTAAATAAGCTCTATATACAGCACTCCAGTGTGATTCTCCTGCAGATCCCACTTGCCCAATAATCATTCTATTTACCTTGACCGTTGTTTATATAAATACTGTTTAAATATTCATTATGTATTTTAATTAAGGTTAAGACCCCATCTTCATCAAACACAGTTGATAATAGATGTTTAGTCTGTAGGCTTCTCTTCATTGGGTCGTGTATATCTGAATTCCAAAAAAAAAAATTAATTGAAATTCAAAATAAAATCTAGTCCATAAATTGCCTTAAATAAAGCGAATTTTGAATGCCGGACCTTCAATTCTAATTTTTGTCGTGTTTTTATAAGTTTAATACATGTGACTGTTAACATATTTTTTATACACAGTCAAAACTGTTTAAACATATAAAAAAGTATTAGCAGTTTTTAGCAAGATACATATGTGTCGAGTATGCCACATTTTATGTCAACATTTAGGTTCAGTCTGTGGTTAAAGTTTTCAGGTCATGAATTACTATGTCAAACCTTCTTAGAATTTAATGAAACTTGGACAGAAGCTTTTATTTATCAAGACAGTATCCAGAGTACAGTAATTTTAATAATCGACATGTTTCGGTGCCTAGGTTACCTTTAGGATAAAAACAATACATAGAATCACGCTGAAGCACAAAATCGGGAAGTAATAAATAAAACGACACAATGTAACCCATGGTTAGTATAAAAAGAAAGTGAAAATTTGTATGAAAGTAAACTTGAACAAGAATGTTAAATAAAATGTGAATGTCATAGAAATTAAAATATTTGTTGAAATTATTCTACCAAAGTCTGCTATTTGCTAAAAAAGAGAATGAATATGTGATTGTCATAATTGCATAATGGAACTTAATATCTGATTATAAATTATTGTCAGATTGTGTACAGTTTGTGTTTAACATAAAATTTTGACTTCACTTGACATGCATTTCGACTGACTTCACTAGGACATATGTACTACTCACAAACGCGTCGGGAATGCTGTGAAGTGTTTGACCGCCACTGGTGTTGGCAAATGTTTTATTCTACTGTTATATAGTTATGCAGAATTTTAATTACGCACCTGATCATCAAAAATAAATTCGGGAACAGTCTCGGGGTATTGGTGGTTGTATATTTCATTAAGTATATTTGGGGACCACTTCTCTGATTTCACATCGACTTAAATAAACCTTAAACTATGGCAAGGCGTTTTACGATTTATTCTAAATTCAAGATATCTAATAAACTTTATAAGATATATCATGTAGTATATAAGATATCTTATTTTTTCTTTTAAGATATCTTTTAAATTATATTAGATATCTTATATACAAAATATTGATAAGATACCTTATAAACTTTATAAGATATTTTATATAGTATATAAGACATCTTATAAAGTATATTTTAGATTATATATAAGATATCTTATAAAGAAAATTATATCAGATATCTTATATATTATATAAGATATCTCATATATAATAAAAGATATCTCATATAGTTTATAAGATATCTTATAAAGTTATAAGATAACTTACAAAGTATAAAAGATATCTTATAAAAACTAGATTATATAAGATATGTATTATATAATACATAATATATAAGATATATTATGTATTATATGAGATATCTTATATATTATATGAGATATCTTGAAGTTTGAATAAATAGTAAAACGACTTGCCATATCTAGCATTTAATTTGCGGCAGGTTCTGAAAGGGAAACAATATTTTCTTTGATCCTGGTTGGAGTGTTCCTGATCAAGAGGCATCATCTTGGATCCTTTTTCATTTAATTGGCTTGAACGGTACCGGCACTGCTGGAAGGTTCTGTCGGAGCCTTAACAAAATCGTGGATGGTTCCTTAAGGATTATGTTCCACTTTGTTGTTGCAATGCTAAACAAAATTCCTGTTGTTCAATATTCGACAATTAGGACTTAATAGATATGGGATTACTGCATGCAGTGCTAGCAATGATTTCCCTAAAACAAGTTTTTAAATAAAGCTATTAGTCAAAATGAGTATGAATATGGACTTATTCAAGCACACTTACAAGGTGCGCTCGACCTTAGTTACTCAACACGATGTTTTTTTGGATTTTCAAGGTTGTTTAGGACTTTTTGTATATAATTAATGCTAGCACAACATGGACAAACAAATGAGTAATCTATGTTTAAAACGTTATAACGAAAATCTCTGTAATAGAGTCTATTGGTTTTCTGTTAAAATCTTGACTTTATCTGCCACAAAATCCCTATTTTCTATTAAATGCAATGAAACAATAAATAGTATAGCTGTGAACGACGTTCCCATTTGGTATATGTACAAGATTGTACGTCTCTAGTAATTAGTATACAAAAGGGGCCATAAACCTTAATTTATGAATATGACCATTACTCTCAAATCGTACATTCGTGTTACTTTGACCTGTTGACACAATTTGATAAGTATTTAGTATGACGATAAATTTTCACTTCTGTACGGTGAACAACAAATTTATTAATTTTATAAAAAATGTTTACTTCCGTACTCCTAACAACAAAATTACATATTTAAATTTACCTGTGTAATTTGTTTTATTTAACGCCATTTTGTCCCAGGTTAGAGTTGTCTTTTTGACACTGTTCCTACATCTTTTTTAGTATGTCTCCGCCGTAGCGGAGGGGGCATTAAGTTTTAACCTTGTCCATACGTACGTCCCAAAATTGGTTTCCGTTCTCTAACTTTAGTTTGCCTCAACCAAATGTTATGAAACTTATACACAATGCTTATTACCACAAAACACAGATCGAATTTGAATTTTGGTGGCGTCACTTTTACCATTCTAGAGTTATGTCCCTTTACAAATGGAAACAATGTTGAATTTTTAGTTTCCGTTCTCTAACTTAAGTTTGCCTTAACCAAATGTTATGAAACTTATACACAATGCTTATTACCACAAAACACAGATCTAGTTTGAATTTTGGTGGTGTCACTTTTACCATTCTATAGTTATGCCCCTTTACAAATGGAAACATTGCTGAATTTTTCGTTTCTGTTCTCTAACTTTAGTTTGCCTCAACTAAACGTTATGAATCTTATACACAATGTTTTTTACCTCAAAACACAGATCAAGTTAGAATTTTGGTAGTGTGATTTTTACCGTTCTTGAGTTATTAGATATAAGAAGATATGGTATGAGTGCCAATGAGACAACTCTCCTTCCAAGTCACAATTTGTAAAAGTAAACCATTATAGGTCAAAGTACAGCCTACAACACGGAGCCTTGGCTCACACCGAACAGTTAGCTATATAATGTTGTATGCAAGCGGGGGCATCATCTGTGTCCCATGGACACATTCCCCATTTATTAATATTGTATTTATACTGTGTCATAGATCAAACTTATTCGTTCAGCGTATGTTTACTTGTTTTTGTTTAAATGTCTTTTTGATCGAGTTAAGCCATTTCAATTAATATTTTATAGTGTGTCTTTTTATGTTGTAATGTTACACTACTATCTCAGGTTAGGGTGAAGGTTCGCGCCTGTTAAAACGTTTAAACCCTTTGGATTTTAATGCACCTGTTGTTCAGTAATTGTCGTTTGTTGGTGTGGTTCATAGGTGTTTCTCGTTTCTCGTTTTTTATGTAGATTAGACCGTTGGTTTTCCTGTTTGAATTGTTTTACACTAGTCATTTTAGGGCCCTTTATAGCTTGCTGTTCGGTGTGAGCCAAGGCTCCGTGTTGAAGGCCGTACTTTGACCTATAATTGTTAACTTTTTATACATTGTGACTTGGATGGAGAGTTGTCTCATTGGCATTCATACCACATCTTCTTATTCATATATATATATATGAATGATCATTCATGTCAACTCAAAATTACTGACTACTGGGCTGAAAAGAATGTCAAAATGGAGAATGCCATGATACACAATTCACTATGAACAAATAGTTGTATATAAGTAGATTCATGTGACCCTTTGCATCTACATAACCGGTCCTTGTTGGAATATGTACTTTTCCATTGACGCAATTCGAGCAAGAGTTATTTCCCTTTGTTAAGTTCACCTGATCCAGAGGTAAAATGAGCTATTCTCATCACTTAGTTGTTAAATTTTACAAAAAAGGTCCTTTAGGAGTTACTGCGCTTAAATGATGATTTTTTTACCCATTGTATGTGCTTTGGCAAAAACAATAGTAGGTAGAAAGGGAAATAAGTCAAAAACTATTGCGTCATATCGAAAACAATCTATTCATTGATAACTGTTGTTTATATGAATGAAGAAACATATTTGGAAAAAATCAATAACTTATGTCGTGGGGATATGTATTGAGTTTCCAAGTGAATTGTCACATACCTAATTCCATTATCAAGCAGTTTATGTAATTTAATTTATACAAAAAAGCGATGTTTTTGTGGCTTTATCTGCGGGAACAACAACATATTTGTCATGGAGGTATGATAGATGCTTAGCAACATTTGGGTGATCGATAACCCCTGACACTGGTGTTAAACTGGTCGTGTTAACTGCAGTTATTGCAATATGCCAGAGGTAGAAATAGATAAAATCGTTTTCTGCTTATTTCTCCGTGCAAACGTGTCGTTTTCAAGAATTACTCAGCCGTCAGTTTGATCTGTACGGTTTTGTTGATGTGTGTGTGTTCTTAATATCATGTATGGCCTCGTTACCAAAACAATAGCCATCGAAAATTTAAGGAAGATAACTCCATGAAATTTGTTTAAAATGATAATCGTAACTGTACTATCAGATAGTCTTAATTTAGACATGACAATAGTAACTTATCAGTGATAATCGTAACTTTATCTTTTGATGGAGACAGCGACTATATCTGAACCTTGTTTAAAAGTTTGATAGTGTGACCAGAATAAGTGAATGATTGGTTATCTTAAACTATTTTACTTTTTGCTTTGTAGCTATAGTCTATATATTTTACAAGTTAAAATTTATGGCAAATGTTGTTGGTATATTGTAAACTTAAAGAAGAAGAAAATATATTTCTTAGTTAAAATAATTTTTTTAAACTTTAAAAACAGCAAATTTCAAGCAACCATATCCGTTTTTGCATGTCAGTACAAACGTACTGGATACTAACTAGGCTGGTGATACTCTCTGGGAATTACAGTTCACTAACAGAGATAACACCCCAGCGGTAGTTACAAGATTAACGGTACCTATTTTCCTGCACCAGATGTGTATTTCGACAACTCATATTATGCCTCTTCAGTGATGCTCGAGGCTAAAATATTTGAAAATCCTAAACCTAATACAAAGGTTGAAGAGCTGAAAAAACCGAAAAGGACATACATGAACGAAAACCAAATTTCGGACAAGGAATCGTAGCCTTGCATGAGGGAGATATATACCAGTACTGAAGTTGGTAAGCATAGCATTAACCGTACACATATTATTGCGCATTTCGACAATTGATGTCTCTTCAATGATGCGTGAGGCCAAATATTTTGAAAATCCAAAACTTAATACATACTTTACAGAGCTGATAAAAGCATAAAGGACTTAAAGTATACCGGAATCCGGACAAGGAATCAGAGCTTTGCATGAGGGAGATGTATTCCTTTATCTAAATGATTTCTCAAATTCTATGTCAGCAATGGAAAGAATATCCGTATTTTATTGCCGGCACCTAAGTAGTGGCTATTTGGCACGTGATATACCCGGGGAATAATAGACCAATAACAGAGATATGGGCCCAGTGATATTTATAACATTGACGGTAACAATTGTTCGGCAACAGATGCGCTTTCGACTATTAATGCTGACCGTGAAAACAAAGGATGCCCTGGATGACAGCAGATATAAGATTGATTGATTGATTGTTGGTTGCTTAAAGTCCAGTGGCAAGTATTCCATGCATGGTGATGACGAGAACAAATTAACAATAAATACAATAGGTAGGTCCTGGGTAAGGGCTCGTCCGGGATGAAGGTGGGAAAATTTGGACTGCCACTGGAAAATGAGGATATGTTAGGAAGGAACAATTTTTCCTTGCAACAGGTCACCTACGGACCCCTCAAAGAATTGTTGTAAATGTTATTAACGTGAAGAGAGCGTGACACTCTCTCTACAGGAGGCATCGGATTTAATGTCCCCATTCTGACCGGACGTGGCTGCGTATTTATATATCCTGCACAGCCATAACGGACGCTCCACTTTGGCAAGGGTCGGAAGAAGATCAAGAGTTACCATATATCTTTCCCCAGTCACCATTGGGGGCAGATATAAGAAGGCTAATCAAAAGATAGAATAGAGCATAAAAAATAGAAGTCATGGGATAAAAGAGATGCTACTACATAAAAAGAACTGAAGAGCAAACCTAGAGAGAATTGAAGCCGTTTTGGAAATACATAGAAGACATAGTAACACAAAGTAGTGAAGCTGACAGCAGTACTGTAACACAAAGTAGTGAAGCTGACAGCAGTACTGACTGCATAAAACGGTATGGACCTATATATAAAGCATAAATGATCAGATTGGAGTAATATACTACAATTATCATAATAGCAGGATTACTACACGACGATTCATCAGACAAAGCTTATATCATAAATGCACAGTTTAAAAAAGCAATCTAGGGTAAAAAAGACCTAAATGAAACACAAACCCAGACAATTTCGATGTTACATGTCTGGTCAGCACAAAACGGCAACTGCCGCCGGACCACCTCGTCATTTTTTTGTCAAGACTATTTCTGCGGTGGTCATAATCATCAGAACATAGTTCTCATTCTAAAATGAATTACAAGTAACCTTTATCAATTTTAGGTACACTCAATGTAAGTTTATCAACTCTTTTATTAAAACTTATTCTAAAAGATTATATTTAACATTGTAATTATAGTTTTGAATATTGTCTTTATCAGTTCTTACATTGATTTAGTTATAAATAAATTAAAACATAACTAAATATTTATCCCTATACAGTTTTCACATTTATGATCCTATATATCCAGCCGATACTTATATTTTGGTATTGCACAAGGTCAAGTTTATCACATATTGTTTTTTACCTTTTACATTAAATCTAACGGATGTGTACTGATTGATTTTAATTTGTAAAACATGATTTATTTATTAGTTGTAGTTAGCTTTTGAAATAGCTTGAAATCAGTAACTGTGATAACTCATAGATCTGTACTTTGTGTCATTAGTGTTTCTGTTAGTTGTTTTTTTTTTTTTTTTTTTTTTTTTATTTGTTTTTTTTTTTTATTGTTGCTTTGTGTTGATCTGATGAGTCGTTAAGCCTTTTCCAACTGAACCACATCTTCTTATTCTTATTTTAAAAGTTAAACAACTATAAGTTTCTGATTCATTTCTATACATATATTTATAAAAAACCTAAATTCATGCTTATAAACTATAAAGTGATCAAATCTGTGTTGGAGACATTGGAAAAGCTGTGTGTATAATACTTTCATACCATATTTTAGTCGTCCATTGAGGTATGGCGGTGAATAAAAAAATGATATAGCACTATCGCGTTCGTTGTTATGATGACGCAGTCTTTTTATCAAATATTCCGTTAGCAGAAGTAACTGATAAAAATCAGTTACTATTATCATTGAAATATTCAACAGTTACGATGATCTTTCCAGTTGTTTGTCCACAAGTTACGATTATCTTCTTCTGGAGTTACGATTATCTTCCTAAAAATTCGATGGCTATTATTTTGGTAACGAGGTCATACATAATACAGAGACCTATAATACAATTGTATTATATGTCTCTGCATAATATTAATAACACACACACACAACAAAAAGATACAGATCAACCTGGTGGCTGAGTAATTCTTGATAACAATACGTATACACGGAGAAATACTGAGCAGAAAATGATTTTACCTGTTTCTACCTTCGCCATATTGGGATCTAGGTAAATGCAGTTACCATGATCAGTTTTACACCAGTGCCTGAAGAACACGCTCCTGACTGTGGAAAGGCAAATAAAAAAGTGGTGGGGTTAAAAAAAGGTTTTTAAACGATCAACCCTCCTCCTACATGTAGCCTGTGACTGTGGTATGAATGTACAGCAAAACATACAAAAACAGTAAAAATCAATGGAAAAGGGTTTGGCCCATGACATCGGCATGAACCCACAAAAAAACTTAGAAAAAACAAGATATATATATATATCTAAGATAACTTAAACTTCCTCAAAGCTAGATCAAAGTCAAAATAAAAGTATAGTATATAAACAATGTTGTCCTAAACTAAATTATAATCAGTACATGTAAAACGTATTAAGTTTAAAGTTAAACAGCAACGAAGAAATATTAGAATTGACAGGCTAAAGGATCATAAGGCATAGCCTGTACGAAATGTGACGCCTGTGGATCATACAGAAACCAGACGTAGTTTTCAATCTAATTGACCTGGAGTCATTGCAATATCTCGGAATGTATGTCCAAGCGTCCACCAGGTGTAAACCAAGCGTAAAATTAGGGCAACAGTATTTTACCAATTTTCAAATCGATTGTTAAGACAATCAAGATTACAAACCAATCTAATTAAAATTAAATCTCCGCACTCACTCATTTTTTTATGCAGCGACCAAGGATAAAAAAATGAGCGAGTACAGAGATTTAATTTTAATTAGATTTGGTTAAAACACAAACTGAAGGAATCCTATGCATTCCGAAAGGGGCAGGTTCGGGTGCACCAACTGGGTAAGCGTCTTCTGATATGCATGCATAACCTGCCATTTTCAGTCAAAATGACCAGGCTCAAGCTAGCAGCCACTCGCTAGCAGCCACTACGCTAGCAGCCAGTTTTCGGATATGTCTATGAACCCAAAAGTTGCATCAGATTCAAACGTACTCAAAATGTTTTTATTGATATATAACCAATATATTATCAGTGTTTAATATATAATAAAGCAGTCGGAGAACTATTCGATGATTTAAAAAATAACTAGTCCTGTTCATTAATTTAAGATAATAGTAATCGATGTCAATATACCAAACAGCGTCCTCCCCGCTTTTAATTTTAATAGTCAACAGTTTTGGGTGTACATAGAATCGTAAATATGTAATAAAATTATTGAAATGCTTACAAAATTGCTTGTAACAGGGACTTGACATTGAAATCATAAATTAATTTTGTGATATTGTGTCAAATAGCTTTCCATATTCTCGGCATCCTGTCAAATAGTTCCTGAAAAGTTATTATTGTTCTGCATGACAAGAAAAGAAAGTTGCACTCGTGCATTAATATTTTTTTAATGAGACAAATCTGTTTTAACGAAACATTCTATTTCTGAAGCAGTGGATATCGCTTACTTTTGATTAGACGAAAGGTTTATTTTTTGTACACAAAGTATGGTGGGCAAGGAAATTATTTATCATCTATTAAAAAAAAAAAAATCCGTGTTATACACAGACGTGGAATTTTGGTCAAGTAGGCACTAGGTCCAAAGCTTCTGTTTGCACCAAGTATGAGTAAAAGTATTGCCGTAGAACATTTTTTATTAACATTTCCGTAAGGGTGGGGTAGGGTGTCCGACCCCAACTTTGGACCTAATTTTTTAAAAAATTAAGCCGAACCACACCCTGGATTTTTTCTCAAGTAGACCTTAGCTATTCATCTTCACATTGCACCTAGTGGCGAAAAAAGTATTGCCGTAGAACATTTTTTATTAACATTTCCGTAAGGGTGGGGTAGGGTGTCCGACCCCAACTTTGGACCTAATTTAAAAAAAATAAGCCGAACCACACCCTGGATTTTTTCTCAAGTAGACCTTAGCTATTCATCTTCACATTGCACCTAGTGGCGAAAAAGTTTTGCCGTAGAACATTTTTATTAACATTTCCGTAAGGGTGGGGTAGGGTGTCCGACCCCAACTTTGGACCTAATTTAAAAAAACTAAGCCGAACCACACCCTGGATTTTTTCTCAAGTAGACCTTAGCTATTCATCTTCACATTGCACCTAGTGGCGAAAAAAGTATTGCCGTAAAACATTTTTTATTAACATTTCCGTAAGGGTGGGGTAGGGTGTCCGACCCCAACTTTGGACCTAATTTAAAAAAACTAAGCCGAACCACACCCTGGATTTTTCTCAAGTAGACCTTAGCTATTCATCTTCACATTGCACCTAGTGGCGAAAAAGTATTGCCGTAAAACATTTTTATTAACATTTCCGTAAGGGTGGGGTAGGGTGTCCGACCCCAACTTTGGACCTAATTTAAAAAAAAAACTAAGCCGAACCACACCCTGGATTTTTTCTCAAGTAGACCTCAGCTACTCAGCTTCACTTTGCACCTAGTGCGGAAAAAAGTATTGCCGTAGGGAATTTTTTATTAACTTTTCCGTATGGGTGGGGTGGGGTGTCCGACCCCAACTTTGGACCCGATTTAAAAACAAAACTGAGCCGAACAACACCATGGATTTTTTCTCAAGTAGACCTCAGCTACTCAGCTTCACTTTGCACCTAGTGCGGAAACAAGTTTTGCCGTAGGGAATTTTTTATTAACATTTCCGTAAGGGTGGGGTAGGGTGTCCGACCCCAACTTTGGACCTAATTTAAAAAAAAACTAAGCCGAACCACACCCTGGATTTTTTCTCAAGTAGACCTTAGCTATTCATCTTCACATTGCACCTAGTGGCGAAAAAAGTATTGCCGTAGAACATTTTTTATTAACATTTCCGTAAGGGTGGGGTAGGGTGTCCGACCCCAACTTTGGACCTAATTTTAAAAAAAACTAAGCCGAACCACACCCTGGATTTTTTCTCAAGTAGACCTTAGCTATTCATCTTCACATTGCACCTAGTGGCGAAAAACGTATTGCCGTAGAACATTTTTTATTAACATTTCCGTAAGGGTGGGGTAGGGTGTCCGACCCCAACTTTGGACCTAATTTTAAAAAAACTAAGCCGAACCACACCCTGGATTTTTTCTCAAGTAGACCTTAGCTATTCATCTTCACATTGCACCTAGTGGCGAAAAAGTATTGCCGTAGAACATTTTTATTAACATTTCCGTAAGGGTGGGGTAGGGTGTCCGACCGCAACTTTGGACCTAATTTAAAAAAAATAAGCCGAACCACACCCTGGATTTTTCTCAAGTAGACCTTAGCTATTCATCTTCACATTGCACCTAGTGGCGAAAAAGTATTGCCGTAGAACATTTTTATTAACATTTCCGTAAGGGTGGGGTAGGGTGTCCGACCCCAACTTTGGACCTAATTTAAAAAAAACTAAGCCGAACCACACCCTGGATTTTTTCTCAAGTAGACCTTAGCTATTCATCTTCACATTGCACCTAGTGGCGAAAAAAGTATTGCCGTAAAACATTTTTTATTAACATTTCCGTAAGGGTGGGGTAGGGTGTCCGACCCCAACTTTGGACCTAATTTAAAAAAAAACTAAGCCGAACCACACCCTGGATTTTTTCTCAAGTAGACCTTAGCTATTCATCTTCACATTGCACCTAGTGGCGAAAAAAGTATTGCCGTAAAACATTTTTTATTAACATTTCCGTAAGGGTGGGGTAGGGTGTCCGACCCCAACTTTGGACCTAATTTAAAAAAAAACTAAGCCGAACCACACCCTGGATTTTTTCTCAAGTAGACCTCAGCTACTCAGCTTCACTTTGCACCTAGTGCGGAAAAAAGTATTGCCGTAGGGAATTTTTTATTAACTTTTCCGTATGGGTGGGGTGGGGTGTCCGACCCCAACTTTGGACCCGATTTAAAAACAAAACTAAGCGGAACAACACCATGGATTTTTCTCAAGTAGACCTCAGCTACTCAGCTTCACTTTGCACCTAGTGCGAAACAAGTTTTGCCGTAGGGAATTTTTATTAACATTTCCGTAAGGGTGGGGTAGGGTGTCCGACCCCAACTTTGGACCTAATTTAAAAAAACTAAGCCGAACCACACCCTGGATTTTTCTCAAGTAGACCTTAGCTATTCATCTTCACATTGCACCTAGTGGCGAAAAAGTATTGCCGTAGAACATTTTTATTAACATTTCCGTAAGGGTGGGGTAGGGTGTCCGACCCCAACTTTGGACCTAATTTTAAAAAACTAAGCCGAACCACACCCTGGATTTTTTCTCAAGTAGACCTTAGCTATTCATCTTCACATTGCACCTAGTGGCGAAAAAGTATTGCCGTAGAACATTTTTATTAACATTTCCGTAAGGGTGGGGTAGGGTGTCCGACCCCAACTTTGGACCTAATTTAAAAAAAACTAAGCCGAACCACACCCTGGATTTTTCTCAAGTAGACCTTAGCTATTCATCTTCACATTGCACCTAGTGGCGAAAAAGTATTGCCGTAGAACATTTTTATTAACATTTCCGTAAGGGTGGGGTAGGGTGTCCGACCCCAACTTTGGACCTAATTTAAAAAAAACTAAGCCGAACCACACCCTGGATTTTTCTCAAGTAGACCTTAGCTATTCATCTTCACATTGCACCTAGTGGCGAAAAAGTATTGCCGTAGAACATTTTTTATTAACATTTCCGTAAGGGTGGGGTAGGGTGTCCGACCCCAACTTTGGACCTAATTTAAAAAAAACTAAGCCGAACCACACCCTGGATTTTTTCTCAAGTAGACCTTAGCTATTCATCTTCACATTGCACCTAGTGGCGAAAAAAGTATTGCCGTAGAACATTTTTTATTAACATTTCCGTAAGGGTGGGGTAGGGTGTCCGACCCCAACTTTGGACCTAATTTAAAAAAAACTAAGCCGAACCACACCCTGGATTTTTCTCAAGTAGACCTTAGCTATTCATCTTCACATTGCACCTAGTGGCGAAAAAGTATTGCCGTAGAACATTTTTATTAACATTTCCGTAAGGGTGGGGTAGGGTGTCCGACCCCAACTTTGGACCTAATTTAAAAAAAAAAAAATAAGCCGAACCACACCCTGGATTTTTCTCAAGTAGACCTTAGCTATTCATCTTCACATTGCACCTAGTGGCGAAAAAGTATTGCCGTAGAACATTTTTATTAACATTTCCGTAAGGGTGGGGTAGGGTGTCCGAACCCCAACTTTGGACCTAATTTTAAAAAAACTAAGCCGAACCACACCCTGGATTTTTTCTCAAGTAGACCTTAGCTATTCATCTTCACATTGCACCTAGTGGCGAAAAAGTATTGCCGTAAAACATTTTTATTAACTTTTCCGTAAGGGTGGGGTAGGGTGTCCGACCCCAACTTTGGACCTAATTTAAAAAAAAAACTAAGCCGAACCACACCCTGGATTTTTTCTCAAGTAGACCTTAGCTATTCATCTTCACATTGCACCTAGTGGCGAAAAAAGTATTGCCGTAAAACATTTTTTATTAACATTTCCGTAAGGGTGGGGTAGGGTGTCCGACCCCAACTTTGGACCTAATTTAAAAAAAAAACTAAGCCGAACCACACCCTGGATTTTTTCTCAAGTAGACCTCAGCTACTCAGCTTCACTTTGCACCTAGTGCGGAAACAAGTTTTGCCGTAGGGAATTTTTTATTAACATTTCCGTAAGGGTGGGGTAGGGTGTCCGACCCCAACTTTGGACCTAATTTAAAAAAAAAACTAAGCCGAACCACACCCTGGATTTTTTCTCATGTAGACCTTAGCTATTCATCTTCACATTGCACCTAGTGGCGAAAAAGTATTGCCGTAGAACATTTTTATTAACATTTCCGTAAGGGTGGGGTAGGGTGTCCGACCCCAACTTTGGACCTAATTTAAAAAAAAAACTAAGCCGAACCACACCCTGGATTTTTTCTCAAGTAGACCTTAGCTATTCATCTTCACATTGCACCTAGTGGCGAAAAAAGTATTGCCGTAAAACATTTTTATTAACATTTCCGTAAGGGTGGGGTAGGGTGTCCGACCCCAACTTTGGACCTAATTTTAAAAAAAAACTAAGCCGAACCACACCCTGGATTTTTCTCAAGTAGACCTTAGCTATTCATCTTCACATTGCACATAGTGGCGAAAAAGTATTGCCGTAAAACATTTTTATTAACATTTCCGTAAGGGTGGGGTAGGGTGTCCGACCGCAACTTTGGACCTAATTTAAAAAAAACTAAGCCGAACCACACCCTGGATTTTTTCTCAAGTAGACCTTAGCTATTCATCTTCACATTGCACCTAGTGGCGAAAAAGTATTGCCGTAAAACATTTTTATTAACATTTCCGTGAGGGTGGGGTAGGGTGTCCGACCCCAACTTTGGACCTATTTTTAAAAAAACTAAGCCGAACGACACCCTGGATTTTTCTCAAGTAGACCTCAGCTACCCAGCTTCACTTTGCACCTAGTGCGGAAAAAGTATTGCCGTAGGGAATTTTTTATTAACTTTTCCGTATGGGTGGGGTGGGTTGTCCGACCCCAACTTTGGACCCGATTTAAAAACAAAACTGAGCCGAACAACACCCTGGATTTTTTCTCAAGTAGACCTCAGCTACTCAGCTTCACTTTGCACCTAGTGCGGAAACAAGTTTTGCCGTAGGGAATTTTTTATTAACTTTCCGGTATGGGTTGGGTAGGGTGATTTTAAAAAAAAACTAAGCCTGGATTTTTTCTCAAGTAGAAATTAGTTCTCTAATTTCTGTTTGCACCTGGTATGTAAAAAAGGACTTTTTAACCTCTATCTTGTCATCTGCGGTTGTAAGTGATTGTTTAGATTTATCCGTAAGTTTCGATTGAACAATCACATCGAGGTATTCCTTGATTGCTGTACCCATCGATAACATGCTTTTAACAATTTTTTTATTATTTTTATTTTTTTCATGTTTGCGACCAATTCGAGCAAATTCTTTGTATACCAGCCTTTCTTCATCGGTTCATCTCCTTATTTTGCTCGGAGAGATTACTAATTGAGTGGTTCTGCATAATCCGGTCTGCATTCGTTTTACCATCGAGGTTCACGAAAAGAGTAACAATGCTCGCTTGTCTTTTACAAATACAAATTAATCTACCATCTTTCTTTTTCATAATTTTAATCAAAACGTCACTTCATCAAACGGTTGACCATCTGAAAGCATTTTCAAAACATTCAAACAAATATTTTCAAACACTACTGTGTCGCGTTTTTGTAGTTCATCTATGTTTTAGATAATTTATAGTTGTAAATACTCAATCGATTTCTTCGGGTGCTGAAGTTCATAATAATCATAATATATATATATTTCAATCCGTTTTTAAATCACCATGTCCAGTGTGTTCCAGTTCCCGTGGAAGAATCTTGATTAAAATACCACTCTATATATCCTGTGGTTCATATAGTAACTTATTCCTCAAAAAGACCTATCTGACGTGTATAATTTTTAAGTCTTTCGTTCACTTTTCGAATCCCATGTAAGACATTGATTTGTGGGGAGTACTATATTAAATATCTATATTCCACTCATTTATCTAATATTTCTGATCATTTTTGTCGAGCCTGCTACTTTTGTCGCAGAAAGCTCGACATAGGGATAGTGATCCGGCGGCGGCGGCGGCGTTAGCTAACTTCTTAAAAGCTTTATATTTTAGAAGCTAGAAGACCTGGATGCTTCATACTTTGTATATAGATGCCTTATGTTACGAAGTTTCCGTCTGTCATATTTCCATTGTCCTTGACCTCATTTTCATGGTTCAGTGACTACTTGAAAAAAAAGTCAACATTTTTTGTAATGTTAATTTCTTTCTTATTATGAGTAATAGGATGACTATATTTAGTATGTGCGTACCTTGAAAGGTCCTCATGCCCGTCAGACAATTTTCATTTGACCTCGACCTCATTTCATGGATCAGTGAACAAGGTTAAGTTTTCGTGGTCAAGTCCATATATCAGATACAATAAGCAGTAGGTCTACTATATTTGGTATATGGAATGATTGTAAGGTGTACATGTCCAACTGGTAGGTGTCATCTGACCTTGACCTCATTTTCATGGTTCAGTGGTCAAAGTTAAGTTTTGAGTTTTGGTCTTTTTTCTAATACTATATGCAATAGGTCAACTATATTTGGTGTATGGAAATATTTTATGATGTACATGTCAGTCTCGCAGGTTTTATTTGACCTTGACCTCATTTTCACGGTTCATTTCTCAGTGTTAAGTTTTGTGTTTTGGTCTGTTTTTCTTCAACTATAAGCAATAGATCAACAATATTTGTTGTATTGAAGGATTGTAAAGTGTATATGTCTGTCTGGCAGGTATCATCTGACCTTGACCTCATTTTCATGGTTCATTGGTCAATGTTAAGTTTTCATGGTTAAGTTTGTTTCTTAGATACTATAAGCAATAGGTCAACTATATTTAATGCATAAATTGATTGTAAGCTGTACATGTCTGTCTGGCATGGTTCACCTGACCTTGACCTCATTTTCATGGTTCATTGGTCAATGTTAAGTTTTCTTGTTTAAGACTGTTTCTTAAAACTATAAGCAATAGGTCAACTATGTTTGGTTTATTGAATGATTGTAAGGTGTACATGTATTTCTCGTTTGGTTTATCTGACCTTGACCTCATTTTCTTGGATCATGTTAAGTTTATGTGTTACTTGTAGTAAAGCTTTATATTTAGGACTATCAACATAAAATCAATGGTTAGTAAAGAAGTCGAGACATTTCAGCGTGTGCACTCTTGTTCTACTCTTCATTCTCGTGAAGAAGTGAGGTGTCTAGTAGTTGTATGCTCATGTGGTTGCGTAAAATCTACTTCAGCCAAATACCATACAAGAGTATCTTAAAGGGAAAAAGTGAGTTAGAAAATTTCATATTTATATGCATATCTATATGCATATCCGTAAAGTTTGTAAAAACTTTGCACTGCCATACAATCTAAGTGATTCTTACTTAAATAACCCAGTTCTCTGTATAAAAATGTAAAGAACACTTTATGAATGTTTATGGTTGATGAATTTGTTGCTGTCTTAGAGTTAGATAACTGTTAATTACCAATCCACTAACGTGTGCTTCAGAATCACTTGATATAGCCAATGAAAATTTTTTTATAGTAGTAACACGACGGGTGTTACATGTGGAGCAGGAGATGCTTACCTTTCCAAAGCACCCGAGATTTCCCCTGGTTTTTGATCGGGTTCGTTTTGATCAGTCTTTAGTTTTCTATGTTGTGTATTGTGTACTGCTGTTTGTCTTTTCGTTATATTTTTTTTTTGCCATGGCATTGTCTGTTTATTTTCGACTTATTTGTATATATATATCCCTTTGGTATTTTCGCCTCTCTTTAATCACTTCCAAAGTAAACAGACCCTTTCTCAGCAAAATAAAAAGATGCCGGATCAAGGAGCCTACCCAGATTTTCAAAACCATATGAGATCAATGAAGGTTCCATTAATTCGTAGTGTACGTAGAATTTGAGTGCTTTACTGATGATGTCAAGTCGAAAACATTGGGAGGATTCAAGACTTTGTAAAAAAATCAATAAAAGAATAAAATCCCGGCCGAAGAAATCATGAGTTACTGGTGCCGAATGAATGACTGCAAACCAGACACCAAACCCTACCAAAAGCACACACCGTCCTATTTCTATTGTATTAATTACTGTGACGATAGGGTGTTCACTAGATACCAGTTTGTTATTCAACATGTACAATGTAGAAATAGAGGGATGATGTGGCCGAGATCCTTATATGAATAAACTTAAAGAAGACATTTGAGCTCTGTACCAGAAAAATAATAATTATGTCCAAGGAGATGTCGAAAGAGAATAAACAAGCGTTCGACCAGGCAAAGAATGTTGAGAAAAAACTAGGAGATGACAAAGTGAAAGATAACTGTCAACATACCGGACACAGTTCACAAGTGAAACTTAAAATACAAGGCACCTGAATTCATTCTGGTGATCTTCCACAACATGGCTGGGTACGACAGCTACCTCTTCATTAAAAACATGTGAGTTAGTAGATCACAGATTACTTACATACCCAAAAACAAACAAAAAATATATTTCGTTTTACAATAAAGTGTCGCAGAGCAAAAAGGGGATGAGGAGGGGAAGATGCAGACAGTGTACCGGCATTACGCTTTATTAACAGCCAGCCATTTATGAAAGCAAGTCTACAGAGAATAACCCAACCGTCGTATTTCCAAACACACAGAAAGTGCTTGGAGAAATTTCCCTTTACCCGGAATTCACAATAAAACTAAATCCGGAAAATGGCAGGAATATAACCATGAGAGAAATAGTAGACAGGCGAAAGTAAGAGTACATTGCGAATCATCTGGATGATTGCCAACTTAAGGCTCGATAGATCAAAGGAGTTAAAGTTAACACGAATACCTAGCTAACATGAATGCACGATTACCAAGCCAGCACCAATGTTAAAGGTGAAAGTATAATACGTTACTTCCAGTGGAACGGTTTTTTGAGGATATTGGGACCTCGGTAAAACTCGGATTTCAAAATACAAGCCTGAAGAAATAGACAAACACTTAAATTTGCGAAGACTACATGCATTTAGTCCGGCAGATCGGTGAAAAAATTGTGGGTTTGATGATAAAAGCATCAAATTTGGCATGGTAGTAGTTCTTGGTGTTTCAAATAATATTACCTATGGACCCACCTTGAAATTTCAAAATGGCAGCCTTTTCCAAGATGGCCGCCATAAACTATCAAAATCAACATATATCACTGATATCAGGTCAAATTTATGGTAAAATTTTGCATGGCAGTAGTGCTGGTTGTTTCAAAAAATATAAGCTATGAACCCACCATTAAAATTGAATATGGCGGTTTTTTCCAAGATGGCCGCCACAAAATATCAAAATCAACAACTATCCCTTATATTAGTTCAAATTTGTCATGTTAGTAGTGCTGGGTGCTTCGAACAATATAAGCTATGGACCCAACTTGAAATTACAATATGGCGGCTTTTTCCAAGATGGCCGCCATAAGATATCAAAATCGACAAAATTCCTTATAGAAGGTTACAAAGTGTTTTGTTTTGACGTACCTTCAGTAAAGCTAAGTGCTCTATAATACCAAGTGCATGCCACATTTATTTACTAAAGTCAAACATAAACAGATTTGTGAGGAAAGTATAGAAAATCGTAACTACGGTACCATTCCTGCATAACAGTAGTCTACAAAGAGTGATCACGTATAGACACTGGCGTTATTCCCATATTTAAGCAAAACTTAACTAGAATGTATGCTTCTCGAGTCGAACAGTTTTCCCTGTGATCAACTGGAAGAGGACATAGTAATAATCTAAAAATTGCAGTAATATCAGGCTTGACAGGCCATTAACAAGGCAGGTGCTTGCTTCTTCTGTTTAGTAATTATTTTGGTTTTGCAATTAAACAAGCAACCGCAACAATCTGTTTGTATGTCAACGATACTTGAAAAATCTGCACATACAGGTAGTTCAAGAAGACATAATGTAGGCAAAGTATTTTCAACAGTCATTAAAACATTAGTTGATAATCGTTTGGCCAAATATTCAGTTGCAGTCAAGTTATTCAATTGAGGCAAATATGACATTGTCCATTTCAAAGTTACGTCTGTTTTATTTCTCTATTATTCTTTAACATTATATTCAACTGAATTAAAACAATCGCATAATGTATATAGGCCTTCTACTGGATGCTAGGACCAGGAAAAGAGGAGGTACTAAATTACAACATGTACAGTTTACGTTTGTCATTTATGAATGATCCAATTACCTGTTTATCTTCAATACTATATTTATGAAAAATTCAACATTGAATATGTGGTTCCTCCTGCGAAACCTGGTGGTTTTACAACAGCAACCGTGGACAATATTGACAACAACAAGAGTTCAACTACGGCTAACGAATCTTTCCGTAGTACGACAATTTCAATATTTCCGCATTTTCTTAGTCCAACTTGTCAATTCGTTATAACCTTTTGCTTTGAAATATATGCATGCGTTTCTTACTTACATTTTACCAGAAATACATGTATGCCGACCTGGTATAATTACTCAATTGTGCAACATAATCCTTGCATGGTATAAATAAGTTAATAAAATGATAACACTGATGGCTTGAAGCAGATGCTAATGAAAACATTAAATATGTCTGGACATCATTCCACGCATATAGAGCCAAGAAAAATGGTCATCCACCTTTATATATCAGTCTGCATTGACCGATGTTACAGGAAGAGATCAAACCTGTCACAACGATTCGACATTCCATGAATATAATCCAGCAATGTGTTAATCTTTTCCGAGACATGTATCAATTATCACTTTTGATCAACTATTGTTTTGCTTTTGGAAAATCGGAACAGTGGAACAGGCCAAACATATTTCGAGCAGACTAGAGAATAGTTTTGTTTAAGGTCTTTATATAGAAATGGTATCGTTGAGAACCTTATGTGATTGGTTAGAAAACAGTGGTTGAACAAGTGTTCGTTCAAAGGAAACATAGTACTTAATGAGGAACGAGACCCTGGTGAGAACTATGTAACATTCAAAGAATGGAGTAATAAGAGGAAATTTAAAGTCCCTTAACCACAACTGGTCTGCAACATTAGAGATTGAACTGGACATTTTGATGTGAGATCATTAAGAGAATGTTCCTTATCAGTGTACAAAGATTCCATTATACTGCTTATTCATCGGTTCTTTGCATTTTTTCATCAAACTTATGGTGTCCAGAACCCCTGCGCTATATCATGCCATTTTTAAACTATACAGTTTAAGTGTTGCAAACGTAATTTGAAAATGAAAAATGTAGATCAAGCTCAATAGTAGAATTACACACTTGTAAAAGGAGAAGGTGGGGCAATCAGATTAACTATCAAAATCGCACAACTACAGCATTTAATAGTGTTTTGTCTAGAAATAGCCATAGTAATTAACAAAATTAAACCCTCCTTTGAAATAATATAACGTGATCAGATAATCCACATGATGTTCTACACCAGGAACGATTTAAAAGCAAAAACACAACATTCTCAAAGCATGTGAAAGCTTTAGGCGAAGGAATGTTTCTGCCTTTTACCCAGTGTGCTGCTTCGAATGATGCGGATGGGATATACCCTATTGGACAATTATCACAGAGGTATCAGCATTTTGTAATGAGGTAATAAAATGTGGTGGACAGATATAAAACAGATGTCACGGTAGATGAAAATGCGGAGGACAATGATGTTATGTACGGTCCTGTTTAAAATGTGGTGAGGAGGGACAAACACTAAATGGGCGGTCCATAAGAAACATTTGAAAACTGCTGTGAATATATGTTGTTGTTTAGATGATAAAACGATGGATAAGATACTTAGGCACTCAAAATCATTAGTAAAACAAAACCAGATAAGAACATGGATAAACAAAAACGAAAAAATTGCTAACACAAATCACTACACAAAATCTAAAATTGAGCTAAACCAATCCCACTTAAATCCGGGGTGATCTCAGGTGCTTAAGAAGGATACGCAGTTTTGTTCAACAAGTGACACATACCTAGGTACTCTTGTTTAAATAGATTGATGAATCATATCCAGTTTAGGCATATATCATATACTAGTGGATTTATAAATGTCTCTTTTAACCCTTAGAATCACAACATTTAAAACATGTCAAACCATTGGTACGTGTAAATTATCTTAAGCTTGATCGAATCTGGACATTTGAAATGAAGTAAGGATTTCCATGCTTAAACGATGAATAAACAAGAATTTTACTGGTTGACAACACAGACATTGAAAATAAAGAGCAAATAACTCAACATTGAAAGCATAAACAACACAAGTCCCTTTTCATCAAAACTAGGGGTCAACGCAGGTGTTAGGAAGGTGTGTATTTTCTGGCCAACTGGTAACACTCGGATGTTACTCATTTTACTTAGAAATTCGGTGATTAGTATTATTTATTTATCATCTTGATGTTACCACAATCGAGGAAAAGAAAGGATTGTGACAAGGAGAAGTGGAACTTATCCATATATCATTAATGACTCAGATGGCACTAAACGGTCAAACATATTATGATGGCGTCCTGAAAACGTTCGAATGTTTCCATTTATGGGATCTTTGATTAACTTGTCATGCAAGCATCATCAGAGAATCATGGAAACGCAATCCCTAGAATATTGTATAAACTGCAAAGTGCAATTCGATAGAAGAAATAAATATCAGTAAAGCCTTTTCTCAGTTTCGTTCATTTTCACTTTTTGGCGGCCATTTTGTAATTTTCCGCCATTTTGAAAAAAAAATGAAAAGTCAAATATAACGTCATGACTTATTAGAAACGTTGGATTACATTTTATATGTATTTAAAAGATTCGGTTTATATATTATTTGCTTTAAGTTATACATGGTTGTGAAATTTGGACTGATTGGCAGACATTTTGAAAATGGCCGCCATATTGGATTTTTCAGAGTGGGTCCATAGCTTAAATTGACTACCAAATATATATTTACAATTGTACAAAGTTTCATGCTTTTATCATCAAACCCACAATTCTTCTAAAAATATGCACGAATCAGCTGGACTATTACGCAGAAACTGCGCCAACAGAGTAATGAGGAGGAAAGATTAAAAATGACACTCCGTAAACTGTATGGACACCATCACGAATTGGTTGATCAATACGATGTGTCGGTGTCTAAACTAACTAACGACATTTTTACCACGTCTTAGATTGTGGTTTATCATCTACGTCTGATAAGTACCGAACATGACCTATCCCCGAATATGACTGTTTTGCCGAGTGTGAATTCGCATTGCTATAAGACGTGTCTCGGTATATCCACATTCGTGTATTTAAGGATGTTCACTCCTCTTGTTTTTGAATTTTGCCAGATATTCGGAATCCTCTGGTAGTGCCATTAAAAAAATTTCTCCGCTAGCTCCTACTTTTCTTTTTATAATTTTATTATATATAGTTTAAATAGCAATATTTGAAAATACAATAAAATCCTTGGTATTTTTTTCATATTTTTTGAAAGAAAAAGGGTCCAATGTTAAATGTATGAAAAGTCTAGAATTATTTCCCGCCAAATTTTCAAAGGCTTATATTTCCAAAACAAGCACACGGACCCTTCATTTTCTTCTGCTATTTTAGTTCCTTTATTTATATACTTTCAGTTTATTACAGTCTTTTAAAGAGCTTGTTATTTTGAAACAGAGTAGAGAGCATCCTTAATTATGATGTTTCTTTTGTAAGTCTAGTTGGATATTGTGTTATGTCTTATCGTTTATGGTTTGAATTCTATTTTTATTTTCTATATGTATGAAAAAGTTCAGATAATTAATTAGCTAGTTCATTTATATGATTTTTAGCTTAAAACAACTATATGCACAGGATTTATATGTTTTTACACAGTTTTGATTTAGGTAGCAATATACAGTTAGGATTAAAATTAACTCTTCTAAGTTTTACCATCCCCTTTTCCTTGTTTTCTTACAAATTAAGCTACTGTTTGTGTCATATATGTGCATATTTATGTAATCAGTATCTTTCATAGATTTGATATCCAGTAGTTGAAATGGTTAAGGATAATTTCTCTTTGGTGTATCCATGGCAACAACCTGCATGTATTTGCTATAAAATATTGCAAAAGGGGGTAAAGATGTCACATATTTCCCCAAAATTTAGACACAAGTAGAATTTCAATCCCTTGGAGTGATACCTTATCAGCAATTGTTTACATGTATCTATCAAGAGATCAAATAAAATCATATGTCTTTCGTCTCATTTCAAACAGTTCGTGTGAAAAAAAGTGTTTGTAAACAGTTCACAAATTTCTGGACCTGTGGTTGGTCTGGCTATGAAAATAGGGACAGTCAAACAGAAAATAGCCCATAAAACATGTAAAAATAATCTTGATGTTCTTAAAAACCCACTTTGAAGGCTAATTAGTCATCAGCTGTCTAAAAAAGAATTTTATTGCAGGATATAAGCGGAAGGTTTGGCTAGCCATAAAACCAGGTTCAACCCACCATTTTTTTCTTAAAATGTCCTGTACCAAGTCAGGAATATGGCAGTTATTATCAAATTGTCGTTTCTATGTATGTTAGTGTTTGTTTTGGTAGCAGTTCAGTGTTTTTGTTGTTCCGTTGTTTTCCTCTTATAGTTGACGTGTTTCACTCGGTTTTGGTTTGTGACCCGGATTTGTTTTCGCTTAATCGATTTATGGTAGCAATAAGCAGTTAAGAAAAAAACTTAAAAATGACACCCAATATTTTAAAACACCCTCTTTCCATTGCTTTCTAACAAATTAGGTTTAATGTGTGGGTTATGCATGTGCATATATATGGAAACAGCATTTTCCATAGATTTAATTTCCAATAGTTAAAATGGTGAAACATAATATCTTTTTGGTGTTACCATGGCAACAATCTGTATTTGATACAAAATATTACAAAAAGGGGGTGAAAAAGTCACAAAAGTCCCCAAAATTTGGTCCAAAGGAAAATTTCAATCCAGTAGAGTGATACTTTTTCTGAAACCATAAACATTTATCTACCAAGGTGTCAAAAATAAATCATATGCATTTCGGCTCATTTTCCCATAAAATTGAATTGAAAAGTTCGACGGTCAAATCTTTGTTGAAAACACTGCAATAATTTCTATGGGCTGTATGGATGTAAAAATACGGACTGTCAAACCATAAAAATGGCATTTAAAACATGCAAAAAATAACCTTTATATTCATATAAACCCACTTGGAAGGCTATATTATTCTTCAGCAAAAACTTTCAAATCTCTATGGCCAAAATGCGAAACTAAACTTCTAATTGTCGGTGTATTGCTACCTATTTCTATTGAACAGCGGTACTACTGTTGCCTTTATTTACATACCAAATACCCCCCCTCCCCCCATTCCTCACAACTCGTACGGGTTTAGGCATTACCGCTATGAGCAATTTTAGTTGCAATGTCTCGCTCTACCTCTGGTCAATTGGTCAATGTGGAGAATCTCTTAGTTAGGCCAGTCGCCAATAGTTACTAGATTATATGACATAACAGGTACCCATCACCCTATACCGAAAAACTCGTACGGGCCTATAACATAAGTAGTATTGGCAATTTTAGTGAAAATGTCTACCTCTACGTCAGGTACCAAGATAAAGGTGGAAAATGTCTTAGTTTAGCCAGGCGGATCACTTTTCAAGATTTTGAAACTTTAATCTAAATGAAATAGGATACAAGTTTTGTGCAATCAACTCCTACTGCAGTTTTTAATCCAGATCTCATACACTTTACAAAAAGATCGAACCTATGTTAAGGTTGCGCACCTCCTATAACTCGTTGAGTGATTTTTTCAACTTTTTCTAGACTTTGGATCTGAGTCATTTTCAGCAATATTTATGAAATTTTTGTGTAATCTACTCCTCCTTAAGTTTTCCACCTAAATCCTATAAACTTCACTGGACGATTGTACATATGTTGGAATTGTGCAAAATTTATGAACAGCATTGTCGTGTGGATTTTTATACGAATTAAATATAACGGTGGAAGGAATCAGATATTTCAAACCTCGATATTGGACCTATGTATGGTTGTCTGGACATTTTGGATATTTCTTTTTTCTTATAAAATTTACAACGAGTGACTTTTTTAGTTTTCTCACCTGGGCCTTTTATCCAGGAAACATTATGCCACTCGTTTGCATTTAAAGCTTATGCAGATCAAATTAAAAGCATGGCCAATAGGATTTGTTTATGTGTTAGATTTAAGTTGCATACTTCAGTACCGATATTGGACTCATGATATAGACCTTCCGTGAAATGTCCACTTGAGGCTTTTGGTCCAGGACATATTGGCTCTCCGATTTTCATATACACCTAGTGCAGATAAAATTTTCGACGCAGGAATTTTTTTACAAATTAATTTCAGGCTGTATAAATAAACTCATCATAGATACCAGGATTAAAATTGTGTACGCCAGATGCGCTTTTTGTCTACAAAAGACTCTTCAGTGATGCTTTAATCATCAAGTTTAAAAATACCAAATAAAGTTGAAGAGCATTGAGGACCAAAAAATTCCGAAATGGTTTATCAATACAGCTAAAGTAGGCTAAATATAGTTTAGACCTTTCTAAGAGTAGTCATAAACTGGGCATTTTGACTTAAAAAAACCGTAGGCCACAGGTTTTTTTTTTTACTAGTGCGAATAAAAGCATTGACGTATGGAGTTAAATTTAGAGTGGATAAGGGTTCAGTTATATCAGATCCCTATATTTAACCTATAATGTAGACCTTCCGTGAGTCTTCCCACCTGGATCTTTTGGTCCAAGAGATATGAGGTCACTGTCTTAAATTTGCATCATGTGTGGATCGAAATGTTGTCGAAGACTACTTTTTAATTAAGTGATGGTAAGGGGTAGGTAATCTCAGACCCCGATTTGGATCCTATGATGTAGATCTTCTGTTGTTTAACCCATCTGGGCCTTTTTGTCGATGAAACCTTATAGTCTACCTTTTATATGCATGTAGTCCGGATACAAGTATTGCCATTGGAAATATTGTCGAATTAAATTTACGCAGTAGGAAGGAGATGAGTATTATCAGACCTCGATATTGGATATGTGGTGAGATCTATCTTATGTTTCTCCCTGTGTCTTTTGGTCAAGAAAACATTAGGCCTGTAGTATAGAATTGACAGTTCGGCCGCACAAAAACATAGCACCGGTTTTTAAAACATAAACCAGTAACCCTCACCCTAAACCCTTAAAATAACAGCCCAGTTTGAAAAAAAAAAACAACTGACCTGACAGGAGAATGATGAAATGAAAAATACAATATGGAAATGACATCAACATATAAAGTTGAAAGTGAGGAAGATTGTATATATACAGATGATCTGAACGGAAAGGTCTCATGAGGCTATGAAATGTGCACTGTGATATCACAGAAATTACAGAAGTGGATGGAAAATTTTGAAATAGTAAATTGTTAATTCTTAGAAATAGAAGAAATGGAAATCACTAAAGTCTCAGCTTACAATATACTATACAAAAATAAAATAAATTGGTGGGAACTTGTGTCAAAAGTAATGGTTTACAAATAGACCTACATTTTGATCTGTAAATAGTATCAGGGTTGGTTTAAAACTTTAAATAAACTTTAAAATGATAAAAAAACTTTTTAAGAAGGGGATAAAAGATATACAATTATGACATGGCATTAACAAATAGAATGGTGTTTGCTGTTGAAACAAAAAACCGTTGAAAGCTTTTGCTAGGAATCAACTTTTTAAAAATTAGAATATAGGAAAGCTCAGACGATTGAATCAATTCAATCTAAAACTGACATAATGCTGGCGGAAAGAAACAGACATTTGTGGAACATTTTTTAAGTAGTCAAACCTAGAAAAAAGCCTTGGTGGATAATTTACCACAAGGACCATCAAACCCAGAGTCTAGATGGATCCAGAGACATTTTAAAATACCACATGTTTCAAAAGAATGGAAATTATAAATGGGGGTACAACGAAAATTGGCAAAAGTATATGTGATTTTAAATTGCATGTTTGAAAAGATGGTTGGTGATAAGAAGGAAGAAGAAGAAACTTATATTCAGTGCTGAACAAACATGACAAAGGTGATCAACTTTGAAGATATGTTGAAAATGATGTAAAATAGCTTTGGAGAGAAATTTGCAAGTTGGACATCAGACAAAAGTGGTTAGGCACTGAATGAGAAGATTAGAATAAAATTTGATATCGATAGATAAAGATCAATTGTCGGATGTCAATACTAGGTCTTACCTAAGTGGCTGGCACACAAGAAAGCCATTATTGATGTGAAGAACCAGGACGAGCAATGTTTTATTTGGGCGATTTTGGTGTCGATACATTACGAATGGGTAGAACATAAAAGTGCTGACCGGGTAAACCAGTACTATCGATGGGCAGAAGAGTTCACGTTTGAAGGGATTGACTTCCCAGTGAATCTCATGTTTGAGAAAACAATCCAATATATCAACCAGCGTGTATGGTTTAGAAAAGAAAAAGACCTACCCACTCAGGATATCTGATACTGACAAAAGAGAATTGAATGTGGACTTGTTGGAGATTGAAAGAAGGATTGACACACCGCTATTATCTGATGCCTTATCACTTGATCTAAAGTATCAACATATTTTATAGATCACCCCCGGTTTTTTGTCAGTCTGATTTCGACTTTAACATGTTAAAATATCCCTTTGGTTTCTTTCGCCTCTCTTTTAATCACTTCCAAAGTGAGCAGACCCTATCCCAGCAAAAAGAGAACAGTAATAACAAGATGATTGCTAAGTTACGATGACGGATCAAGGGGCCTACGAAGATTTTGAAAACCATTTGAAATCAATGAAGGTTCCATTAATTCGATGTGTACGCAGGATTTGAGTGCTTTACTGATGACATCAAGTCGAAAACATTGTGAGGGATTGTAGTGAAAACAATGCAATTTTTTTTCAAAAATCAAGGAACAAAATAAGATCCCAGCTAAAAAAATCATGAGTCGCTGGTGCCGAATGGATAATTGCAAACCCTACCAGAAGCACACATCGTCCAGAATTTGCTATAGCATTAAGGGCTATGACGACAGGGTGTAATCTAGAGAACCAATTTGTTATACAACATGTTCAATGTAGAAAGAAAGGGACGATGTTACAAAGAACTTTGTGATTACTTGAATATGTACCAGAAAGAGAATTATTGAATGTTCAAGGAGATGTCGGAGAAGAAAAAATAAGTATTCGTTAGAGCAGGCAACGATGTAACGGATCTGTTGAAAAAAACTAGGAGATGACAAAGTGAGACATAACTATCAATATACCGGGGATTCAGGGCGCAGCTCACAAGTGAAACCTAAAGAACAAGATACCCAAATTAATCCCGTTGATCTTCTATAACCAGGCCGGGTACGACAGCCATTACATCATTACAAACATGAGTGGAGCACAGATTACTTACATACCCAAAACGAAGAATTATACATTCCTTTACAAACATTGTTGCGGTTGGTGAGTTTAAAGGGGAGGAGGGGAAGATGTTGACAATGTACCGGAACTCACGCTTTATTGGCAGCCTGACATTTATAAAAGCAATTGTTCAGGTACTTGTAGAGAATAACACAGCCGTCGAATTTCCAAACATACAGAAAGTGTTTGGAGAAATCGGGAATTCTAATGCATTTTTATGTAACATTTTTTTTCATTGGCTAAAAGTTACCATCAAATCCACAGTTGACATGGCGTAACTAAGGAGGGACCCGCCATTTTGAATTGCTTGGATCAAAAACTATCAATAACTACAATATTATCGAAAATAAAACAATATCTACTTAAAATCGCCGTTTTGATGTGATTTTATCCAAATTTGAATCGTAGAAGTAACTTAATAACCTTCAGTTTGTAAGTTTTCATTTTTATGACGTCACGTTTAGCGATGACTTCTTTGCGCCAAAATCATTCATGAAGTTTCGCGGAATTTTATTTTATTTCAAATTTATACATTTTTTCAAGCTCTAACGTATTTCTTTTGTAATGCATTAGAATCGGAATAAGAGTACTGTAGTTGCCACCGTCAATTTTGATTTGATGGTCGCAAATTGGGAGATAACAGTATTGTATTTTAAGCTTGGCCTTCGTAAAACGTAGATTTTACTGTCGCAAATTGATTGAGTTTACCTAGCGACGCGTAGCGGAGCTAGGTAAACGGATATTTGCGACAGTAAAATCAAGTTTTACGAAGGCCAAGCTTAAAATACAATACAGTTATCTCCATTCTAATGCAGAATATTAAAATAAATTCCATTTTATCAATATTTTGGCTTAAAATTACATAAATGAAAAAGTCCGCGAAACTGTTGCATCGTCTGTAGCATCTAAACAATGTGACGTCATATGTATACTCACGATGTCAAACATAAACACTAGACGTATTTATACCTTTCGTACGCTTCAGAATTGTTTCAATGTTGACAAAAAGAAGATTTTGAGGCTCAAAATGTGACTTTCTTGTTTATTTTGTGAGAAATCACGTACCAAAAAAAAAAAATCGGAATTCAAAATGGTGGCTTTCTTAGCTACGGACTGGTAGAACGTGGAATCTAACCCTTTAAAATATTTGTCAACATCCAATGAAAATTATCGTTACAAACGAATTGCATTAGAATTTCCATTTTACTGTCTCCGCTACGCGTCGCCAGTAAAACTGCATTTGCGACCATCAAATCGCCAATTGACGGTGGCGACTCTTCAACTACAGTACTGTTATTCCTTAATTGTATAAAATAAAACAACACAATTCTAGGGATGGTAGGAACATAGCCATAAGAGATATAGCGTACAGTCAAAAATAAGAGTACATTGTGAATCATCTGGATGATTTCCAGTTTAGGACTCGGTGCATTGAAGGAGTTAAAGCAGACAAGAATACCCAACTAACATGAATTCGCGACTACAAAGCCAGTACCTTTGGAATCTTTCACCTCTCTTTTATAAATGTTATGGGTCAACATTTGAAGCCTGGATACTATTTCTGATCAGTTTGCAACATATGTGGAAGGTCGTAGGTTAGAAGTTGATTTTAGTAAGTTCATCATCATGATCTACAATCTATGAGATAATCTCTGTAATGTGTCTCCAATTTTGCAGTGTTTCTGTTCAATCGATAATGTCTATCCCTTGTCGTCTGCTGAAAGAGCTTTATTGTTTTGTGTTGTACTATATCGATGGTAGCATTTGCTCAGAATCGTTTTCGTTGTGTTGTAGGAATCATAGCCCGAGTTCAGATATTGTTTGAAGTCGCTTAATGCAAGCTCATCCTTGATCACATTTATTCACACCTTTAACTCTCCTGATTTCATACCTTTCTGTTTTAATGGCATACCGTTTCCGTCTTAGACCGACACGTGCAACCATTGGTATTTCAGCATAATCGATCGTGAAACATATAAACTTTCTTGTTTACTAGTACCTTAGTCTTGACTTGGAATGTATGGTCAGTTGGACATCTCGTACCATTGATGCACATTTTCATATATGTATTTGTAAATGTCTCTGATCTGAATATCACAAACGAGACTGTCAGTGTTGCGTATGTAGCAGATCGTGGCTCGCGGTCCGTATTGGGGTTTGAGGTAGTCTTATACAAAGTCAGTCATCAATGCTTTGGACTAGACCAAAATTGCAAAACCTAGAACGATTGGTTTCTCAAATCCCAACTTGTTTCGTGTCCTGTGGATTGCAGGCAAAAAATCGTTAAATATATTCCGTTTCTTGAAATTCAGGTTGATTGCTTGTTTTCAAGCTTTCGTTTTGTTACGGATACCAGCACGGTTCCAGATATTTTTCATGCTTTTGGAAAACACTTTCATACTTTTTACTTTTTTTAAATGTAACCCTAGATTCGGCTCGGAGTTTATTTTTGTTGTTAATGTAAGGTTTCAACATGGGCCTTGGTTGGATATGATACATGTAGCTTTATGGATATTCCTCAGTTTCAACTTCCGGGTCACACACTCTTTAAATTCACTTATATAACGCACCACATATGTTGAAATAGCTTGAAAATTTTATCTTAAATGTATCTATAAATTATTTGTTTCCTTAATATTATCTGGCCAGTAAGGTCTCGGGTGATCATTCCTCGTGTCAATATAAAGATCACACTCCTGTATATGAAGTCCGTATAGTGTGAACATGCACGAGCATAACGTATCAACTGAGATATGTAAACACCATACGATGGGGCAGAGGGTATGTTACTGCTGAGAAATGGGAAATTGATAATTGGGAAGTTGAAATCGTCACGTTGTCATAAATTTTAGTGTGAAGTCGTCCATCTGTGTCAACATAGTGCAACTTCAGTTTAGCCGGCTGGACAAAAAAACAGATCTCAAAGTTGACCATTGTAACATATGATACTTTGTTCCCTAAAATTCAATACTACCTGAGGTAGAAGGAGATAGTGCCTCTAAGATGGTCTACATCACTTATGCCCTTATCCGCATGACTTTGTCAGCATATGGTTCGGTGTACTTGGCATGTCACATAGTCCATTTTAACTATTGTCGGCTGGCCAAACTGTGAGATTCTCTTTGTTGGCATAGGTACCGGAGGTAGAAGATATTGCCTTTAAAATGGCACATATCACTTGTGTCCTAGACCCGAGATAATGTGTCAGCATATGATGAACAGGGTGGACCTGGTATGTCACATAGTCCAATTTCACTATTGCTGACAGGCAAAACAAAGAGATTCTCCACATTGGTCATGGTACTTGAGGTAAAAGTAGATATTGCCTCTAACACGTCTCAAAGTACTTATGCCCTTGACGCTTTCGAATGTTAAAATAAAAAGCTATATATATATAGTTTAAAACATTCGAGTCTTATCATGCTAGTTTAAGTCTACCCCAACCTTACGGAACAGTTAATAAAAAATTCCCTACGGCAATACTTTTTTCGCCACTAGGTGCAAAGCGAAGCTGAGTAGTTGGGGTCTACTTGAGAAAAAATCCAGGGTGTTGTTCGGCTTAGTTTTTTTTTAAATTAGGTCCAAAGTTAGGGTCGGACACCCTACCCCACCCTTACGGAAATGTTAATAAAAAATGTTTTACGGCAATACTTTTTTCGCCACTAGGTGCAATGTGAAGATGAATAGCTAAGGTCTACTTGAGAAAAAATCCAGGGTGTGGTTCGGCTTAGTTTTTTTTTAAATTAGGTCCAAAGTTGCGGTCGGACACCCTACCCCACCCTTACGGAAATGTTAATAAAAATGTTTTACGGCAATACTTTTTCGCCACTAGGTGCAATGTGAAGATGAATAGCTAAGGTCTACTTGAGAAAAATCCAGGGTGTGGTTCGGCTTAGTTTTTTTAAATTAGGTCCAAAGTTGGGGTCAGACACCCTACCCCACCCTTACGGAAATGTTAATAAAAATGTTCTACGGCAATACTTTTTCGCCACTAGGTGCAATGTGAAGATGAATAGCTAAGGTCTACTTGAGAAAAATCCAGGGTGTGGTTCGGCTTAGTTTTTTTAAATTAGGTCCAAAGTTGGGGTCGGACACCCTACCCCACCCTTACGGAAATGTTAATAAAAATGTTTTACGGCAATACTTTTTCGCCACTAGGTGCAATGTGAAGATGAATAGCTAAGGTCTACTTGAGAAAAATCCAGGGTGTGGTTCGGCTTAGTTTTTTTTAGGTCCAAAGTTGGGGTCGGACACCCTACCCCACCCTTACGGAAATTTAAATTAGGTCCAAAGTTGGGGTCAGACACCCTACCCCACCCTTACGGAAATGTTAATAAAAATGTTCTACGGCAATACTTTTTCGCCACTAGGTGCAATGTGAAGATGAAAAGCTAAGGTCTACTTGAGAAAAATCCAGGGTGTGGTTCGGCTTAGTTTTTTTAAATTAGGTCCAAAGTTGGGGTCGGACACCCTACCCCACCCTTACGGAAATGTTAATAAAAATGTTCTACGGCAATACTTTTTCGCCACTAGGTGCAATGTGAAGATGAATAGCTAAGGTCTACTTGAGAAAAATCCAGGGTGTGGTTCGGCTTAGTTTTTTTAAATTAGGTCCAAAGTTGGGGTCGGACACCCTACCCCACCCTTACGGAAATGTTAATAAAAATGTTTTACGGCAATACTTTTTCGCCACTAGGTGCAATGTGAAGATGAATAGCTAAGGTCTACTTGAGAAAAATCCAGGGTGTGGTTCGGCTTAGTTTTTTTTAAATTAGGTCCAAAGTTGGGGTCAGACACCCTACCCCACCCTTACGGAAATGTTAATAAAAAATGTTCTACGGCAATACTTTTTTCGCCACTAGGTGCAATGTGAAGATGAATAGCTAAGGTCTACTTGAGAAAAAATCCAGGGTGTGGTTCGGCTTAGTTTTTTTTTAAATTAGGTCCAAAGTTGGGGTCGGACACCCTACCCCACCCTTACGGAAATGTTAATAAAAAATGTTTTACGGCAATACTTTTTTCGCCACTAGGTGCAATGTGAAGATGAATAGCTAAGGTCTACTTGAGAAAAAATCCAGGGTGTGGTTCGGCTTAGTTTTTTTTTTTAAATTAGGTCCAAAGTTGGGGTCGGACACCCTACCCCACCCTTACGGAAATGTTAATAAAAAATGTTCTACGGCAATACTTTTACTCATACTTGGTGCAAACAGAAGCTTTGGACCTAGTGCCTACTTGACCAAAATTCCACGTCTGTGTATAACACGGATTTTTTTTTTTTTAATAGATGATAAATAATTTCCTTGCCCACCATACTTTGTGTACAAAAAATAAACCTTTCGTCTAATCAAAAGTAAGCGATATCCACTGCTTCAGAAATAGAATGTTTCGTTAAAACAGATTTGTCTCATTAAAAAAATATTAATGCACGAGTGCAACTTTCTTTTCTTGTCATGCAGAACAATAATAACTTTTCAGGAACTATTTGACAGGATGCCGAGAATATGGAAAGCTATTTGACACAATATCACAAAATTAATTTATGATTTCAATGTCAAGTCCCTGTTACAAGCAATTTTGTAAGCATTTCAATAATTTTATTACATATTTACGATTCTATGTACACCCAAAACTGTTGACTATTAAAATTAAAAGCGGGGAGGACGCTGTTTGGTATATTGACATCGATTACTATTATCTTAAATTAATGAACAGGACTAGTTATTTTTTAAATCATCGAATAGTTCTCCGACTGCTTTATTATATATTAAACACTGATAATATATTGGTTATATATCAATAAAAACATTTTGAGTACGTTTGAATCTTATGCAACTTTTGGGTTCATAGACATATCCGAAAACTGGCTGCTAGCGTAGTGGCTGCTAGCGAGTGGCTGCTAGCTTGAGCCTGGTATTTAAGCATTTTGTGAAATTGGTACAAAATAGTACTGTTGCTTACAAATTGACATAACACTTGAAAAGAAACTTTTATAAAAAAAATATATAAGCCAGACACTGGCTTCATTAAATTTGAGTTTAAACGTGAAGGATGCCAATTTGATATCACCTGATATAAAACTTTGCATTTGATTAAACTATTTTGAATCAATTTATTCATTATAGAATTGAATGCATTTTTCTGAATATATATTCGAAATGAAAGCAAGTGACCATCACATTTTACATGAAGCACGGAAATATATATTATCCACATTTTGAATCTGAAAGTAAAACTTAATAAAACACAAAACTTCGACAGGAATTGTCTAAGGTGATGAAAGCAGTATCATTCCACGTGAAATCAATTATGATACTGCATATAGCTGACATTTGCATATGAAGATGTTAACTTTAAAGTAGAAAGCTGGTAAAATTTTCAATCCTTATTGTACAAGTATATCATAGGATAATAATTAATTGTATTAATTATCCATATTTTAAGATATATTGTCGAATATATTTTTCAAATGAATACAATTTTCGATTTTTTAAAAAGCATAATCGTCTGCACATTAGGTAAGCGGAGCTAAGAATTTAATAATCTTGGGTTGCATTCATACGGTATTGGTTGTTTTCATACGCAATGAAAGCATGTGACGGATTTAAATGATTTGTCTGTTAGCCAATACAAGTTAGCATTTGTATGAATTGAACAATGCTGAGGTTAAAAAAAAACACACACCCCATTCCTATATTCATTTATGCAAAATTCCCTACTTAATCATATATTTCATAGGAAAATCATAACTCATTTATATATATTTCCCAGCTATCATGAAATCTTTATAATTAGACATTAACAAAATGAGATCATTCTTATTATTAGACAAAAAGATCAGAACACAGTTTTTACAGATATTTTAACAGGGGATGAACATTTATGACCCATTGACATATAAGTGTCTACCCATCGATATATCAACTCCGTGAAATTGCACTCCATTGATATATTTGACATTCCAAAAAAATTACCCATACCAGCGGCACGTCTGTGTATATCGTTATATAGGAAGACCCCGTATATAGATTACTGTAATATAACTTTTAAAGGATTTAAATGTTATGTCATATATGTAAGTTTAAATGCTGATGATTTCAAGAATCGAATTGTTAGAACTACAAGTACAGAATAATTAAGATACGAACATAATTGTTGTTTACAATACTTGCCTTTCATTTCTCAGATTTGACTTGCATAAAATTTACATTTAAGTCTAATTTCAAATTGTCCCAAAATCACAAAAAGCAAACATGACCGGTATATTTTAAGTTGCCATTTGTGCAACTCTTGCAAGCTTGTACAAGAGAGTTTTGAAAAAAATCTTATGGTCCTTTGTGACAAGCATTCTTGGTTCACCATTTCCAAAATGTGTGCCTGGATTATTCCAATTGAATATATGCACCTGGATCTGATCTTGACACGTAACTACCAGTTAAAAGATATTTATCTTTTTAATATAAAATAGCAATATATATTTTGATCTTTTTGATCTTTTTGATTTTTAAAACAAAAACAAAATCAATGTTGGTAGCAATGCAGAATATTGAAAGATCTGACAACAGTGTTAAATTGATATATAATCTTTCAGAATAAGTTTATTCAGAGGAACAATAAAATTATGTTTACATTGGTCGTATTCAATATGAACATCACGGTATACATTAGAATGTGATATCTCGTTTTGGAACACTTTATAAAATAGGAAGCTTTGTTATAACCATTTTAAGTTTTTCTTTCTTAAATTTATTTCATCATTAACACATAGAGGCAAATTCTCCATAATCATAAGCTGCAATACCAAAATAGAGTACACAGCTTATAAGAAACATATCGCAAGTACCGTAAAACGACTATCCATTTGGCTGTTAACAATCTTCATTTTTAGAAACATTATTTTCAATGCTATTAACAATACAGTTATTTCACCGATCGAGATTGAAATGGGTGTTTGAATACACACAGAAGAAACAAGTAATCCCGTAACAAGGTCGTGTACATTTTCCAATTCAGGAATCTTGACCGCTGGTGTCTTACTTTTTATCTTCATGTTTTGTTCATAAGGAAATGTGGAACCTATTTGCAGATTTCTTTTATAGACTATTCTAAATTAATTCCCTACGTATCTTAGCTCGATGTGATTTTAAGCTTGACACATTGGGTAAACTGTTTTATCTTTTTTAAATCGGTATTAAGCTATAAAAATTGTCAGACGTGGATCACCTTATTTCCTGGTTTAGAGACCAATATTAATATATCAGGATTCCAACTCTAATCAGAAACTATAATCTATTAGTTAACAACTATATTTCATATACAGAAGGTGCATATATATATATTTATTATATTATGTGTCAACCTGACGGGTTTCAACTGATCTTGTCCCCTTTTTTTATTGTTCAGTGATCAACGTTAATCCACGTTTGACAAACACTCAAAATGGGGCTCTCTTGGTATCAATGCGGTGGTGCAGTAAATTCAAAATATGCCTTCAAGATTTATAAATATGATGATCGATACCGAAAGACAACTGTCTTGTGAGCATTTTACGATTTTTATATTTTACATTTTAAATATATTTTGGGTTATAAATTCACTATGTTCAGGGGGCCTTAAAGTGGCCTCATCATACCTTCTCCTGTATTACATTTGACCATTATTCAACATACAAATTCAAAATTTTGAGTGTGGTGTACAGTGGTCCAACTCATGTGTAGAAGTGGTGAAAAAACTAAAATACAAAAAATAAGCAGTAAAAACAAAAAACATGTGGCTCAAAATCTTTGAATCAATTGAGAAGAGTTAGGAACGTACTTAATTGTACAAATGAATAGAACGGTTCTTTCCTAGTTGTAGTCCTTATGTGAAGTCGGGGGTGTTTATAACTATAAGCGCAACTTATCCTAGTATTAACATACCTTTACTAAATTGTTCGTTGATAAATTTAGAAATCATTACGAAATCAAGGCTCCAACTACCTCGGGCAATGTATAGCAATTTAGTTATGTTTTATTATCAAAACCAAACTTTTAATGTTAGCACCGACAAAAACAATCTTCAAAAGTCTTTCTATGGTGTTAAATTGATATCCTTTAAGACTAACTTGATTCAAAGAGTGAATGAGTTCACATTGATCGTTTCTAAATTTACGAGTTCTATAAACAACTTCATCGTAATTATAATACAATACAATACTTTGTTCTCTAAAAACCAATACAATCAAAGGTACAGAGAATGACATGCAAAAACAATATACAAATAATACATAGTATGGTAGAGGTGAGTTAACATTGGTGTAGTATGAGATACAATATGAAAAAAAAAACAAACAAAAAAAACATTGTAGTGTGGTCTAGCCAAGAGGACCGGTTTTCTCGTTTATTATTTTAATTAGCTTGCACAGTCACAGAGAAAGTTTTTTTTTTTTTGTGTTAAAAAGTTTCTCAAGTTTAAACACAATTGAGTGACATGAAAAATATGGGGGTAAATACAGTTTCCATTTCGTTTTTCAGTGCAGGACATTCTAAAATATAACGATATTTGTCTTCTATCTCTGATCTGTCGCAAAGTGTGTATTTCCTCTCTGATCTTTCTACATTTGTCCATCGACCTCTTTCGATTGGTAAATTATGATTTAGTGTCCTAAATTTACAAAAAGTTATAACATCTTTATTTGGAAGTATTTGTAAATAATCTTCAAATGTTAAATCCATCTTGAAGATTCTATAATTCAAACGTTTTGGGGTGTTTTGAATTTCCAAAAGCCAGGTTTGCTTAAATTGATCTGCATGCGTGTCGAATTTTAGCGCTGCAACTAATCATTTTGGGTAATGACCATTTCGTAGTAGGAAAATATTTGAGAAACCGCATTCATTCAATATGCCATTTACATTTTCACCCAATTTTTTCCTGGCTATTTGTTGTGTAATAGTGAAGAGCTAGCCTGTAAGTTATGCTGGATAGCTTATCGTTGTTAGAAACCAGCTTACACCAATAAGAAATAATTCTAGCTTTAATCGAAATGTTTAATGGGTGACGCCCCTTTCCCCATAATCCCCATCTTTAAGTACACTGTACAAAGCTTTATTTGATTTTTCGGCAAGTTTTTTCTTGGTTTGCGCGAAGGGGCCTGATCTGTTCAGAAGCAGTCCCAAGTAGTTAAATTCGACTTCTTCGTTATTAGAATTAAATTTCAGTTTATTTTATTGTCGTCCCTTTAAGAAGACGACAATGTTCGTTTTAGCTACGTTTACTTTAAATTTCCACAGTTTACAGTCTGTGTGAAAATGATTGAGTTGTTTTTGAAGATCATCTTTTGACTCCGCAAGTAAAACCGTATCGTCTGCATGTAGCAATACAAACAATTTTAGATAATTGGATAAACAGTTTTCAAGGTCATCTGAGATACCTTTCAGACCATTTATTTCCTGCCTTGATATGAAATCTACTACGTCGTTAATATATATTGAAACTAAAAGAGGCGACAGATTTTCTCCTTGTCGCAATCCTATTGTACATGGAAAATAATCTGGTACCTGTCCGTTATATATTACTCTGGATGTAATGTCATTATACATGTTCATAATTATCTTTAGCATTTTACCATTTATATTGTTAATAGCTAACTTTTGCCATAGACCGCATCTCCAGACAGTATCAAAGGCCTTAGCAAAGTCAATGAAGGCACAAAACAGTTTCTTCTTTCTGTTTTTAAGTCATTCGAACAGACAATGCAGTGTAAATAAATTAACCAGAGTTAAAAAGTGTTTCCGAAATCCACATTGATTTTGGTAAATAATAGAAAACTCATCGGAGAATTTGCTAAGTCTCTCATTCAATATGGAAGTAAATAATTTCCTGAAGCAGCTAAGTACTGTTATTTGTCTGTAATTATTTGGATCAAATGTATCTCCTTATTTGCTTGTAGATAGGATATATATTTCCTGAGAGCCACGTCTCCGGTACACGACCTGAGTCAAATATTAAATTGAAAAGCCGCGCATATACGTGCAACAACCGATCTGATGACGCCTTGATGTACTCGTTAAGTATTTTGTCGTCAGCGAGTGCTTTTTTCATTTTTTTTAGGCTAGCATACATTTCTATATTTCATTCGTGGTTATTTCAGAATTTAATATGTTGTCCTTTTATACGATTTCTCACATTCTTTCTTTCTTTCAAAATTTTCAACAATTTGATGGTTGCGAAAGAGCCGTTTACATTTATTCAGTTTACGTTTTGCTATTTTACATTCGGCATTGTACCATTCTTTCTTAAACGGATTGTCAGGTTTATGTTTACTTCTCAAATTGGGAATTCAGGGACGGTTACAAATGTTTGCTTTGCTTAAACAACGCGCATCAGTTCCAATACAATGAATTAATTACACATTTGGACTTGAAAACCAATAAGATTTGTTTCTCTCTGATCATGTGATCTAGGCATAGATCTGTGTCTGTGATTAAAGTAACCAACTTATCAACTTGTCATTGAATGTATTTTGTACTTTTACCTATAATGGTTTACTTTTACAAATTGTGACTTGGATGGAGAGTTGTCTCATTGGCACTCATACCACATCTTCTTATATCTATTTGTTTATTTCAATCAACGATAACCGTTTGTTGCTTATCTATTGGCTCGAAAAAAGTGTGTTTTTCCACTTTCAAGAAATAAACCGAGCAAAAAAGTTAAAGATAATGATGACTATATAATTCTATTGATATTACCAGAAGTCCATTATAAGGGATATGTATGAAATATTTGCCACTGAACGTTTAAGCGAATAACAATCGATCAATCAAATACAAAATCCGCATGATATGCACGTCCTTTCCGTATCGTGTATGTAAAAAGACCCCAAAAGACTATAGGAACGTTGCAACTGTGAATCGTCTACATCTAATGAGGGCGAATGGAATGACGGACACGCAGGAGTACTTTAAAATTAATAAAAAAAACATGAGACTTTCAAAATTCTGAATTGTTTTGAAACCATCTGCACCAGCAAATATTCGGTGATTTTGACAGATGTGTTTCTGTAGAAGCGGTTAAAAACTCTTCTTTCGTTAATACATCACGGTATCAAGAAATTGTATATTATAGGATTAAAGGCATTTTTTCTAGAGGTTATTGATGTGTAAACTGGGGCGATTAACTCACAAACTGAATAAAAGTCTTCGGACTTTTATGTAAAATTTGTGAGTAAGCGACCCAGTTTACACATCAATAACCTCTAGAAAAAATGTGTTTAATCCTTAAGCCAAAAATTCGCTATTTTTAATGAACAATGTTTTGTTTATTGGCTACTATTTACCATCAAATGCACAATTGACATGTCGTAACTAAGGAGTTAGCCGCCATATTAACTTTGTGACATAATGCTATATCCTCGTCACATGGGTTTTCGTGCTATTAAAAATGCATTGTGACGTCACAATTTCCATTGAAAAAGCATGCATAGTACGAATTCATATGACGTACGAAAACATATGATCTGACCATAAAATCTAAAATGAAATAACACCTACCTCAAAACTTCATTTTAATGAGATATTATCCGAATTTGAAGCGTACAAGTAACGGAATAATCATCAGCTTGAGAGTTTTCATTCGTATGACGCCATGTTTTGCCATGACGTTAACGCGCCAAGATCATTCATGATATTTCGCGGAATTTTATTTTATTTTAATTTCATACATTTTCCAAGCTTTAATACATTATTTCTTTTTGTTATGCGTTAAAAAAGAAATAACAGTTATGTATTTGTTTTTAATTTCAATTTGCTTAGAGAACCCTGGATCCCATGCATGAGTATCGCGCATGAAACGATCACAGTGAAGGTTACGAAAGTAGTTTCGGCAACATGGTTTATCGAAGTGTAAACCAAAGCATAATGTTCTAAGGGACCAATCCGATTCAAGTATTTGTAGATATGCAAATCATATAAGAATTATTCAAATATACAATTCCTTGGCGGTATGTAGCTTCATTGATGCCGTAAATATCCGCTATCAGAGACATAGTTAATTCATCAACACAACTTTGTTTTTAGAAAATTAAGCAATTATGACTACATTTTCGCGAATTGACAAAAACAACTGTAGACTACAATACAATACAAATTTGGGTTTGAATAACCAATAATGAGCTTCGTCATTTTTCTTTGTTGAAACTTGGACCGAGTTTTACTATTACTGTACCCATTTCCTCTTTGTTTTTCATGTGATGTTACCTAACCAAACTTTCCTAAAAAAAAAATGTCTATGTTTCCCAGTATTTTTACATATCTTAATCAGAGACAGATACTACATTGTATTATATGTCTCTGTCTTATAAATCTAAGATTAGAAAAATTTGGTTAAAAGATTTTCGTGGATGAAGATAAATTTTGTCATTTTCTCACATGTTTGACCGCGCAGAGAGTAGAATTCACCAATCTCTGTCAATCAGGAGTCAATGTAACAAGCTAAATTTCAACAACATTACCAGACCATGAGTCCATCATTATCATGAGCGATTTCCGAAAAATTGTCCAAAATTTGAATTAAAATATTGTGATGTTTGCAAGTCCACCCTTCTTCTGACCTTTGATCACAATTTTTAAAAATCTGCACCACTTTCGCAGTCTACGACAGGTTTTTATAGTCAATAGATTTTTTATTAATCTTCAAAAAAGACCGGAATTAGCCGTGAGGTATGTCGGTCCATTAAATTTCTAAATGTACCCCTCTTGTCACCGTACGGGTATATGACCTTTGATTGAAGATAATTATAGGTTTAAACTCGTTAAGGAAAGTCGACACTAAGTTTTGTATCTATTGGGGTGAAACTGCAGGCTTTTACATCGGATGACCGTGAGGGCATTCCGGTGTATTGCTGTCGCCTAGATTTCCATTACGTAACTTTCGTGTTGGGATTGTAACCGATCTATAAACATGATAAATACGCGGACATTATCGAGTGCAAAATAACATTCCTTATCGCTTGTTATAAATTCATTTTTTCAATGGATACTCCTAAAAATATTTTTTTAGAACATAAATTAATAATATGAAAATGTTTTGTCGTTAGAAATATATATATAAGTAAAAAATCTTTAATATCTATGCACACGTACAGAAAATGTGTGTTAACGCATGCGGAAGAATATCTCAAGAACGTTTGCAATCTCCCATGCAGAGTTATCGGTCCTCGCTCTCTCAAGGACCGATAACTCTGCATGGGAGATTGAAAGTTTGGCGGGAAAATATGAATGCCTACTCAAATCCAATCTATTAGAAAAATCGAATTATTACAGAAGAGTGTCCACCATGCACTTGCACTGCACTATTATTAATATAGTAGAATAGAATGATATACAAATGGATGAAAATTATATATACATTTAACTGTAATATACAAATATTAATATAATATATAACAACAAACCAGAGTATACTGAATTCCTGTCATTTATTTATCATCCACACACGAACTTGTCTAAGAACAAAAATATATCTGTACATTAACCTCACTTTCAGGTATAGAGATGTGATTTATTTCTGAGACAAGTGCTTGTGACCATCCACAAGAACTTGCATGCAGTCATCCGATGTTCAGTACTTCATTACTTTGATTAAACATGTAATTGTACGTTTTATTTACAATTAAAGTTGTTATCCTAATGCTGGCAATTTAAAGGTTTGGTTGGCTTGCTTGCTTTGTTTGTATAAATGTTTGCTCAGGCATTGTAATTAAGATTGACATCTGCAATCAATAGATGTATTTACACTTGTATGCAAATTTGTCCGCCATTACGTAAAATCACACAGGTTCCCGTAAACTTTGACATCATAATTCAAAACATTTGACGTCACAATTAAAAAGTGATTGTTGCCTGACGTCAAAAGGTGATTCGGAGTAGATCTAAGGTCATTCGGAGGCAAAATATAGCTAAATACCAAAAGTGTAAATACGTTTATAGATAGGCGGGGCTTCAGCTTGTATACATTATTGATTATGATACTTAAATGTTATTGGTTGTTATGTATAATGTAAACAATTTTTTTTAAATCATTAAGTAAGACCAACGATTTAATATGAGAATATAAACAACAAAGTTTCTGTCAATTTTAATAAAGCTAAAAGTATGATCGAAACGTACTTCAATCAGTTATTATGTGGCCGAAACATACAAGGCCGAACTTGAACGTTCATTTGGTTTTCGTCCTTTTCATGACACAGCTTCCTTGACAAGTAACAGTGTTGACATGGCTTGTGCATCAAATGAAAATACTGAAAGTAAGCATAACTAGACATAGCCCCTATTGCGAAAGCGTCGTATTTTGATATTTGGATTAGGGAACGACCATTTCTTTCAGGCTGATTCTGAGGTGGGGCTACGATCGCATGTAAGCACTCAGGGGCGGATCTGGTCAAATAATTATGACGTCTTGAAAGGCTATTTTAATTATTTTCTGTGACGCCTTCCTCACAGAAAAATTAAAATAGCCTTTCCAGACGTCATAATTATTTGGACTAGGGCGGATCCAGAACCTCGATGTCTGGGGAGGCACCATGAAACCAAAATTCATTTTATATCTTTTCATTATTTTTGGGTCCATTTCTTTCTACTCTTTTATTTGCTGCCAATTGTCCTCTATTCTTTACAGTTCATCACAGCTTTAATCTGTTTTCTATATTTTTCTAGCCTTAACTTTATTTATCATTTTATTTATGATTATATATAGGCACAGACCATTCATGTTTTGTGGAGGGGAAGGTTTTGTTTCCATAAAAAAATAAGGGAAAAAAATGCTGTATGCATTGAAAAAATCGTTTGTTGTTTAATAAAGTATGAAAAGACTGTTCTGAGACAGGCACATTCCCAGAAACCGTATACAATGTGAGTGTTTGGTAAAAAGACCTATCTAATATCGATACTAACATTCTTGATACTAAACATCTATTTTACATATTCTTTTAAGACCGATTTTAGTTGGTAATTTCTTTCCTGATCAGAAGATTTCACTTGTTAATCGATCTTGATCCTGTAATATTGTATTAGAAACAAATAAATATATTCGTATTAATTCCAATCAGCATGTACATGTACATGTAGTTTACATAAATGCTTTTCGGGATATAGACATTACACAAAGGTGTCAATATTTACACACCCATCGATAAGTTGTCATAAATCACGCATATTGAAGCTGGGTTTAAATAACGACCAATTTAGGAAGTCAAATCAAGCTATGACTTGATTTTCGATCTAGATATCTCGATAAGCAGATACAGTAGCAATAAAACTATTTTAGAAAAATTTTGGTGACCCGACTGGGGGCATGTGCCCACTGTGCCCCCGTAAATCCGCCACTGGCACTTGTCAATGAAAAAATTTCCATATATATACCTGAATATATTATAACATACATGACATATTAAAGTATATAGGTATTTTTTCAGAGATCTGTGTACGATCGATCGACAGACTTCTTGCCAATTTGGACAATCACTTCTTACCCACCCTAGATCAGGTTGGGAACAAACCCTTAATATGGTGATAATACCTGTATAGAAATAGAAATAGAAATTCTTTATTTTAAATTATTAATCCAATTATGGACCCTTGCAGGTTTTAAATTTCATACAATGATTACAATGATTTTTTTATGACAATGAAATAATAAAATACAACACAATAGAACACTGTGCACATGGAAGAGAAAAGTTAATAGGGAGACAATCAATAAATATGCGTATAGAGTGATTACCCTTCTATAGAGATAAAATTATCCCTCTGGCCCGAGAACACAGTTATTTCAGAGTGCATTTCTTTTAGACAATAAATTCAAATTAAAAAATCGCACCAGCTCGATCTCAAAAGATTTTACAGTGTACAGTGTACTACTATTGGGACAAATAATATCATAATTATAGAAAAGTCTAAAATTCAGTTTGACAGCTTCAGACACTAATTTTTGACCTTTTTAACTGGACCAAATCACTACTGAACATAAAGATTCAGCACCCAAATTTTTTAACATGTAATTTCATCCCTTACTTAATATTTCATGCATAAAATATAAAGAAATAAATTTGGAAAGTGTATGAAAAAATTTGCAAGTTATACACTGTCCACACTAGAGACTATATTTGTAGACAACGAAAATCGAAGGACGATAACTGTGTCCTCGTACCTAATAGCTAGGATAGACAGACTTGACCTATTCTAATAAAAGTTTGCATGACCTAAGCTTAGGAAATTATAAGTTAGTTGGCCAAGTTTCATGGCCATGGGATATATATTATAGAAACTATGGTAATTTTAGCTCACCTGGCCAAAAGGGCCAAGTGAGCTTTTCTCATCTCACTTGGCGTCTGTCGTCGTTGTCTGTTAACTTTACAAAATCTTCTCCTCTGAAACTACTGGGCCAAATTTAACCAAACTTGGCTTAAATTATCCTTAGGGTATCTAGTTTAAAAATGTATCCGATAACCCGCCCATCAACCAAGATGGCGCCATGGCTAAAAATAGAACATTGGGGTAAAATGCAGTTTTTGGCTTATATCTCTGAAACTAAAGCATTTAGAGCAAATCTGACTTGGGGTTAAAATGTTCATCAGGTCAAGATCTATCTGCCCTGAAATTTTCAGACACATCAGACAACCCATTGTTGGATTGCTGTCCCTAAATTGGTAATTTTAAGGAAATTTTGCAGTTTTATCGACCGCAAAAATAAAAAATTTTTGGTCGTATATTGGTATCACGATGTCATCGTCGTCGTCCGAAGACAGATGGTTTCGAATAATAACTTTAGTATAAGTAAATAGAAATTAGTAAAATTTTAACACAAGATTTATAACCACTAATTGAAGGTTGGGATTGATTTTGGGGTTATGGTCCGAATTGTTTAGGAATTAGGGGCCAAAAAAGGGGCCCAAATAAGCATTTTTGTAGTTTCCAGACAATAACTTGTGTTAAAGTGTATGAATCTCTCTGAAATTATACCACAAGTTTCCATACTACAAAGGGATGGTTAGGATTGACTTTGGGGTTATGGCTCAAACCATTTAGGAATTAGGGGCAAAAAAAGGGGAAAAACAAGGGTTTTTCTGGTTAAAGGACAATTGAGACAATTTAAAAGCAGTGTAAGGGAGGTAATCCAAATCAAAATCCAAATCAATTTAAATAACAATGTTTGATTACCTCCCTTACACTGCTTGTAAATTATGTATTAAGAAATGATGATTGTCTGAGATACTGACCATAACTTGAGGGAAAGAATTATTTTTGGAATAAGGGAAAGGGGAGGGGACAATTTTTCTCATTTCAGATTTCAGAAATTAAAGAAAATTTCTTCAAATATTTTTTTGGGGTTGATATTCAACAGCATAGTGTATTGCACAAATGCAAAAAGGGTAAAATTTTTTTTTTTGGGTGGGGGGTCAATTCGCATAGTGTATTGCACAAAAGCAAAAAATTGAATATAAATTCAAATCATATAACCAATTTGAAGTTCTTTGACTACAGTTATTCTGTGTCAGAAACCTATTATGTGTCAAAATTTAATTACAATCCAAATTCAGACCTGTATCAAGGGTGAATATTGTGTCCATTTTGGCCCCAACTTTTCTGGGTTGGACATCTGCGGTCGTATCCAGCTGCGCTCAGCGAAGCAATTTATTGGTTATTATCTTGAATATTATAATAGATAAAGATAAACTGTAAACAGCAAAATTGTTCAGCAAAGTAAGATCTACAAATAAGTCAACATGACCAAAATTGTCAATTGACCCCTTCAGGAGTTATTGCCCTTTAAAGTCAATTTTTCGTAAATTTTGTATTCTTTTACAAAATCTTTTCCTCTGAAACAACTGGGCCAAATTAAACCAAACTTGGCCTAAATCTTCCTTAGGGTATCTAGTTTTAAAATATATTTGATGACACTGCCCATCAACCAAGATGGCGCCATGGCTAAAAATAGAACATAGGGGTAAAATACAGTTTTGGCTTATATCTCTGAAACTAAAGCATTTAGAGCAAATCTGACTGGGGTAAAATGTTCATCAGGTCAAGATCTATCTGCTCTCAAATTTTCAGACGCATCAGGCAACCTGTTGTTGGGTTGCTGTCCCTGAATTGGTACGGTAATTTTAAGGAAATTTTGCAGTTTTATTATGCCCCATTTATGGGCATTATGTTTTCTGGTCTGTGCGTCCGTCCGTTCGTCCCGCTTCAGGTTAAAGTTTTTGGTCGAGGTAGTTTTTGATGAAGTTGAAGTCCAATCAACTTGAAACTTAGAATACATGTTCCCTATGATATGATCTTTCTAATTTTAATGCCAAATGAGAGATTTTCCCCATTTTTACAGTCCACTGAACATAGAAAATGATAGTGCGGATGGGGCATCCGTGTACTGGGGACACATTCTTGTTGATTATTATCTTGAATATTATAATAGATAGAGATAAACTGTAAACAGCAAAATGTTCAGCAAAGTAAGCTCTACAAACAAATCAAACATGATCAAAATTGTCAATTGACCCTTCAGTAGTTATTGCCCTTTAAAGTCAATTTTTCACAATTTTTCGTAAATTTTGTAATGTTTTACAAAACTCTCTCCACTTAATCTACTGGGCCAAATAGAATTAAACTTAGCCACAATTTTCAATAGGGTATCTTGATTTATAAATGTATCCGATGACCCTGCCATCCAACCAACATGGCGCCATGGCTAAAAATAGAACATAGGTTTACTATAGAAGTCTATGGGAAAATTGTAAAAGAAAATTTCAAATGGTCACAACTTGAAAACTAATTTAAATAATGATAAGTTGTCTTCATTACCTATTGTAAGACTACAATGGGATGACCTGCTTTTAATTTAACTACTGGGCCAAATTAAACCAAACTTGGTCTCAATCATTATTGGGGTATCTGATACTATTTATTATGATTTTAGCCTTATTTTACATGATTTCCAAAACCACTGTAGATACAGGTGAGCGACACAGGCTCTTGAGATCCTCTAGTTACATTGAAATTTGGATGTTTAATTTTGACTTTTAAATCAGATAATTTCAACTATCAAGATTTGGGCCTTAAAATTTAAATATTGCAAAAATTTGCTTTTTAAATGCTCTAAAATATAACATATTAAGTATTAAAAGCAACTGAACACTCATTTGATTTATCAGATTTATTACAATTATTCAAAAGTCAAATTTATATGAGTCTGTGCCTGAAAATAGAGATTTTCGAATTAAGGGAGCCTTACATAAACATGCATTTTTCAACTAAATTGAAGTTTTGAAGTTTTTTACCATAAATTATTCTTCCATATATATTGAATGTACTTTAAATGGAAAGAAAAGTTACAAAAGCATACCACATGAGTATGAAATGGTCTTAGGCCATGTAAGACTGAAAATTATTTAGAGTCAATTTTAAGGCCTTAGCACATATTTATGTATAAAAATGCATGCAGAAGCTGTAAGAAATGGAAATTCGTTACTTTTTGCTCATTTCTATGCTAAGATGTCATGATACAAGAAGTCTAATTGCAAAAGGACTCTTGCATTCAACCTTTTGAAGACAGTATGGTCTGATGCACAGTTTTTCACTTTTAATGGAAAACTTGCATGTAGTTTTAGTCTCAACTGGCATATATTTTAACCACTTACTATCCTACAGAAGAAAATAAAGGTAGTATATGAAATGAATAAGGTGCACTGATCATTGTCAAGTGCTTTTTACAGATTTAATGAAGCATTTATGATGGACTACAAATTTTATGTACCAAGCTCTTTACATTTAACATACATCAAACAGGCCGTTCAACCAGGGCCATAAATACAACACATTTTGCACATTTTTCTGTGATAATCTACTTTTTCTAGATTCAGAGTTCACAAATGGTTAATGGAATTTGAATTAAGCATAGAAACACAAATATTAAAACATAAAAAGCTGTCAGATAGAAAGTCAGCATGCCTCTTAGGCATAAAATGGAAACTGCTTTAAAATGCCTATTTTAGCCGTATATTGCCAAAATGGGACATTTAAACAGAATTTCTATCAAATAAAGATGTAAATCCTTTACTTTTATTGAGTTTGACAAATTGAAACCAGCAAACCATTCAGGAAGTTGCCAAAGTACAGAATCTACATTTACTGAATTCATCTCTTAGGCACGAGAACACAGTTATTTCATAGTGCATTTCTTTTAGACAATAAATTCAAATTAAAAAATCACACTTGCTCTATCTCAAAAGATTTTTACAGTGTAGTGTACTACTATTGGGACAAATAATATCAAAATTATAGAAAAGTCTACCAGCTTTAACTCAAAATATTGACAATTCTATGTTAAGGGGTCTAAAATTCAGTTTGACAGCTTCAGACATACTAATTTTGACCTTTTAACTGGACCAAATCACTACTTAACATAAAGATTCAGCACCCAAATTTATTAACATGTAATTTCATCCCTTACTTAATTCATAAAATCCTGAAACAAGCTCTTTTGTGACTCTAATAAAGATAGTCATGGTAATAAACTAAGAACGATCGCAAAGTTAAAAATAATTACGAATTAGAAAAATATCTCCTACTGGACCTTAACAAAAATGTTATTTCTAAAATGGTAAAATTAGAATTCGTAATAGCAAATTACTAATAGAAGTTGGTAGATATACTAGAACGCCTTTAGAACAGAGAATTGTCCACTTTGCAACGATGGAATTGAAGATGAATTCCATTTCCTCATTAAATGTAAAGCGTTAGAATTTAATAGAAATACACTCTTTTGTAATTTAAGTGATATAGTTCCATCTTTTGTTAATATGTCTGAACAAGATAAATTTAGTTTCATTTTGAAAAGTAATGATACTGACATTTGTACTGTATGTGTAGCTGGAATAAGCGATATGTATGATTCGAACATTCATTTAAAGCAAACATAATGTTGTTAAGAACTGTTGTAGTATTAAAGCTTATTGTAATAGCTTGAAGTGATAATATAGTATGAATAACACCTCCACGCAATGTAGATATAAAATATGTGTCTCATATCATTGAGAAAATATATCTCTGTATATTTGTTTTTTTTGTTCATTTTTGTCTGTTTTTGTATTTGTATTTTGTAAATGTCAGCTGGTATCATTCCTGTATTGGAATTTACACCAATAAAATTATTTGATTTGATTTGATTTACTTAATATTTCATGCATAAAATATAAAGAAATAATTTTGGAAAGTGTATGAAAAAAATTTGCAAGTTATACACTGTCCACACCAGGGACTATATTTGTATATATTTGAGACAATGAAAATCAAAGGACGATAGCTGTGTCCTCGGACCCTCTACAGAGGGATATATTTGTTTAGACTGGATTTTAAGCAGAACATGGCAAATGCACATTTTCTACTTATTATGGCAGTAACCTGCAACATTGGATGCACCAATTGATGTACTTAATTTAATATGCACATGTCTAGTTTACTGCTAAACTGACTGAATATACAATCTATTGTTCATCATAATTGAAAGCTGTGATGATCAGGTAAATTCCACTCAGTTATGCCTCAATGAACAGATTTCTATTGTTAGATTTAACTTAAACCATTGTCGTGACGTCAGCCTATTCATTTGCCGTGGATTCTTTTCTAGAATCAACGCTTCCTAAATCTGTCGCTGAAATGGACTCACCAAATTATATTCAGTTGTTTCCTTCGTGTGTCTTATTTCATTAAGTTTGAATTGGCTAATTTACTGATTTCTGTTCACTAATGGAATTAATTTAAAACTTACCTCTAATTTTTGTTATTTTTATATGCCGCTTCACTGGAAATCGAACCCGTCCTTGAAATCTGTTATGTGTGACTAAACATCAACATATCGACGAAACCTCTCGGCTACCAATCAGTTACAATTTACACGTCTATTTTATATATATAAATGAACATATGATATACATCGGTACAACGGACACACAGGGCTTGTACCTTTATATATACATAATAGGCAATCGTATAGTATAAGTTGGTAGCCATGAGGTTAGCATGGTTAAGATCAATGAGTTAAAGGTAGGGACTTGTCAGTTTAGGTTCGAATCCCTGCATTCTCTTTGATGTCCCTACTCTTTAGTTTTCCTGTTGTTTTATTTTTCTTGTTTTGTATGTTATTGTGGATATTTTGTAATTATATCCAGTTTTACCGTTTATTTTTGTATTATTATGAGCTATTTCAAATATTTGAAACAAAAATGATTACATTCTATTTGTCCATTTTTGTTTTATAAATATAGTATGATTTCATCTGTTTTACTACATAATTTTACAAATGTTTATTGCGAGAAAATCGTGATGTGCCTAGAATTAGGCTTCTTGCTAGAAATTTCGGTAACATACCTATTATATATACTTTATATATGCTCTTTGGTCGGGTTGTTGTCTCTTTGACACATTCCCCATTTCCATTCTCAATTTTATTAGAAATAAGTTCGAATATGTCTTATTTTGTAAAAACAGATAATATTCAGATGCCTGATAATATAAAGATCTTTAAAGGCAGACGTGTTGTGTTATGTTTGTATTTTTTTAACCAATTAATTGTAATCTTAGATTTATTAATGCATCATTGGACACGATAACATGGTTATTTAAACTCACTTACAATACCTTCTAATTAAGAAAAGGCTTTAATTTTGAAAAGACATTATTACAATAGTTTAAGTTATAGATACAATGGATAGCGTTGATTCATGAAAAACAAACCATTAGCCTCCGGGCTCATGGTTTCTTTTCAAGAATCAACGCTATCCATTGTATCTATATAACATAAAATTTAAAGGTCAACACTAAGCTGAGTGACCCTATTGTTGTTGATCAGGTGTTCAGATAGGTGTACACACAATAGATTGCAAGTTCTGTCACTTTAGCAGAAAACTGGGCATCCCAATTTTTAGTTAAGTGCAATAATTGATACCTATAATGCTATAGATTATAGCCAATATAACTATAGAAAATGCACTTTTGCAGTCTTCCTGCTTTAAATATTAATCCAGTCTAAACAAATATATCCCTCTATAGAGGGATAATTTTATCCTTTAATAGAAGGGTATTAAATCACTCTATACAGTTATTATCACCATATAGGGGGTTTGTTCTCAACCTGTAGAAATGTCTCCTGATTGTTTATATATGCTATTATTTTGATATCTTAATACAACTTCAGTTTTGATACTTATTTGTTTGTTTGAAGTTATATTATAATGTTATTCAGGTCTCAGACAGGGTATATATTGTGACATTCCCAGCTTAGAGTTTATCTTCTAATTTTTTTCATATCTTGTAGCTAATGCCTCTTTAAGAAACAATAAACATATTCTGTTTATATATACTGCATGGTGAATGCTTAACAAATACCTGGTACTGGAAAAAACATAAAGGCAGGGGTAATCCGTAATATATATTTGTATTCTACCTGGGACTATTATACTTACTATCAATATATTATGTCCTAGGTACTGGTGCTTCAAGAATTTTCTATTTCAAAGTTGTGATCACTTATTCTAACTTTAGTGACACTTTTCCAAAACATATAACTTGGTGTACTTAAATAATATATATTCTAAGCCTAGATTATATAAAGAGTAATTATGGTAATTACTCTTCCAGAACAAAAGAGGCATAAAATACCAAATGGACATTGTTAAGTCCTCTAAACTCCTACATAAGTATAAGAGAAACTGACACAATAGAAATAAAAAATCAAACAAACAACAGTGTAGACTAATGCAAAACAGTCTTCATAAAAAACTTAATAAGACTGCGCAACATGAAACCCACATAAAAATGTGTGATCTCAGGTGATCTGGGAGGGAAAGCAGATCCTTCTCTCCACATGTGGCACCCACGGTGTTGCATATGGCATAATGATATAGATTAATCTATCATATCATAATAAATATAGGAAGATGTAGATGATCGCCAATGAGACAACTATCTAGCAGAGACCAAGTTACATTGATGTAAGCAACTAGTAAAGGTCACCATATGGCCTTCAACAATTGATTAAAACCCATACCGTATAGTACAAGCTATAAAACAACCTGACATGACAAAATGTGGAACAATTCAAACGAGCAAACCAATGACCTGATTTATGTTTAAACAATATACTAAAAACAAATATGACTGACCGCAACAAACAACTACATGTACCAATGAATTTCAGGCCCCTGACTTGGGACAGGCACATACAGAATAAAGCTGTTAAAAATGATATTTAAATGGTGTACCTATTTTTTATATCTTTTCCAGTTTTCTGTATCGGTTCATATTTTATAGTTATTCTTATTATTCATGTTAATTCACTACTTTGAAAGTACTGTTACCAATTATAAGCCAATTGACAGTCATTCATCTGTTCAACCATGGAAGTATTATATTGACAATATAATACGTCCATGGTTCAACATATGGGAAAAAACTAAGAATGCAACCAAGTATGGGGACAACCATTTGATATTTTGGGGTCGGGATGTGCTTTGAAGTTTTGTAATGTAAGGTTGCTGTCTTATTTAATTTCCAATATATCCAATGTCACCTTTTAGTTATAATCAAAATAAAATTGATATTAGTTCATAACTTGTGTGTAATTTTTGAGAAACAGAGCAATCAAATCTTAACTTTATAAGAATAAACTAAGTTGTCACATGGGTCCTTCTGGATCACCTGAGATCACCCCAGTTTTTGGTGGGGTTTGTGTTGCTCAGTCTTTGGTTTTCTATGTTGTGTTTTGTGTACTGTTGTTGGTCTGTTGGTCTTTTTCTTTTTTAGCCATGGTGTTGTTTCACTTTTTTCATATCAGGGCCTTTTATACATGTAGCTGACTATACACATTGGGTTTTTATACGCCCATTTATGGGACGTATTATGGTATACCGTTGTCTGTCTGTCTGTCCGTCAGTCGTCAACACTTCGGACAATAACTCAAAAACACTTTCGCCAGTTTTCTTGACACTTTAGTGAATTGTTAATATCTATTGACGTTACAAGCTCCCTTTTGATTTTTATAAATTTTAGATTTTACATAATTTCCGAGTTATGGTATTTTATTCCTAAAAAATCGGTGATTTTCCAGTTTTCTGACTATAGCTCAAAATGCTTTGAACAATTTTCATGAAACTTTGGTGAATTGTTTATATATTATTGGCATTAGTTCCCTTTTGATTTATAAAAAAATCTGATTTTACGTTTTGGAGTATTGGTACCTTATTCATAAAAAAGGGGGGATTTTCAAGTTTTTGGACAATAACTCAAAAACGCCTTGAGCAGTTGTCATGAACTTTGGTGGCTTGTTTATATCTATTGAAATAAGCTCCCTTTCATTTTTTTTTATAAATTTCTGATATGACATTGGGGAGTTATGGAACTTTATTAATTGTAAAATCATTGATAACTGTCTATTTTTCACACTTTGGACAGTAACAGAATTTTATTCGTTCAAAAATTGACGACACAATTTGAGTTAAACATCAGATAGTGCCAAATTATTCATGTTTTGTATCAATGGGTACCATGTTGTTTTTTTTTTGGTGGATGGGAGGGGATCTATTTGAGCTGTGATCACAGTATTTCTAGTTGATCATATAAATTTAATTAAAGCATAAAGACAAGCTAAAAGAGTGACAGGCGTATCATGCGCTCATGGTGCAGCTGTTTATTCTCATTGTTGAAGGCTTTAAGGTGACCTATAATTGCTTTTATGTTCGTCACTTGAGCTCTGGTGGAAAGTTTTTACATTGGCAATTACACCACATCTCCTTATTTTTATATCAACTTATATCTTTTTAGATCTATCTGGATTCCAAGACTCAAAATGTGGCCCTTGTCAAGTAAGAGAGAGAGACAGCTCACCACAATATTGGTGCATGTCATGTGAAGAGGGTCTTTGTAAAGAATGTTATGATCATCACAGGGCAATCAAATTATCTAGAAACCATTCTGTTGTCCCTATTGAGACATTTGAAACATTACGAAATTTCATCTCTGCATTCCAGACAGAATGCCATATCCATGACAGTCCGTTAGAGTTGTATTGTCCTAGTCATGAAACACCATGCTGTTCAAAATGTGCTGCCATGAATCATGCTAGCTGTTTAGGTATAACTCTTTTCCACACCTTTGTAAGCGATCTTAAGAATTCAGATAAATTGGTCGATCTTGATAAGAGGATTGGGATTGCTTTGGAAAACATCGAAGAATTGATAGAAAATCGCAGAAATAATTTGCAACAACTAGAGATTCAGTCTGATAATGAGTCGAAGGTGGCTGAAATCAGAAAAGAAATCGACGAAATTTTAAATGCTCTTGAAATTAAACTTCAATCAAAATTTCAAACATCGCTCCAGAATCAGAAAATTGAAATACAAAAAGTCATGTCAGAATTGGACGAAAAAAGAAAAGCAATAGTGGACTATAGAAATAATCTAACTCATCTAAAACTGAGTGGCACTGATACACAAGTGTTTCATGGAATGAAACAAATAGAAGATGTTGTGTTAGATGAATCAAATGCACTTAATGCTATGTTAAATACACAGGCTATGAAGGAGACTGATGTTGCAATAGAAAAGAAAGATAATATGAAAGATATAATCAGTGGACTTTTAGATGTAATAATAAGAAAGATGGATTCCAAGGTCATTCTGAAAGAAATGAAGAATGAAACCACATGCCAGATCGTAAAAGGGTTAAAGACAGAGTTTCCATGTAGGCAAGCTTCATTTGATAACAAAGCATTCAAGAAAGACTCAATAATCAGTAGCGTAATAGTGCTGCATAATCGTTACATAGTTGTTGCGGACTATATTTACAAAAAACTGGTGTTATTCAAAATGGATGGGAGCATTTATCGTACAAAATTATTTAACAGTAATCCATTTGGTCTAACAGTTATAAGTGATGAGAAATTTGCAGTGTCTTTTCCAGAATTACAAAAAATTAAAGTATACGATGCAGAATCATTTTTGGATTTACAAGAATATTTTATCAACGGTTGGTGTTACAGCTTGCACTTTTCCGATGGGCTTTTCACAGTAGCAGTCAGACAAAAAGAAATTTTATTTTTGAGCTTGTCAGGAAATGTAATAAAGACTTTTCTGATGAAACAAAAGAACCTTGTTTACATTTATAAACATGGTGATAGACACTACCGTACAGAATTTGGAGACAGCACAGTTCATTGCTATAGTCTTAGTGGTCAACAGTTATGGCAGTTTTCAGGTCCGGATGTAAATGGTCCAGGCAACATGTGTACTGATAAATACGGCAATTTATTTGTTGCTTGTCAAGATTCTAACTGTGTGATACTGATTTCCAGTGATGGGACTAATTATAAAAAAGTTTTGGAAATGAAAAAGCCAAAAAGCCTTTGTTTTGATGTGAGGAACTCACATCTTTACGTTTGCAATGACAATGGAACCGAAATCTTGTCATACATCATATCACCTGACATCTTTGAATTTTAAGTTAAATGATAAGTTCGCCTGTACATTTGATCATATTGATCAAGTTTAAATTAACGTCCAACATTTTTTAGAATGTGAATATTGTAAAGAACTACTCCTCATTAAGATATAGTATGATTTGAATATGATTGGTAGCAAGATTACATCTAGTGAAATGTAGTGCTGAAGGACATAGGTTCTTTAAAATTGAGATTGTAGCTTTTGATGCTTATCGAAGCTAGAGTATTAATTAGAAAGTACCATGTTTTCCTCCTGAAGCATTTCAGACATTTTCAGTAATACATTTGTATGTCTATAGGTAGCACTCCACAGTTAGGTGTGTAGTTTCGCATTTTGGCCCTGTGGATTTTTCAAATATGAGAGCTAGTGTGCAATAAAATTCATTTTTGGATAGCTGAAGATTAATATAGCCTTCATAGTGGGTTTATAGGAACATCTAGATTGTGTAATGCATGTATTATGGGCTGTTTTCTGTATGACAGTCCATATTTTCATATCCATACCAGACATCGGTCCGGCAATTATTGCATTGTTTTTTCTAACTTTTTGTCGCACGAACTTTGTGATTAAATTTTACGAAAAAATGAGGTGAAAGACACCCAATTTTTATTTGATCATTTGGGAGATTAATGTCAACAGTTTCAGAAAAGGTATCACTCATAGGCATTGAAATTCTAGTTTAAACCAAATTTTGGAGGAATATGTGACATTTTCATGCCCCTTTTTGCAATATTTTGTTTAAAATAAATGCAGAATGTTGCCATGGATACACAAAAAAGGATTTATTTTTCACCATTTTAACTTTTGAAAATTAAATCTATGGAAGATCATGAAGATACTGATTACATACATATGCACATGTATGACACAAACAGTTGGCTTAATGTATTAGAAAGCCAGGAATAGAAGATGATTAAACATTTTGTGGTTCAATTTTAATTTTATTTTCTAACTGTGGAGTGCTACCTTATGGCACATCTGAAAGTACAGAAATGCACTTTTAAGATAAATTTTACCACAAATCTATTGACTGTTAGATTCTTATTTTAGTTCTGAAGGAAAAAATCTGCTAGGATGGCAATACATGTTAATTTTATTGTTTACTGTCCTTAGCAACCAAATATAAACATTTTGACACTAAGATATGGTTCGGTCTTAAATTTGTACTCCATTAGCTTCACCCTTGTAACCAAAGATTGCGCTTTATATGATAGCCTCAGAATATATCGCTTTATATTTTTGCATGCGAATAAGTTAAATAAACATTTTTAGCAGGATTTGATGTTATAATTTGGCATGAATTAAATCTAAAGTTGCCACTACTGTTAGAAATTTATACCCTATTTGAGAGTTTCTAAACTAAGGTTTGGTATGCTATTTACATCAAAATTGACCTATAAGTGCTTTCAAATACCTAAATATTGTACAATTTTTCCTCTTTAGAGGTAATTTTATGATTTTAAACAGAAAAAGGGGAAAAGTTTTAGAAATTTAACCAAAAATGAGACAGATTTGAGATTTTACACTTTGATCAAGAATTTTTTTTTTAAATCACTTTTTGTCGCGTTTCAATGTCAACTGCTAACCTTCATAAAATCTTTATTACTGAACCAATTTTAAAAATAAGGTACCATTTTAATCGTTACAGCTAGCAGAACCCAGAAAAATGTATTAAAAGTTGAAGCAGGGGAAAAATTCCATATTAAGGTAGCACTCCACAGTTAGGTGTGTAGTTTCCCATTTTGGCCCCTGTGGATTTTTCAAATATGAAAGCTAGTGTGCAATAAAATTCATTTTGGAATAGCTGAAGATTAAATTTAGCCTTCATAGTGGGTTTATAGGAACATCTAGATTGTGTTATATATGTATTATGGGCTGTTTTCTGTATGACAGTCCATATTTTCATATCCATACCAGACATCTGTCCGCAATTATTGCATTGTTTTTTCTAACTTTTGTCGCACAAACTTTGTGTTTAAATTTTACGAAAAAATGAGGTGAAAGACACCCAATTTTATTTGATCATTTGGGAGATTAATGTCAACAGTTTCAGAAAAGGTATCACTCATAGGCATTGAAATTCTAGTTTAAACCAAATTTTGGGGAATATGTGACATTTTCATGCCTCTTTTGCAATATTTTGTTTTAAATAAATGCAGAATGTTGCCATGGATACACAAAAAGGAATTATTTTTCACCATTTTAACTTTTGAAAATTAAATCTATGGAAGATTCTGATTACATACATATGCGCATGTATGACACAAACAGTTGGCTTAATGTATTAGAAAGCCAGGAATAGAAGATGATAAAACATTTTGTGGTTCAATTTTAATTTTATTTTCTGACTGTGGAGTGTTACCATAGGTCAACTATATTTGGTGTACGGATTGGTTGAAGGTGTACATGTCTGTCTGGCAGATATCATCTGTCATTGGTCTCATTTTCATGGTTCATTGGTCAATGTTAGATTAACATAGTTTTGGTCTTTTTCTCACATAATTTATAAGCAATATGTCAACTACTGTAGTATATTTGGAAAGATTGTCATGTTTAAGGGTTCATCTGACCTTGACCTAATTTTCATGGTTCATTGGTAAATGTTAAGTTATCCTGGTTCAGTCTGATTCAAAGATACTATATATATATGTATAAGCAATAGGTTAACTCAGTATATTTGGAGCATGGAATGATTGTAAGGTGAACATGTCTGTCTGGACCTTGTCATCAGACCTTGACCTGGTTTTCAGGGTTTGGCCTGTTTCTTGGATATAGATCAACTATATATGATGTATCGAATGATTGTTGAACGTACATTTATGTCTGGCAGGGTTAATATTACCGTGACCTCATTGTCACGGATCATTGATAATGGTAAGTTTATGTGATTATTGTAGTAAAATCTTAATCTTTAACACTTTTAACATAAAATCAATCATGGTTAGTAAATCAGTCAGACGAGACATTTCAGTTTTTTTATAATTTCTAGGCCTTAAATTTAGATGGTGCATCGATTTTATATCTTCTTTTCAGCACACCTGTATGGCAAGCCGTTTTACTATTTATTCTAACTTCAAGATATCTCATATAATATATAAGATATCTCATATAATATATAAGATATCTCATATTATATATAAGATATCTCATATAATATATAAGATATCTTATATAATCTAGTTTTATACGACAGCAAAAATTTTTGCGTTTGTATTATGTTATGGCGTTGTCTGAAGACATTTTGGTTCGCAGACAATAACTTGAGTATAAGTGTATGAAATTTTAGCACAAGGTTCCATACCACTAAAAAATGGTTTGGATTGTTTTTGGGAAGTTTGCTATAGCAATACTTTCCTTAGGCGTCGGCCTCAAACCGGAAGTGACCGACTATCGCAAATATTCTGCTCCAAGATAATGTAGTACTAGTGTTTGAATACTGATTCTAGGAAGATACTTTTGAAATTTTGAGTCCTTTTGAAAAGATTAAAGCTCGAATAAAGAAGGAATGAATGTTCACCGACAATTCAGGTGAATTTAACATCTTTTGAAAATGAGTATCACAAATAAAATTGAAAATGGAAATGGGGAATGTGTCAAAGAGACAACAACCCGACCACAGAACAGACAACAGAAGGTCACCAATAGGTCTTCAATACAGCGAGAAATTCCCGCACCCGGAGGCGTCCTTAAGCTGGCCCCTAAACAAATATATATACTAGTTCAGTGATAATGGACGTCATACTAAACTCCAAATTATACACAAGAAACTAAAAGTAAAATAATACAAGACTAACAAAGGCCAGAGGCTCCTGACTTGGGACAGGCGCAAAAATGCGGCGGGGTTAAACATGTTTATGAGATCTCAACCCTCCCCCTATACCTCTAGCCAATGTAGAAAAGTAAACGCATAACAATACGCACATTAAAAGTCAGTTAAAGAGAAGTCCGAGTCCGATGTCAGAAGATGTAACAAAAGAAAATAAACAAAATGACAATAATACATAAATAACAACAGACTACTAGCAGTTAACTGACATGCCAGCTCCAGACCTCAATTAAACTGATTGAAAGATTATGTCTTCATCATATGAATATCAGGCACAATCCCTCCCGTTAGGGTTTAGTATCATACCATCATAAAATATATGAGAAGAGCATAACCCGTGTCATGCCAACAACTGGTTTTAAATAAATGTGTTTAGTTCCGATGCAAAGACCCTATAAGTGAATCAATATTAAAGCCAAAATATGCAATCTTTAATGACCTGACAACAGTATCGTAACTATATCCCTTTTAATAAGTCTATTTAAAGGTTTTGTTAGCTTCTGAGGTGAATACTGACATTTTAGTCAGTACTTCGCGGATTTGCCATGCGAAGAAGAGAAAATCAAAAGAAATCTACGCGAGACATCGTTTAATATATGAATATTTCATGAATGAACATTTTCCCGCGCAAATTTTTATTACGTACGATATTAACAAATGTTTATTATTAAATATAAAGTAAAAGCCCGAGTGTATCGAAAGAATCCCGTATGGCTGACATTTATGGGTATGCAACATGTGTGTTTATATTTTGACCAAGCCGTTGGATAATTGACAAGTGTTAATAGTTTGATTGAACAATTATACACAGGTGACAGAATTACTCGATAATCATATGGCTTATGTCACACGCCAAGGATGAGTAAAGGTAAATACCGGATCGGATATGATCGAAAAGTGCATGGTTTTGTCAAAACATCGATCGGTAGGTTTTGATGCCAAAACATTTGAAAAGTTTTAAATTCCGCTATTTAAATATTAGCTATTTCACATTCCAATGTGGATTTAAGGACATTCACTCGTCCAGCATGCTCACAGCTACGTGGATCAAACTGACAGCTGAAAACATTGACAACGACAGTCGACAGTTCGTTACAAGGCTAAGGCAGACAAGTCAGCTTCTACTTAGAATAACTCAGTGTATCAAGACAAGTGCTGTAGCAATTATCTACATGATTAAATAAAATCTGTCCATGTAATAGCAAAATGACTTTCTTACTCTTAGTTCTTAACCATGCAGTGGCAGATCCAGAACTTTTATCCTTACACTTTAATTTTATTCCTGGATCAGTATGATTCTTAAAGATTGACCTATAATTAACAGTGTGTCATCTCAACACAGAGACAATGATTACTGTAGTATATCCACTGAATGGCAGAAAACCAAAATCTCAAATGTTATTGCATCAATGCTAAATTTCACAGCATCAACTATAAAATGTGTCACAGGGTTATAAGCAAGTGTACATATAAACTTTTATTCCTGTCGTCATACTGCTACTATTATGTCCCCACCGTATTAAGTTTTACCCTTTTGTCGAGACTTCGACTTTTGTCGAAAAAGCGAGACATAGCGATCCTACATTCCGTCGTTGTCGTCGGCGGCATCCACAAATATTCACTCTGTGGTTAAAGTTTTGAAATTTTAATAACTTTCTTAAATTATCCTGGATTTGAACCAAACTTGGACATAAGCTTGTTTATAATCATAAGATACATGTAGTATCCAGAAGGAAATTTTGAAGAAAAAACAACATTATTTCCTTATTTTACTTGTAAATGGACTTAGTTTTTCTTCCTGTTAACATTACATACAGTCTGCAGTTAAATTTTAAAAACATTTATTAGATTCATAAACAATCCTGATTTTTACCAAACTTGTAAAGAAGCTTCTTACAATCAGAAGATAGTATCGTGAGGAATATATTTATTAACTTTTTCCTCATTTTTGTTGAGCCTGCGATTAACAGCCAAAGTAGGCGAGACATCAGGTTCCGCGGAACACTTACAAATTTTTCTTCTGTAAGTATCACAGGCACTTGTTTCTATCCATGGGAAGCCCCACTATCAACGTATATTTACGAGAAGGTACCCAACTACTTTTTTCACCTCTCCGCTTCAAACCCTTATTTTGCTGTCAATTCATTCTCAAATTTATTGTTCCATACACCATTCGATTCGTGAAAAGTTTTTCTTTCAGATGGTATGGATTGTATTTACCCTTAGGGTACCCCTTACCTCCAATACACAAGATTTGTCAATAAATTTTCATGTGATTGTTTTTAGTCCTCCTACAAAATACAACAACTTCCGGTATCAAAATTTCACGGACTGAATCCTTATTAAAAAGAAAAATAACGATGCTACAAATATCATTTCACTGGGGATTATTTTTGGTTAAATTTTAGAAAACAGAAAATATATGGGATAAATTTATTCGTGTAGTCTTTAAAGTTTTAGTCCTAGATAATTTGCATAAAACAGTGATCAGTTAACACAAAAATGTTTTTAAAATATATTTAAAATATATTGCACTATATCACAAAATATCATAAAAATATTTTATTGAGGTTAAATGTATGGCTGTACTAATGTGAATTACATATTTTAAGGAAATATTTTTATTGTATGTTTTAAAATATTTTCTTAAGCATCATTTTAACATCTAAATAACATAATAAAGATATTTTTCAGTATTGATTGAAAACATCAGAACAACATTTAAAATACATTTTCCCAAATCGATTGGCCAATCATCCTTTCAAAATGTTTTATGGATGTTATATAAATGTTTTAAAAATATTTTAGGCATGTTTTACTGAAACATTTAAAATAAATTTGAAAAAATATTTCAATAATGTTATATGTATAAAATGATAAAATGTTTTACAACATTTTAAATAATTTGAGTAAAACAATTTTAACATCACAAAAATGTTTTCTGGATATTGAGGTTAAATGTATTGCTGTAATAATATGAATAACATATTTTAGGAAAATATTTTAATTGAATGTTTTAAGACTGTTTTTCTTAAATATCATTTTTTACTTAAATAACATAATAAATATATTTTTAATGTTATTTGAAAACATCTGGACCTGCATTGCTGTATGTAATTGATTGAAATTTCAAACTATCTGCAAACAGAGAGAATAACTGCAAGGCAAATGTAAAATTGCTTGCACCGTCCTGGGCCGCCTTATGGAGCTACATTTATGGTTAATATAATTCCACCTATTTCACTCCAACTGTGTCTAGTTTGGAGCCTGTGGTCCCTCTTTTCAAAATTCTGGATCTGCATCTGAAAAACAACTGCTGTCATACTGATCTTTATCCCACATCTCCTTTTACAATTGTCAGTTGATGACTTTTGAATCTACATATATTTTGGTTATTTATGTCTCGTTGACATAACCCCACTATTTCCTGTTTAAGCTATCATTTTATTCACAAATCGGATTTTATTTAATAGTCCATTTTTATTTTGAAGTATTGCCTTGAACATGTTACAATTTCTCATGGATTCACTTACAGAAGGTATTCTTTTTCAGATTTTAAATATCTTTGTGCATTTTATTTGGTCTTCGCATTGAACAAAACATTTTTGAGAAGTATTTCTTGATCTCTTGTTTGATCATGTGTAGCATCTGACATTTTTTTCTGATCAGCTTTTTGACTGTTTTCTTTGTTGCCTTAGTCAACACTTTACAAGATACCAATAATTAGAAATGCAAAACATTTATTCAATATTGTCATATCACTGTTCTTTTCAATTTTCCTTTTGTTCCATTCTTTTTATTTCTTTTGACATCTACTGGCTTCTGTAAAAAAATGTAAACAAGTTAGTCCTTTGTTCAGTGATTAACTAGTAGAGATTCAGCTAATTTCATCAAATTACATAAGAAACTTTTTCTTCAATTTAATCCAGTGGTTTCACAAAATATATCAAAAGCGTCATCTAATCAGTGTTACTGGATTCAGAAGCAAAATTTGTAGCTATTTTATACATCTGTGGAGCTTGGGGTGTATGAATGTTACACGAGTCTACAACGGTAGAGTTCAGCAGTTTATAAAATAAGACTACATGTATACAGTACAATACTCCCAATTGAGAGTAGGGCCTGTAACCTTTCCTTGGTCTTACCAAAAAAAAACAAGTCTCTTAATGGTTATTGTATATTTTAACGCAAATACATGTAATATAGATTGAGGATTTTAAAGATTAAATACCTTCACAAAATTTGCTCCGCTCCTCCAGGATGGTTTGAATTATTTCTAAGCTTATAATTTATATACTTCTGCATATCTTGAATATCCTTAATTTTGGCACTGCTAATTGATCCTACAAAAGTTAAAAAAACCAAAATAAATAAAATACAGGTAAGAATAACTCACATTGTATTAGTCAGCTACAAAGGCCACAACATTAAAAATGAAAGACAATTCAAACAAGAAAACTTATGGCATAATTTATAACGTTTGACGAAAACAAATATGTCAGAAATGAACCGACGACAACTGCTGAATCAAAGGCTCCTGATTTGGGATGGGTATGTGACATAAATAATTATCTACATTTAACTGGCCTGGGCTGTAGCCGTGTAGGGCTAAATACAAATTACAAGTAACATAAACAATATATTATAGCAGTGTGCACCAAAATCTTTTCCTACAACTAGTCCGAAGACAAATATTCAGACATTTTCCTTATGTCTAAACAAAATTTTGCAAAATTTTACTAGTCCGAATAAAATTTTACTAGTCTGGGGCATTGCCATTGGACTAGTTGATAACCATGCAGGCTGTTATAGAGGCAACGGCACTCGAGTTAGGGAGCTACCATTTGATTTTATGGGGGCTAGGATGAAATTTGAAAAAATAGGCAGGACAGGAGTTTTGAGTAAAAAAGGCAGGATGAGCAACTTGGTAAAAAAAATTCAGGATGACAATTTGTGTAAAAAATTCAGGATAAACTAGTAAAAAAAAAAGGCAGGACCGAATAGAGTAAAAATAAAAAGGCAGGACAGAGATTACAACTAAAAAAGGACAAAATTTTTCATCCTAGCCCCATAAAAATCAAATGGTAGCTCCCTTATGGCATAACAAAGCTTTGATAACCATTGCGTGATGGGATTCCTTTGACTAGTAGATACGTAGCCAGCCTTTGATCTAGGAAAGTACTGCTTAAATATCTCAGTCTGTTAAAGGGTTGACTTGTAACACTGAAGAGTGAAGTCATGGAGGAGACAAGCTCACTGGTTACAAGTGATTTCATTTATGAAGTTTAAAATCATATAAATAACCCTGAAGTTTAACCCTTTTGTATAAATCTTAATATTTATTGGACATAAACATCATAACATATATGCACTGACTAAATCATGACCCCTTTTTGCATTGTGTTTGCTTAAATACACTCGTATTAATTCTTGGAATATATTAATCAAATTAACTAAGATATTTCCAGAAGCACTACAATGTTTTAAAATGTGAACTAGTGTCATATCTTACCAGTTTTAACGCATGATAATGTTATTCTTCCGTTTGTACGTTTCCTTTGTCTTTGTTTACACCATGGCGGTAAATAAAACTTCCGGTTACTGGTTCCAGAATTGCATCGGATCATGTTCGTTTGTCATCGGGAACAGTTAAATTTTAAATTTGTAAAGGTAGCAATACACAGTTAGCAAATGATGCTGAAATTTGGTCTTTAAATTCAGGAGTATGTGCATGCATTTTGAAAAGGATATAACCAATTCTACAAGAATACCCAAACATGTATACATATTTAGAATCATATTTCTCAGCAGATTTCAAATCTGTAACCAAACACTTAAAACAAAATTGTACAAGTTCAGTATCCATGGAAACATTTGGTGTTTGTTTTCTATTTTTTTCTTCAAAAAATGCTGTTGGACACCCCCATACAGGCTTAAAAATATCCATTTTATAAAATTTCAATGAATATCAGACATACATTGTTTCAACACTGAATGATAGCCCTCTAAAAAACCAAAAAATTGGGGTCTTTCTGCTCCTTTTTCCGCAAATTACCTTTCAAAAGATCGAGGCAAATTTACACCATTGAAAACAGTCAACAAATGCTGATATAGTTTTAGAGTCATTGGTCGACTGGATATGAATTTAGACCCGAAATTTACATTTCTACTGAGCAAACCAGGGTCAATCTCTTCTCTGGAATCATACCTTTCAATTAAAACCACTCTCACAGCATCAAATTTTATTTTCTTCATTTTCAGGTACTTATAACTTGTCTTTCTCTTTTATTTAAAAATTCACAGGGCCAAAATGCGAAACTAACAATTCTAACTGTGTATTGCTACCAAACGTTTGTTGTCGGCACTGGAACAGAAAATCCGGAAAATAGCAATACGTGCACTATATAAAGCTATATATGGAAGTACCGCTTCATATCACTTTAAGTTTCTGTCATTTGATAAAATAAAGTTTTTATTCAATAACCTAAATGAATGTTTGCATAATACTGTTTAAACATTTTCTATTAAATGTTTTTGCGTAAATGTTTTCATAATATTATTTTAAAATGTTGTTAAAATATTAGCAACAAAATGATTCGTAAATACATTTTCTCAATATTAAATGCGTAACATTTTAAAATGTTTTCATCAAATATTATAAAGAAATGTTGTTAAAATATCAAAAGGCATGTTATTAAAACATTTCATGAAACGTTTTTAGAAAATGTTTAAAAAACATAGGAACAACATTGTTAAGAATGTTTTACCCATATGCTTTTAAAATGTTTTCAGAGGTAGAACCTACATATCTTCTGAACATTTATAAAACATTCAAACAAAATATCTTAAAAAGTTATTGAAAACATTTTCATGAATATTTTTACATCATTGTAAAAACATTTTCAAAAATGTTTTAAATAAATGTTTTTAAAATACCGAAAAAAATATCTACATAACATCACAAAAATATTTTTTCGACAACGTTTTGAGAAGACATTTATACAACCTTATAAAAATGTTTTGAAAATGTTTTGTGCTACCTGGGGAATGATAATGTGGTGCCGTTGGATGATTGATACACGGCTTTAGCGGTTCTCCAATATAGGAGGAATATGATATCTGAAACCGGGAACCAGACAAGCCTAACCTCGCTCTCTATATGATGGGAAAACGGATAGAAGGAATAACGGACCAAAAACAAGGAACCAGAAAGGAACCAGGCAGAGCCTCACTTCTATTCCAAGCTTCAAAGTGTACACTTCGCCTTCGTAAAAGACTGCAAAGTTGTGTCTGCATTAGCTTAGCTATTCAGGAAGGACCTTAGTTATTCAGGTAATAATTGCATTACACGCCCAACCACAATCGCTACATTGGTGTCAGATGTAAAAGCATCTGAAACCGCAAAAAATACCTGAAATTGTCATTAGAATTTCGTGCGAGTTTTCGCGGGGAAATTGTCAAATTTATCGGATTTGAATTTTCAGTTTCTCGCGATTTATAATTCGTATGCAATACATATTTATGTCCCAATACACACAAAACTTTTATTGTTTTGCTCCACTGTAGTTATATAAACAGTGAAGTGAAATTTGTTGCACTTTTTCAATATATATTTGAAACAGTGAAGGGAGACAACTGTGTTGTTTACAAATTGCACAGTATATATAAATCAAATATTGTGTTTCTTATGAGTTAGAATATTAACTTTAAGAAGTTGTGCAGTTGAAATAAATACATTTTAACAGTATTTGTGTGATAGTAAACAGAAATTTATATAAACTAAATAAAATAAAACCGCACACAAGCTTGAACTGTTACATGTTTGAAAATTTTTCATTATTGAATATTAGTCAATAAACCGGACAACTGGTATTGACTTTTCAATAATTCATACATGAATATATTTCAAGTTACTGAAATTTGGTACGATTCGAGTCAATAAACCGGACAACTGGTATTGACTATTAAACAATTAAAAAAAAAAAAAATACAAAACAAGGGTATAAAAAAATTTTAAAAAGGACAAAAACAAAACAAACAAAACACACACAAACCGTCATTTTCATTTGTTATACATATTCCGGATAAGCTGGATAAATGTATTGATACAATAAAATTTATGATCGGTAAATTATTACGTCAAGCTTTGATCTTTTGAAAATTTCGTAATTCTACCACCATAGTCATTGATAGTTTGTGATTTTGCTATATTTATAACATTTTTACATATTGATTTTTCTACATATATATTTCAATAAAGAATTTTCATATACAAATTGCATATTGTTGTACGTGTACTGTTATTACATTAAAAGTTTGTTACTTTTGACAAAATAATTATTCATATACATACATATTTATTTTTTGTATGTGTTAATACCGGATTAACTGGTTTTGATACAATTAATCTTGAATTGTCTGTTTAGTTCTTATATATTATTATTTTTATTTTTGTTTTTGTTTTTGTGTGTGTCTAATTCCGGATTAACTGGTTTTGATACATTCATTCTAAAATTGTTCATTAATTTCAAGTATAAGGAGAAATTAGAATAAAAAGATAAATTAAATAAATTCAAGAAAATTTGAGCAATTTTTATTGGTAATACTAAATATTTTTATTAGATTTTGATATTTGGTAATTCTTTTCTTTTGGATATTTATTTTTAGGAGGTAAACTATAATTTTTGATATAGAGGTTTATTTGTACTATTTATTGTACACTTGTAAATTTTATTGTGGAACTATTTATCTGTTCATATCTCAATATGGCGACGAAACAAACAGTGAATATTAATACGGCGGATATTGAGGAATTAATGACTTTAAAAGATATAGGACAAAAGAGAGCTCAATTAATCGTAGCTGAAAGAACTAAATTAGGAACCTTAACAGCAGAGACACTTAAAGCCATAGAGGGAATACCAAGTAATATCTGGGACCCATTTAGTTTTATGGGAAGGGTCGTATTCGAAGAACAACTTGATACTACAGAAACTGAAATAGAAAAAAATGTCCAACCAGAGAATCAACAAGTGACTGCAGAGAACAAAGAACTAGTTACAAAACAACAAGATCAACTTCAGCAACAAGAAAAAGTAATTGAAGATTATAAGACCAAGTTAATGATCGCTGATCAAGAAAAGAAATCAATGCAGCAAGATATAAAAAACAGTTATTGGATGTAAAGAGCCAATGCAGTGCACAGCTTACAGCCAAGGCTGAAGAATTAGAAGAAGTGTTGGACTCCATGCAGAAATATAAAAACAAATTTGAACAAGAGCTACATTATGTTAAAATAGAAGAACGCCAGTGAGTAGATGAACTTGAATCGACACTGGAGAGTGAAAGAAAAGAATTTGAACATTATTTAATAGACATGCAACATAAAATGAAAAAGGAAATGGTCCAAAAAAATCAAGAACTTGAAGAGTCATTTTATCAGTTGAAGTCAGAGAGGGAAATGCTGATGAATAAAGTTGAGGAACAAGCTAGTCTTATTGATAACGACAGAGAAAAAATCAAAAGTCAACAGAAGGATCCTGAATTGAAAGATCAACAATATGCCACCAAGGTCCAAAAGTTAGAAGAGGAATATAAAACAAAAACATTTTCAAAGTTGGTGGAAACAACAGGAAATCTTGCACCAGATAATGTCTATAGATCCAAAATCATACCAAAGGTTGATGAAGATAAAACAGCGGTCAAGATAGAAGAAAAGCAATCAAGCGTGTCAACAGTTAAGAGTACACCTAAAACTACACTAGATGAACGTCCTATTTCCAGATACAGAAATGAAGGTCCAATAGCGCCAAAACTTGCAACATTTGACGGTAAGAGTGAGTGGAAACCTTATTATTTACAGTTCATACACATTGCCAACAAGTACAACTGGGATACACAGCAAAAGTTGGATAAACTTATTGAGTGTTTAAGAGAGAAAGCTCTGAAATTTTTTAGTACCAGACCACTATCAATACAAACTGATTTTAAATTACTGGCAGATAAACTTAACCAGAGGTTTGGTAACAAGGATCTTCCGTACACAATACGCCGACAACTACAAGATGTTAGACAGAATGGTGATGAAATGATTGATGAGTTTGCTGAACGAGTACAAGAGATGGCAACAGATGGCTATATAGACACGCCTGAACATGTGGTTGAAACAATTTCTGTTGACGCATTCTTGAAAGGTTGTACTGATAAAAAAGCAGCATTACTAGCCATGGAGAAAAATCCTACCAGAATGGACCAGGCTCTTCAGTTTGTTAAGAGTTCAATACATAATCAGAGAGTTCTACTTGGTTACAAGAAGAGTGATGTAAGGAGAGTACAGTTCGAAAAGTATGACCAGGATGACTCAGATGGTGATTCAGAGATAGCAGTAAGAGTTGTAAATAAAAAACCAAACTATGTACCTTGGCAGGAAACTATTGAAAAGCGTGTCCTAAAACTGAACAGGATATAACGGGAATTAGCAACAATGTAGGAAAAATATTGAAGATATTGGAATCAAGAAGCAATGATAATAGGAGACCTAGATCACCATCACCAAACAGAAGTCCAGCACGAACAGTCACTTGTTACACTTGTAACCAAGAGGGACACTACAGTAATCAGTGTGAAAATAAGAGTAACAGTTCATCTCCAATGAGAAGGAATAGGTCACCATCATCTGCTAATTCCAGACCAAATGTTCATTTAAACGAACAAGGATCGAAGAAGTAGGCCAATCTTCGATCCATCCAGCTAACACAGGCCAACCACTCCCTTCTTTACATGGAAATTCTGTAAATTATGCCGGACTAACTGGCACTTACAGAAATGGAAGTTGTGAAAAAATTAAAGGGTCAAATATTGTCAAGTTGGTGGAGAACAAACCTGTGGACACCATAGGAATACTTAGTCAAGAAAAATCTTCAATGTTAACAAGTCAACATGAAAACCTAATGCATGCAAAGCCGGATTAACTGGCGCATACAAACAAAACTCTGAAGATTTAAAAATTTCTGAAGTTTCAGTCAACGACCCCTATGGGCCAACGGTAGCAGCAAGCTTAATATTGAACGTGAAAATAAATGGTGTTGATGTGGATGCTGTGGTGGATACAGCTGCACAGGTCACAATTATCAGTGAAAAATTTATGAAGAAATTACAGCCACCATTAGAACTTAAGTCGTCTGTTACATTAAAAGGAGCTGGAGCTGAGAATAAAATAAAGGCAAGATATGCTAATAGAGTGTCTATCAGGATGGGCAAAACTGAGACAAAATGGCAAATTATAGTTGCAGATATTACAGATTCTGTCTTATTAGGTTTAGATATTTTACAACATCTAAAAGCTGTGATAGACTTGGCAAATTACACAGTGAAAATTAACAATCAGACCTTACATGCATCAGCAGTGAAGTCCAACAACAAAGAAATGAAAGTTTGCAGAGTTAGTTTAAATCAAAATGTGATTATTCCATCTATGACTGCTATTGAATTATCTGCAATGTTAGAGGGAACGGTTAATAGTGATATATGCATTCAACCCAATCAGAAATTAAACGGAATAATAATGCCTTATATTGTAACGATACCTGACAAAACAGTACCAATTACAATCAGAAACTTGACAGACAAGAATATTTCTTTAAGAAAAGGTACTAATCTTGGAACAGCTGTGGAGATTGATGAAGTTTTAGAAAATCACAACCCGGAACAGAATTCAATTACAGCTCGACAAATAAGTAAAGACGGGAACCACTCTGAGAAAACAGAAGAGGTATGTCAAAATATGCCAGAAAATTTGAAAGATTTATTTGAAAGGTCAAAAGAGAATCTCAATGAAAAAGGAATGCATTCAGTTAGCTCAACTGTTGATAAAATTTAAAGACACATTTTCAGTCAATGATTTGGACATAGGCCATTTTACTAAAATCAAGCATAGAATAGATACAGGAACATCTACACCTACAAAGGAGAGAATGAGGAGAACACCGTTAGGTTTTGAATCAGAGGAAGAAAACATCTTAGTGAATTATTAAAGAGAAAGGTTATCCAACCTTCAAGTTCAGAATGGTGTGCTGCTCCTGTTTTAGTACGCAAGCGTGATGGGAAGATAAGATACTGTATTGATTACAGGAAATTGAATTTAAGACTCGTAAAGATTGCTTTCCTTTGCCTAGAATTGAGTCCTGTATTGATACCCTGAGAGGAACAGAATTCATGTCCTGTCTCGACATGTCCTCAGGTTACTATCAATTTGAGATCCATGAAGACGACAGACATAAAACGGCATTTGTGACGAAATATGGTCTTTTTGAACACATTCGGCTTAGTTTTGGCTTGTGTAATAGTCCAGCATTCTTTCAGAGAGTTATTCAGCTAATTCTTTCAGGACTGACGTGGAAAGAATGCTTAGCATACCTTGACGACATTATAGTCCTAGGGTCAAATTTTCAGAGTCATCTACATAATTTAGAGAAGGTTTTACAGCGTTTTGAGGATAATAATCTAAAGCTAAAACCAAAGAAGTGTTCACTCTTCCAGAAAGAAGTACTTTTCCTTGGAAAATTAGTAAATAGAGAGGGGGTTGCAGTCAATCCAGAAAGCATGAATACAATATTAAATTGGCCAGTTCCAACAAAGAAGAGAGATGTAGAATCATTACTTGGTTTTGTTAACTATCACAGAGACCATATAAAAACTTTGCAACAATAGCTGCTCCATTATATCATCTTACTAAGAAGGCAGTTAAATTTGAATGGAGCAAGGATCACCAAGAAACTTTTGAAACCATTAAGACAGCACTGGTTAATGCAGCGACGTTATCTTATCCATACCCAGATGAACCTTTCATATTAGACACGGACGCTTCAGATACAGCACTAGGGGCCGAATTGATCCAGGTCCATGATGGTAAAGAATTTGTAGTTTGTTACTCCAGTAAGGTGCTGACACCTACACAGAAGCGTTATTGCACTACTAGAAAAGAGCTATTAGCAGTGGAGACCTTCACTGACAGTTCAGAAATTATTTCCTTGGTCGTCAATTTACAGTGAGAACAGATCATCATAGTCTTATTTGGCTCCTACGTTTTAAGAATATTGAAGGCCAGTTAGCAAGATGGCTTGAAGAGCTTTCACAATATAATATGGTTATCCAACATCGTTCTGGCAAAAACACCAAAATGCAGATGGTCTTTCCAGAATCCCGGATGATTTAGAACCTTGTAATTGCTACTGTGCAGGAGTTGATCTCTCATCTTTACCCTGTAAAGGTTGTGCATATTGCAGTAGAGCTCAAAGAACCTGGGGAAAATTTGAGAATGATGTGGATGATGGTGCCTCTGGCAGTTCGGAGTATACAACACCAGCTTCAGGATGATATCTCTATACAAGAAAGTAATTGGATGAAAGGATGGTCCTTGGAAGACATCAAGAAAGAACAAGAAGATGACCCTGGTTTGAAAACACTCATAAATTGACTACATACTGGTGAGCCGCCGTCAGAGCATGAGTTACAACTTGTAAGCCCAGCAACTAAGCATTGGTGGAATTGTAAGACACAACTGAAATTGGTAAAGGGATGCCTATTCTACAAGTGGTTGGATCCAGCAGAGCCAAGAACACTATTGTTACTTCCTAAATCCTTGAAAGAAGAGGCTATGAAATATTGTCATGATTGCAAAACAGCAGGACACTTTGGTCAAGCTAAAACCATACAGAAACTACAACAAAGATTTATTTGGTACCAGATGAGAGTGGATGCAATTTTGTATGTCCAAACATGTTCAATATGCAATATCAATAAAAATCAAACAGAACAGCAAAAGGGCATTAGGTCAATATCATGCAGGAGCTCCCATGGAAAGGGTACACATGGATATACTTGGCCCACTTGTGGAAAGTAATTTAATAATAAATATGTGCTAGCCATCATAGACCAGTTTACTAAGTGGATTGAATTTGTTGCATTGCCTTACCAAAATGCAGAAACAATAGCAAAGGCAGCAGTGAATGATTTCCTTTACTAAATTTGGTTGTGCTTTGCAAGTACACACTGACCAAGGCAGAAACTTTGATAGCAACCTATTCCATGAATTATGTCGCTTACTAGAAATCGCAAAACTCGAACAACTCCTTATAGACCATGCAAGGTCCAATGGACAGGTTGAACGATATAACAGTGTGATTTTACAGGCAGTAAGATGTTATTTAGAGGGTAAGCAGAAAGACTGGGATGTTCACCTTCAACAATTGGCTGGCGCAATAAGATCTACAAAAATAGACAAACTGGCTTCACCCCTAATATGATGATGTTGGGAAGGAGGTAATGCAACCAGTAGATCTACTCTTGGGAACAGCAGAGAGTAACATGGAATTAAACCAACCCCATCAGTATATCAAAGATCTAAAAATGCATTAGAAAAGCTCACAAATCTGCTAGGGATAACCTTAAGGCAGCTCAATTCAGACAGAAAAGAGATTATGATGTAAAACTTAATCACAGGATATATAATAAAGGTGACATTGTATACAGAATAGATTCCGCTACAAAAATAGGGGAAAGTAAAAAATTGCGGGCACCCTGGCAAGGACCATACCTAATTGTAGAAGTACTCCCACCCGGCACGCAACGTCATTTCAACGTTGAAATGTGGTTGATATTTTGTCATGACGTTGCTTCAACGTTGTTTCAACGTTGTAACAGCAACGTCGAAGTTATGTTGCAGAAAGTATGTTGTTTCAACGTCGAATTTTAGTTGAATTTTAATGTTGAAGTTAGGTTGAAATAAATATGTTGTTTCAACGTTTAATGTTGGTTGATATGTCGACGAGGAAGTTCGTCGAGAAAAAGATGTAAAAAATATTCACCATCAGTTTTAAAGAGGAATCATCATAGTTGTACATCGTTTGTTGTTGCATCAACAAAAGTTCACAAATAAGGATTTTGCTATGTAAATTGTTATCAATGTTGCCTTTTAATTTTTTTGTACAATATCTAGTAAAATCAGGAATTTTCCAAAGAAATTAATATAATTAAAGCTCAAACCGACGTCTAACCGGGTCGTTTATTACAATCATAAAAGTATACAAAAATATAAACTATCAATCGTCGAAATATGCTACTAACTAATTTGTTATTATCCGGAAATATTTTAATCACAGATAAGACACAACGCATCTACACAACAGATACGAGGATTGGCACTCGCAATAATCTATTGATAATATTATCACGTGACATGATGCTGATTAATGTATGACCGCACGTGTATGACCGCCTTTTTCAAACGCGGCAGCGATCATGAAGTGTGATACAAACAGTAGATTGTACAATTTTCCTGGACAATTTTTAGGACCGTTTTCAGGAAAGAATAATTCATAGAAATGTAAGTGATTCCTTAATTATTGTCTTTTAATGCTTGTGTGATGTTAACAATGGGAGATTATAAATGTACAAACGCGTTATATTCTGAAAATCTCGCCATATTGAAAGCATTATGCTGTAGAGATTTCATTTCTGACATCAGTGTGTCCATTGTCATTTTGTTGTACGTTCCAAATTTATGACTGCACTTCTATATAAATATGTACTATAATCTGGAAACAGCACACTTAGCCTACATGAATCTACATACAGTTTATTTTAGTTCTTTACTGCTGATTTGTTAAAGACAAGGAACTTTTGGCAAGTAAGATTATCATATCTCCCCCTTTTTTATCTAAAATTTTAATCCGTCATCCATTATCACATTTTTTTAATTATTGTCAACTATGCTCTGAAATTGTTAATGATTTCTTTTTATTCTTCAATCGAATTTTACAAATTTAAAATATTGCTTGGCGATGATCGATGTTATTCTTATTTTTTGCACAGATATTAGGGACAGAACAGTAACTTAAAGAGTATTAGGGAAAAAAGGATTTAAGGATAGAGGCAAGGATTTGCATGTATAGTAATACTATACAAATCCTTGATAGACGTAGTAGCTGTCAAGGTATGTATTTATTTTTAATTCTTAACATTTTTTATTATCAATAATCAGTATGTATGTTAGATTGCATGTGTTGTTTGTGTGGATACTGTATGCACTTTGTGATTTGTATTGATTTATAAGCTCTATATGGGCCCTTTAATTAGGAATACTAGTAAAGACATTTTATTTCATTTGATTTGTATATATATTTTTTTAATGCATATCAAATTTAAAACATAACCTCTGCAATCATTAAGACAGGTGTCATTGTAACAATAGATCCTGGTGCCGGAAATGGTTGGCATTGTTACAATAGATCCTGGTACTCGAGATGGGTGGCGTTGTTACAATAGATCCTGGTTCTGGAAATAGGTGTCATTTTAAAAATCGATCCTGGTGCTCGAGAAAGGTGGCATTTTAACAATAGATTCTGGTGCTCGAAATAGTCAGCATTTGTACAATAGATCCTGGTGCCCGAGATATGTGGCATTTTAACAATAGATCCTGGTGCTCAATATGGGTGGCATTATTACAATAGATCCTGGTGCTCGAGATTGGTGGCATTGTTACAGTAGATTCTGGTGCTGGAGATTGGTGGCATTGTTACAATAGATCCTGGTGCTCGAGATAGGTGGCATTTGTACAATAGATCCTGGTGCTCGAGATAGGTGGCATTTTAACAATAGATCCTGGTGCTCGAGATGGGTGGCATTGTTACAATAGATCCTGGTGCTCGAGATGGGTGGCATTGTTACAATAGATCCTGGTGGTCGAGATGGGTGGCATTGTTACAATAGATCCTGGTGCTCGAGGTGGGTGGCATTGTTACAATAGATCCTGGTGCTCGAGATTGGTGGCATTGTTACAATAGATCCTGGTGCTCGAGATAGGTGGCATTTTAACAATAGATCCTGGTGCTTCAGATGAGTGGCATTAATAACAATAGATCCTGGTGCTCGAGATGGGTGGCATTGTAACAATAGATCCTGGTGCTCGAAATAGGTGGCATTTGAACAATAGATTGTGGTGCTCGAGATAGGTGGCATTGCTACATTGTACATGTACAGGAGCAAAAAATGGTAAAAAAAAGATCGGCTATTATCTAAACCAGTAAATTATAAAAAAAAAACTGGCCTTTATAACATTTTATTTCCAGCCTTTGACGTTCTACGTAATTGTTAACTCATGTTTACAAAATATTATTTGTGGTTTTTTTTTTTTCAGGAAGAGTAATGGATGCCTACACAAAAATAACAGAAGCTGAATTAAAGAAGGATTGTGCACCAGAAATGGTTGGAGGAGTTTAGAGACTACAATTCTTTTCAAATCTTGCTGTTGTCCTCTGTAGTGTCATGTGGTTTCAAAATCTTTGTTGTTACTAACTAATATAGATATAAGAAGATGTGGTATGATTGCCAATGAGACAAATATCCACCAGAGTCTAATTGACGTGAAGGTCACTAAACGGACTTCAACAATAAGCAAACACCACACCGTATACTAGTAATCCGCGATAGAAGACCTGGACATAATAATCCAACAATTCAAATGAGAAAAAACAACCGCCTTATTTTGTAACGACAAACACATATGACAGATGAACCAACAACAAGCAACGAAATGCTTATTTCAACATGAAACAATATTGTTGCAATATTAGGGTGACGTTGTTTCAATGTTAACTTTCAACCTATATTCAATCAAAATCAACGTTGGTGCAATGTTGAAAATATAACGTTGTTTCAACGTCAGATATTCAACGTTGTGTCAACTTTCAAAACCAACTGTTAATTCAACGTCTTTTCAACGTTACAAATCAACGTTGATTCAACGTTGTTTCAACGTTGAAATGCCGGCTGGGCTGTCATCAGTTCTGTATAAAATGAGAACAAGGAAAGAGAATTAACAATCCATCACGATCAATTAAAACCTTGCTCAGATAGGAACATTCCACAGTGGTTGAAGTATATGAGACACCGTCTTCTTCAAGGTGAGGTAGATTATAGCCTGGGATTTGGCCAGACTGAAGAAGAAAATATTCATGATTTGTCACAGTTATTTGAAGAAGATAATGACAGGGAACCAGATCTTTTTGTTCAAGAAACAGAGGATGGTATAAACAAAGACCATGCCGGATCAACTGGCTTAGAGTCTTTTCAACAACTCCAAGATTTGGAATCTTTTCTTGATAATACTGAAGAAATTCAGGAAATTGGTGTAGATCAGCATGGTACAGGATTGGAAATCAGATATTCATCTGATGTCGACTCAGATAATAGACATATTGTAACTAATCTAGATGGTGTAAATTTGATTTTAAGTAATGATAGTACTGATAATTTAGATGATACATTTTTGTACGCAATTGACAACTATGGTGGTAGAATCAGAAATCGTCCAAAATACCTGGACGACTATGATATGTCCGATATGTTTTAATCATTGCCGGATTAACTGGCTTTTAAACAAAACAAAATAATGATAAAAAAATAAAAACACATTGTAAAATATTGTATATATAAGTTTTAAAAATAGCATGAGGATAATTGTGTACTTCCAGCATGGCAAAAGTTGGGAGTAATGAAAAGAAATGGAAGAGGTATATAGGCAGAATTATGAAGACCTTGATTATGATGAGGATGTGGATGAGGGAAAAGAAGATGTTCATCTGGAGACAAAGCAGGAAGATGTATGGATAGAGCAGGAAGATACTCATCAGGAGACAGAACAGGAAGATGTATGGATAGAGCAGGAGGAGGATATTCACCAGGAGTCAGAGCAGGAAGATACTCATCAAGAGACAGAACAGGAAGATGTAAGGATAGTGATTAGGGAGAAAGAAAGAAGGAGGCAGGAGAAAGAAGATGAAAGATACCATCAAGTAATGAGGGAGGCTGATGAGGACCTTTGTGTCCCTATGGTAATAACAAAGAAGCAGGAATTAGAGATGGACCAGAAGAAGTATCAGGAAGTACTGAAAGCGGCGGACGAAGATATGGGGATACCAATCGTGGCAAGAAGTAAGCCAACGGATGAAGAGCAATACCATCAGATAGTGAAAGAGGCTGATGAAGATCTCTGTATACCTCTCACAACACCTGAGGTACCGGTACAGTGTCCTCCAAAATGTAAACTTTGTTTTATTTGTCAGCTTCCTATGAGGCATCCGTTTAGGCATACAGCAAAATTCCATCTGCCATGGTATGTGGCTGCTGAATCCGCTTGTTTCCATTGTAAGCAACAGTTTGCCCAAGTTACAATGCTGATACATCACATAAACAACGTTCATCCAGAGGTTGAAAGTGACGCAAAGTTTGGCCCAGACAAATACCAAATGTGGGTGCAGCTTATTAATGGTCTACTTAGGGAATTAGCCAGAATATTGGAAGTGTCGTATCCAGATGGACTTATACATTTTGTTAGCTGTTTGAATATTCCTGGCAATAAAATGTACGGAGCATCCCAAAATTTAACATTTAGAACAGAGGAAGTTTTTCTTGCCGATATTTTCTGTCAGATTAATAACCTATCTAAATTCAACTTTAACATATTCGACAACTTTGGCCAAACATATATACATTCTTTACTTCATTGGAAAATTCTGAAAATAGTCATCAGTAAATTAACTGCAGAACAACAAAACATGATACAAACTTTTGTTCATGACGTTAAAATACTAAATCCCTGGGATGTGTTTTAGTTGATTTTAGTCTCTGATGCATGATTTTTATCATTAATTGTTTTGGCTTTTAACTAGCTGTCAGTAACTGCGAGTACTCTCAAATCGTACTTTCTTGTTAATTCGACCTGTTGATACTATTTTTAATACTTTTTGTTATTTTATATTAATATGGATCTTGTCTGTATACCAGCTTTGATTATTTGGAATATCTACTAATTTTCACTTCTTCGTACTACATTTGTATTAACATCAAGATTATTCTCCTTTAATCTGTACAGGGAAGTTTTATTGTTGATATTTACCCTTATGTATCTAGTGTTAAATTAGGTATTTATATGACAGACCTTTCTTGGTATTCCTAATTATTGGAAGATTTTATATAGACAGAAAAGTATACCTAAAACGACAAAGTTATTTTTCATTTACCTGTATATATTATGAAAACCGGTTTTTCAAAAGTGATTATTTTCTAAGGGTTTAATATTTCGCGGTAGTGTTTTGCCATGGCTTTATTTGGACTTGTTTGTTTGCTTTTTGGCCTTGAATGTTTGTCCCTAATATTTTATTAACTATGTATTTACTTTCAGGTATCACAGATCGAATTTATTCGTTCATAGTGTGTTGATTTACGTTTTTGATTGAGTTAAGCCTTCCAATTGATGTTTTATCGTGTGTTTTCTATGTTGTGATGTTATACTATTGTTTCAGAAAAGGGAGAAGGTTTGGTACCATTAAAACGTTTAATTCCGCTGCAAATGTTTGCACCTGTCCTAAGTCAGGAATCTGATGTACAGTAGTTGTCGTTTGTTTATGTAATTTATACGTGTTTCTCGTTTCTCGTTTTTATATATACTAGACCGTTGGTTTTACCGTTTGAATGGTTTTACACTAGTACTTTTGGGGCCCTTTATAGCTTGTTGTTCGGTGTGAGCCAAGGCTCCGTGTTGAAGGCCGTACATTGACCTATAATGGTTTACTTTATAAATTGTTATTTGGATGGAGAGTTGTCTCATTGGCACTCACACCACATCTTCCTATATCTATTTTGAAAACAAAAGATCGTTTTGGATTATTTAATGGATGTCTCTCAACCAAACCAACAGGACCATTGATGGCTGTCGATGCCCATTTTCATCTTGACCAACTCATGGTAAAAACCGGATTAACTGGTATCCATGAGTTGGATGATATGGGTACATCTGACCTCTTTAAGACCAAATTGTCATTTTTAATTGCTAATTACTGTAACCCTGCAAAATTCCCGTCATCAGCAGAAAGATCAGAAATCAGGAAAGATCATAGAATTAGACTCTCTTTTGGAATGCACCCATGAATTTTCAACTCAAACTCTACATCAACTTCCATGGTCAATAACTTACCTAGGAATCATAAAATTCATTGGCATTGTTTCACAGGGACAGAACAAATTTTGAATCAGCATCCTCACATTTTTCAAACATTGTATTTGGCGTTACACCTTTCATCTTTACCGACAAATATCCCTCCATCAAACAGTTCATCTGCAACAAATGAATCAACAGGATAGTTTTAGAATCTGATGCTCCATATATCCGCTAAAAGAACAACTTGCCAACCCATACACTGTCATCTTTGTAGCTCATGAAATTTCAAAATTATTACTGATACCTGTTGAAGAAGTTTTGGCCACTACTACAAAAAATTCTCAAATGATTTATGGTTGTTAAGGGGAGGGTTGGAAGTAATGTTTGGCAGCAATTTTAAATTCTCTTTTCATAATTTCATAGTGATTGGCAATTTTAAACAAAATTTGTAATGTTTTTAAATAATAGATATGTTTGATTAAATAGTGTCTCTTGATCTTCAGCCTTTACATCTAACCGGATTAACTGGTTTGTAATTGGTTTAAGATATTTGTATATAATATATATTTGATTAAATAGTGTCCCATTGATGTACACTTTTGGTCTTCAGCCTTTTACATCTAACCGGACTAACTGGTTTGTAATTGGTTTAAGATATTTGTATAAATGTTACTACTTTTAATTGTCCACAAATTTGCTCATGGCGAACAAACCAAGATCATTTGAGTTTTTCCTCTAGAAAACGGGGAGGAGTGTGGTGCCGTTGGATGATTGATACACGGCTTTAGCGGTTCTCCAATATAGGAGGAATATGATATCTGAAACCGGGAACCAGACAAGCCTAACCTCGCTCTCTATATGATGGGAAAACGGATAGAAGGAACGGACCAAAAACAAGGAACCAGACAGGAACCAGGCAGAGCCTCACTTCTATTCCAAGCTTCAAAGTGTACACTTCGCCTTCGTAAAAAGACTGCAAAGTTGTGTCTGCATTAGCTTAGCTATTCAGGAAGAACCTTAGTTATTCAGGTAATAATTGCATTACACGCCCAACCACAATCGCTACAATAAGTCTAAAGAGTCACAAATGAATAAGTAAAATCTAGAGAGTGTAATGACCTTTAACTTATGAATAACCCTATGAACTATGAACCGACCAATCACAAGCCGTATTGAAATTCGCTGCCTTAAACCGATAGTTGTTGTATTTTGTAAGAGGACTAAAACAATCACATGAAAATTTATTGACAAATCTTGTGTATTGGAGGTAAGGGGTACCCTAAGGGTAAATACAATCCATACCATCTGAAAGAAAAACTTTTCACGAATCGAATGGTGTATGGAACAATAAATTTGAGAATGAATTGACAGCAAAATAAGGGTTTGAAGCGGAGAGGTGAAAAAAGTAGTTGGGTACCTTCTCGTAAATATACGTTGATAGTGGGGCTTCCCATGGATAGAAACAAGTGCCTGTGGTAAGTATGTATGTCCCTTACTTGTACATACGTCCGTACATCCCAAAATTGGTTTCTGTTCTCTAACTTTAGTTTTCCTAAACCAAATTGTATGAAACTTGTACGCAATGTTTATTACCACAAAACACAGGTCAAGTTTTGGTGGCGTTGATTTTACAATTCTAGAGTTATGCTCCTTAACAAATGGAAAAGTTGCTTGAATTTTTGTTTACAATCTCTAACTTTAGTTTGTCTCAACCAAATGTTATGAAACTTATACACAATGCTCATTATTACAAAACACTGATTAAATTTGAGTTTTGGTGGCGTCAGTTTTACTGTTCTAGAGTTATGCCCTTAAAAATTTAAAATTGCTGATTTTTGTTGAGCCTTTGACTTTTGTCGAAAAAGCGAGATATACATGTAGCGATCCTACATTTCGTCGGCGGCGTCCACAAATATTCACCCTGTGGATAAAGTTTTGAAATTCTAATAACTTTCTTAAACTATCCTGGATTTCTACCAAATTTGGACAGAAGCTTGTTTATGCTCATAAGATAGTATCCAGAAGTAAATTTTGTAAAAAAATCCATTTTTTCCGTATTTTACTAATAAATGGAATTAATTTTTCTGCCAGGAACATTACATTCATTCTGGTTAAAGTTTTAAAATTTTAATAACTTTCTTAAACTATCCTGGATTTCTACCAAACTTGAACAGAAGCTTGTTAATGATCATAAGATACTTAGATAGTATCCAGAAGTAAATTTTGTAAAAAATCCATTTTTCAGTATTTTACTTATAAATGGACTTAGTTTTTCTGCCAGGAAACATAACATTCACTCTGTGGTTAAAGTTTTTAAAATTTTAATAACTTTCTTAAACTATCCTGGATTTGTAATAAACTTGGACAGAAGCTTGTTTATGATAAAAGCTAGTATCTAGAAGGAAATTTAGTTAAAATTTCATTCTTGTTTTTCCATATTTTACTTATTAAATTTTTAAAACATTTATTAGATTCATAAACTATCCTGGATTTTTACCAAACTTGGACAGAAGCTTCTTACAATCAAAAGATAGTATAGAGAGGAATATTTTTATTAATTTTTTTTCCTCATTTTTGTTGAGCCTGCGATTAACAGCCAAAGTAGGCGAGACACCGGGTTCTGCGGAACACTTACCAATTTTTTTTCAATTCTGTGCTCTAACTTTAGTGTGCCTCAACCAAACGTTACGAAACTTTTACACAATACTATTAACCACAAAACCAAGATCAAATTTGAATTTTGGTGCCGTCATTTTACTGTTATGGTTAGGGTTATGCCCAGTTACAAATGGAAAAAATACTATAAAGACCCTCCCCTATAAAATCACAGGCCCTCGATATGGCATGAGCACATAAAGAAATTAACAGAGCTTTCTGTATATTTGATTATATTTTTGAAATGATCCATATCAAGATCCAAAGGGTCAAAATTAAACTTTGTTTGATTTCTTCAAAAATTAAATTATTGGTGTTCTTTCATACGCTGAATCTAATTGTGTATTTGATTTTTGTTTAATTTTGGGGCCTGTCTTTAAATTGGTCCACATTAAGGTCCAAAGGGTCCAAAATTTAAAAATTTTGATTTAAAAAAAATGAATCCTTGGGGTTCTGAATCTAATTTTGGTGTATAATTGAGGTGTATAGGAGGGGGTTCAATATACCATGGCAGGGGTATACACCTCCAGTTTCAAAAATTATAGCTATTCTAACTCCTTTACATAGTAATAATACTCCAATAAGTAGTTGGTATGTATTAAACATGCTGGAAAAGATGTTTGGAAAATTTTACTTAGCCATGGTATTTTGACCCCCCTGCCATGGTATATTGAACCCTCCTATACACCTCCAATTTCAAGAATTATAGCTATTCTAACTCCTTTACATAGTAATAATACTCCAATAAGTAGTTGGTATGTATTAAACATGCTTGAAAAGATGTTTGGAAAATTTTACTTAGCCATGGTATTTTGACCCCTGCCATGGTATATTGAACCCCTACTATACACCTCCAATTTCAAAAATTATAGCTATTCTAACTCCTTTACATAGTAATAATACTCCAATAAGTAGTTGGTATGTATTAAACATGCTTATAAAGATGTTTGGAAAATTTTATTTAGCCATGGTATTTTGACCCCCTGCCATGGTATATTGAACCCTTACTATACACCTCAAATTTCAAAAAATCATAGCCAACATATTGTACATTATATAATCTGCAATACTATTTATCGAAAACAGGGGTTCAATTTTCCATGATGGGGTTCAAAATACCATATTGAAAATGACCCGGGGTCAAAATACCATGTGGTATAATCACCCCGGGGTCAATTTTCCATATGATATTTTGATCCCGGGATCACTTTTCAGGGGTTCATAATACCATATGACACCGGTTTTCAAAGTTGGTCCAAATTAGGTCCAAAATTAAACTTTGTTTGATTTCATCAAAAATCAAATTATTGGTGTTCTTTGATGTGCCAAATCTAACCGTGTTTTAGATTTTTGATTTTGGTCTAATTTTCAAACTGGTCCACATTAATCCAAAGGGTCAAAATTAAACTTTAACAATAGTTACTGAAGTTCCTTATCATTATTTAAATTAGTTTTCAAGTTGTGACCATTTGAAATTGTTTTTTTTACAATTTTCCCATAGACTTCTATAGTAAACCCCTATATTCTATTTTTAACCGTGGCAGCCATGCTGGTTGGAGGGCAGGGTCATCGGACACATTTTCAATCAAGACACCCTGGTAAAAATTGTGGCTAAGTTTAATGTCATTTGGCCCAGTAGATTAAGTGCAGATGATTTTGTAAAAGATGACAAAATTTACGAAAACTTGTTCAAAATTGACTATAAAGGGCAATTACTCCTTAAGGGTCAAGTTGACTCATTTGTAGATCTTACTTTGCTGAACATCTTTGCAATTTATTGGAAATGCAGAACCTTTTTCAAAGACCTAAAGAAACCGTTTTGCTTAGTTATTTGATTTCAAGTTCAGATATATTGAAGATTTCCTGTCTCTCTATAACCCACATTTCAGTCAGTACTTACATTCCATATACCCCAGTGAGCTTGTGATAAAGGATACTACCGAAACTAGAATGTCTGCTTCATAACTTGACCTTTTCTATGATATTGACACAGATTGACGACTTCAAACAAAAATCTATGACAAACTTTGAATGACGATTTTAACTTTCCAATTGTCAATTTCCGCATTTCTCAATAGCATTATATTCTCTGCCCCATCATATGGTGTTTACATATCTCAATTAGTACCTTATGCTCGTGCATGTTGACACAGTACAGACTTCATGAACAAGGGTGTGCTCCTTACATAAAACTGCTTAAAACAGGCTGCAGATATCAAAGGGATATTCAAACTTATTAGTAGAAGACAATATCACAACGTCATGGCAAAAAAAAAAACGACGTAAAGACAAACAAAATATTACAAAACACTACATAGAAAACTAAAGATCAACATGAACCTTACTAAAAACCGGGTTATCTCGTGTGCCCCAGCAAGGTCTAGCAGATTCTGCTCTACATGTGACACCTGTGTGTCGAACGTGCAAATACAGATTTGGTGATATGTACCGAATTATGAGGAAGCACTGCGGAGTCTGAAATAGACACGAAATAAGTTTTAAGGTCACCATCACGAATAATGCTACCTTTAAGGGCATACGATACAGTTTTGATCCCATAATGAAAATTTGATGAAAATTTGCAAATAGGCTATTTTTACCTGATTAAATCAAATATGTAATAAAATATACCTTCATGTGCTACTTTTGATTAAAATGAGTTCGAAATTTCAGATATTTGCTCAAAATTCGGATTTGTGGACGTATTTTCCTTCCGACAGAAATGCATAACTTTTTGTTTTAAAAGAAAACACAAGCTGTTTTTGTTAAATTATTTGTAATTTCTGTTTTATATAAGTATCCTATAAATTCATGAAATCTTTTGTTTAGAAATAACTAAAATTTATCAAATGTTCATGAATGTAGAAAAAATGTCATTTTGCTGTATATTTATCAAATTTAAAAAAATTGCATTATTGACTTTTTCATGAAAATTGGTACAAATAATCTTCATACGTAATCAAACCAAATGTCATTTTAAAAAGAGGGTCCATGAACTCGTTTTCAAATTAAATCAGTTTGAATGATAAAAATCAGTTATGTCACAGTTTGACGTCGCTAAAATAACATTTAACGTTAGCAACGTCATTACCTCCCTGTAACTGTATCGTATGCTTTTAAGGGCATACGATACAGTTTTGATCCCATATTGAAATTTTGCTGACAATTTGCATATAGGCTATTTTTGCCTGATTAAATCAAATATGTTATAAAAATATACCTTCATGTGCTCCTTTTGAGGAAAATGAGGTCCAAATTTTATATATTTGCTCAACATTCGGATTTGTGGACGTATTTTTCCTTTAGACAGAAATACATAACTTTTTGTTTTAAAAGATAAACACAAGCTGTTTTTCTTTAAATTATTTGTAAATTCTGTTTTATATAAATGTCCTTTAAATTTGTGCAATTTGTTTTCAAATAACTCATATTTATCAAAATGTACACGAATGTAGTAAAAACGTCATTTTTGCTGCATATTTATCAAATTAAAAAAATGCACTATTTACGTTTTCATGAAAATTTGCACACATAATCTTCTTACGTAATCAAACCAAATGACATTTTAAAACAGAGGGTCCATGAACTCGTTTTCAAGTTAGATAAGTTTGAATGATAAAATCAGTCGAAAACTGAATCTTTTCCCGATAAGTCATAGTTTGACGTCGCGAAAATAACAATTAACGTTAGCAACGTCATTACCTCCCCTGTAACTGTATCGTATGCCCTTAAGCTTTACCGTGTCTCAACTCACTAGCAGCATCTTTTCGCGGTTTAAGATCTTTAAATACTAAGTACCAGATCAAATCTGAAAATTTACCATTTGTGTCCCATTCCTGTTTGTAACATGTTGACGATTTTGATTCGCATGGCACGTGATGCATGCTGTTGACGCAACCGATCTGAACTCTTTTTGAAGTTCTTGGAATTCCCGCAGTTTTGTTTGAAAAAATGAACATCGGTAAACTACTGTTGCCTCTAATGTTTCTTAGAGACATACAGATAAAATAGCAGCCGGCTCAAGTCAAGAAATCGAAGTCACGGGTATCAAAGTTTAAATCGATTTATATTTTTCATATGCTTGCATATATTGTAATAAAAGCTACAATCAAGACAAGCTTAATGTATTACACACTCTAAAAAAATATATATAAGTAAAGGAAAACTTGTCATACAACCACTGTAAACCTTTACGGGGATTCAAACTTTATTCATTAATTACAAAGACAAATTTACAGAACCAAGTTTTTTACCATCAGCAGTGCGATATCAATGCTAAACCTAGTTCAGATATCAAATCAATTTATACAGACCAGACCGTAGGACAGAACAATCACGACAATCGGAAACTTTCCACAGACTACAATCATGTGATCATGGCAAGTGTATACTGTCGACCAGAGATGGCTTTCTTCTTGACTTTTGTTGAGAGATATTTAGAGTTGCAAACAGCAGGACAAACTATTCCTTTCTGGACAGGGTACATTTGACATTTGTCCTAGAGGCGGCCCGATATTACAGTTGTTGTATGTCCCCAAATTTTAGATTGATATGGCCAAAGTGTATTCTGCAATGTCGAAATGTTTTGAAACCAATGATGCTGGATAAAAGCACGCTACATGTTGTACACAAACATTTGACCACCACTCTATACCATTGCACAACAAGTCAAATGTTCGAAGCTTAAAACATTCATATTCGCAATATTATTAGGATTTGTGGTATAAAATTTTGTCGTGTTCGTTAACCACAATAGTGAAACTTTGGACCAATGTTGATATTCGAGATTTCCTAAACCTTCCATGTACGAACATATGTATTCCAGTCTAAGGGTCAGAACCGTGTAATAACGTTCCCACAATACAAAAGTCATTTGAGGTCTCAATTACTTATTAAAGTTACGTATGTTCAGTGCGATGTTAAGCTATCCTGCATAGAAGAAAATGTCTTATCTTGTGTCACTTAGTTTGGGATTGAACAACCGAAACTTTCTCAATTTTTAAACGGAAAAAAGGCGATTCTAGTCATTAAAATGTCTTTTTAAAGTTGTTAGTCTATTTTATAATGATTTATATTCCTATTAATACATTTTATTTCACACAAAACGTCATGACATTGTTTAAACTCAATTGCAATACTGTTTTGAAATAATTTTTGTCGCCAGTTTTGCATGTACCGTATTCAACCTATATGCCCAAAACTCAATTTTCCACTTTCATTGAGGTATAATAGATAGTTATATAACAAATACATATGTGTTCATATTTGTATATACATTTTATATAGTTTTGACGGCCGTTGTTCTTATTTTTTGAAAATAATACATCTTTTTAAACTGAAAACAACCCTTCTTTTTGTAAAGTCGCATACGTTTACTCGGAAAACTCATTTAATAATGGGTTTCCACTTTTTGATGAAAAATTGAATAAGGAAGAAAATAAATTCAAGTTTGCAATCATTCTACTATTTAAATTGGAATTAAATATTCAATTTATTTGTTTTTCCTTGAAAACGATAAGTGACATTTGATCTTGATTTCTGAAAAACTGCACCATATTTTCTTTTTACGACCAAATTAATTTCAAAGTACACACATTTTCGAATCTAATGATATAGCGTGTAGTATTTCTGACGATTAAAATTTGAAAATTCCAACTTTTGTCACCGGTCTATAAAACGTTCGCAATATTTTAACAATCAAAACTATGTTGGTGTTGCCTATTTCATTTCAGAGCATGCCTTCAAGGCGGACAGGGGGTACCTTTCTCCTTTCTCCCGCCCTTCTCACCTTTCTCTGGCCCCTTTCTCCTTTCTCCCGCCCCTTTTCTCTTGTCTCTCGCCCTCAAACATGAAAAACTAATGTATAGGAAGCTCATTTTAATAGAAATCGATCAAATGTCTTGGTTTTTTGATGGCTAATCCCCGTCTTGTCCTTTCACAACCGTCATCCGTTTCTTTTAAAATGTGGGTATAAACCAATCTGGGTAAATAATGCAATTGAAAACTACGTATTTTCAACAAGAATTGAACTTGAGAAAATTCAAATTAATACATTTAAGGACAACATATCAAAAATGAAAGAATGGCATTGCAATCCTTACGTAAAATGATCGTATTATAGTAAAAAGGCAGATAAAACTCATCAACAGTTGTTCTTGACAAAGACCTCTATATAAAAATGGCAATAATTCAGTTAAATGACAATATACACTATGCATGAAACAATTAATGAATCTCACACAACGGAGATCCTGAATAGTATCAACACAATCATTTCTCGTTTACACAGGGACTCTTACATTGATGATGTCAGACTAGAGTTCCTAAAAAAAGACGATGGTAAAGATTGGATAGACTATACTTCCTCCCAAAACTTCATAAAATTCATCAAAATGATAGAGAAAAGATCAAAGGTGATAAGGACTGTTTACACACTATAGACGTTCCAGGAAGGCCCGTCATAACTTTATGTAATAGCCCATTAGAAAGAATTGCACAATATCGATTATTTTATTAAACCAGTTGTCAACCAATTTTGGACATACATACAAGATACAACTTCTTTTATAAATAAAATTGGAAAAAATAAGAGCATCTCCTGATATATTAATGAGTTCATTTGACATTTCCATAGTTACTTGGGGACAGGACCATTTTTTTTTTTAGCCCTCCCGCTTTTTTCCAAAATCCGTTATTTTTTTGTTTTCTATTAATTTCATTTATTTTCGCGTTTTTCTGTATACTAGGAACATACATATACTATAAATAACTTGTATTTGCTATTTACTATCAATTCCAAGTTTACTATCCACGGCAGTCACTGACACATGACTGATATACTCTCTATTGAATTTTACCAAATTGTAAATAGCATTCATCCAATCTTAAAGTTCACATATGAAATTTCTAATAATCAAATACAATTTTTGGACATAACAATATTTAAAGAAGATAGATTTACAAAGGAACAAATATTAAATATCAAATTATATCCAAACCTACGGATAACTACCAATATTTAGATAAATCATCGGCTCATCCCGCCTCTGTATTTAGAGCTAATTTCCTACTGCATGCAGATTAAGACTTTGGTTGGCTTGCTTGCTTTGTTTGTATAAATATTTGCTCAAGCATTGTAATTACTATTTTATTGTCCCATTGAATAAATACATTTGTTTGCACCTGTCCTAAGTCAGGAATCTGATGTTCAGTAGTTGTCGTTTGTTGATGTGGTTCATAAGTGTTTCTCGTTTCTCGTTTTATATAGATTAGACCGTTGGTTTTCCCGTTTGAATGGTTTTACACTAGTAATTTTTGGGGCCCTTTATAGCTTACTGTTCGGTGTGAGCCTAGGCTCCGTGTTGAAGACCGTACTTTGACCTATAATGGTTTACATTTATAAATTTTGACTTGGATGGAAAGTTGTCTCATTGGCACTCATACCACATCTTCTTATATCTATAAACTATTGTTCTCTGTGGAGTTTATTCACTGGGACCTTTAAAGTTCTTCTATGAGAAACCATTTCTGTTGATTAATTACCAAAAGAAAAAAATCTTTAAAGTAGATGAAAATGTATGTAGCAACTCACAAAACTGCATATGATATTGCATTTATTCAATATCAATTATATATTTTCAATTTGTTCGATATAAACACTGACATGACTGATTTAGACATTAAAAGTTGATTTTTGACAAAATTTTCAGCATTGTTCCTATTGAAATTATTTTTATGTGTTTAACAAATAAAACTGGAAAATGGCAATGTTCAAATTAAGGCCTTCCTAAATTTATTCCATGAGTAAACAAACACAATAAACCACAAATTTCAATAGGAACAATGCTAAAAAAATTGTCAGAAATCAACTTTTTATGATTAAATCAGTGTGTTTATATGGAACAGATAGAAAATATATTACTTATATTGAATAAATACAACATCACATGCAGTTTTTTTAGTTGATACATGCATTTTCATCTTCTTAGAAGATGATTTTTTCTTGAGGTAAATTAATCAACGAGTAATAGATTTTTCTTACAAAAAATTTAAAGGTCCATGTGAATTAACCCCCACAGAGAACAATAGCTATTGCATTTATTCAATGGGACAAGTAAACAAACAAAAGCTAAAAAGTAAACAAACAAAAACTACAAATGAATCTGTCGAAAAGTTTCCTCCTTTTGCAATAATAACAGAAACCTACTAAAATAATATCAATATTGAATAAAAACATTTTGAATATGAATTTACTCAGAATCTTGACCCAAAAAAAAAGGTAGGATTTGAAGTGCTTACAAGGAACTTTTAAAATATTTTCCCAAAACAAACTACTGCTGAAACCTAAACCTTTTTTTACCTGTGAAGTTTTCATTATAAGCAAAAACAGCATTGTTTAAATGAAAACATTTGACACAAGAAATTGCTTATATAAAAAATATACTATTTTTTTTAATGATAACAATCATGACTATACAAATGATAGAAGTCTTTATGGTGTAATGACAGATCATTTTAATCACTCTATTTCATTTCTTTTTGTATCATATCTATTTAAAGTTATTGAAAAGAGCCAAAGTCCTTTGGAATAATGAAGGAAGCCATTTCACTCCCATTGACACTACACACATAAAGAAGAGACTTTTTGACATCAAAGTAAATACACTTTGCACAACTCATTTCAACAACTCTTTTGAAATGTTTCCCATCACTAGAAATTAGAACCACACAGTTGGAATCTTGACAGGCTACAAATATATTGCCTTCAGCGTCAATACACATGTTTCGTGGACCAAGTATTGTTGGATGAGAAAACTGCCACTGTTTCCGCCCATTAATAGAACTATAGCAATGAACACTATGGTTTTCAAACTCTGTACGAAAGTGCCTCTCTTTGCTTTTCAAAACATAAACAAGATTCTTTTGCTTCATTGAAATCGTTTTTTGAACAATTCCTGATAAATTAAGAAACAAAATTTCAACATTTCTAATGGCAGCTATGAATAAATCGTCTTCATACTGTAAACCCCAACACTGTTCACCTGCATCACCTGTCTGAATTTCATCTACTTCAGTGAATGTATTTAACAAGTAAATCTTTATTCTTCCTATTACTGGAAACGAAACAGCAAACGTATCTGTATTAACAAGGGTCAATCCAAATGGTCTACTTGGATAATGTATTTTTTTTCTTTACTGACCCACTGATATCAAATATGAGAAGTTGTTGATACTCATAATCTGTAATGGCTTCTGGAAATACAACTAAGCAACAAATGTTTCGATCAGCCTCAAACACTGATTTGTCAAATTCAGTCTGTGTCTTTTGGACAACTGATACTTCTGTTTGATTATCTTTTACACTTTGGCAAGTTAAATTACCACCTATATCCTTCAGATTTACCTTAGAATTTTCCCTTTCTATATTCACATCTAATAGATTAGACATAATTTGTTTGAAATTGTCACTCATTTTTGCTTTTATTCTCATCTCTTGCATAGATGGCTCTTTTACAATTTCATTAAGAGCTTTCCCTTCTTCTTTTATGAATTTTTCCATTTGTTTGGTTCCATGAAACAGTTGTGAATCTGCACCAATTTGTTTAAGCTGTGACAAGTTATTTTTATAGTCGGATATCATCTGTCGCTTTTTCTGGAGTTTTGCTACACCTGCTTCTATTTCTGCAAATGCAGACACATGCAACCCTTGATATTTAGACTGCATTTTGATTTCCAGATCTTTTAATTCTTTTTTAAGAACTTGAAACATGTCAATTTTCTTTTCAGCCTGATCGGTAATTTCTTTCAAATTGATTTTTCGATTTTCAATTAACAAGTCAATGTTTTTCAATAGAGTTTCAATATCATTGTCAAGATAGGTCAGCTTATCAGATCTCTTCAAATCACTTACAACTGCTTGAAATAGAGTGATGCCTACGCAGTTTGGGTGACTTAGCGAAGCACATTTGGTACAGCAAGGTTCTTCATGGCATGGGCAATAGAGTTCTAATGGTTTATCATGAATAGAACAATCTGTTTTGAAAGATGAAATGAATTGCTCTAGAGGCTTGACACTTTCAAGGGGAACAACTGAATGATTTCTAGATGACTTTATTGCTCTGTGATGGTCGTAACATTCTTCACACAGACCTTCTTCACAGGACATACACCAGTATAGTGGCTGGTTATTTTTCTCCCTCACAGAACACGGCCCACACTTAGTATCTGATAATTTTAAAGAAGAACCTATAAAATAAAATTAACATGCTATTTTATTATCAGATTATAGAAATAATGGCAAGAAAAGAAAATTAACTAAATATCATGTCTGTAAGACATGAATGGCCATTCTCAATAAGTCATCAAACAGGGTTCTGCAAAGGAGAATTCAACTAAATTCAACCAAAGTGAAAATGCAGGTCAGGAACTTTTTAAAAATCTCTGAAGCATGAAATGACATTTAAGTTAACATAGCTAGTATGTTGATTGGTAACTGCAATACTCTGCTGTGCATCCTACAAAGTATAGATTTCAAGCAACAATAAGAATATGTGTCCATAGGACACCATGCGCTGCTCACTGACAATATGATTAATTTCCATGTTCAGTGAACTGTGAAAGAAGGGCAAAATTGTAATTTGGTATAAATTTATACTATTCACCTCTAAAGGAACAAAGTTTCAAGTTTATGTGACCACAACGTCATGGTAAACTACCTTGACCAAAAACTTTAACCTGAGGATGTGCTAATTACATACTATCTGATTTCTATGTTCAGTGAACCATGAAAACAGGGTCAAAATCATAACTTGGTAAATAATTTAAAGACTTCACATCATAATGAACATATGTAACATATATAGAACATATTCTAAAAGGTTACCTATTTAACACTGTAATTAAATCTCTTAATATTGTTTTTATTGGTATAAATATTGATTTTGTTATCAGTAAATTAAAACCATACTAAATATTACACATGTGTACTTTCACAGTACTACAATCTGTCGATACCTATATTTTGGCATTGCACAAGGTCATGTTTTTCTTTGACTGTTAATGATGTCTTTACAATAAATCCATTGGATGTTGGATGTGTACTGATTGATATTTTAGTCTTAGATATAATGTACATGATTTTTTTTATTAGATGTTATTGGCTTTGAACTAGCTGTCAGTAACTGTGAGTACTCTCAGATCTGTACTTAGTGTCTTTTTTGTTGTTAGGGATGAGGGATGGATATATACCCTGCCACGTGTGTTTTTGTTTGATGTTTTTCTTTGTATCGATCTCACGAGTTGCGCCTTTTTCAACTGATTTTTATAGTTTGTTCTTATGTTGTGCTATTACACCACTGTCCCAGGTTAGGGGAGGGTTGAGCGCTCACAAACATGTTTAACCTCGTCACATTCTTTATGTGCCTGTCCCAAGTCAGGAGACTGTAGTTCAGTGGTTGCCGTTGGTTCATGTCTGTCATATTTGTTTTTCATAAATTGTTTTGTTATAAATTATTAGGCCGTTAGTTTTCTCAATTGAATTGTTTCATATTTTTGATGTCGAAGCCTTTTATAACCGACTATACGGTATGGGTTTTTCTCATTGTTGAAGGCCGTACGGTTGCCTATAATTAAAATTGAGAATGGAAATGGGGAATACCGGTATGTCAAAGAGACAACAACCTGACCAAAGAGCAGAAAACAGCCCAAGACCACCAATGGGTCTTCAACACAGTGAGAACATCCTGCACCCGGAGGCGGGCTTCAGCTGGCCCCCCAAAAAAATGTGTACTAGTTCAGTGAAAATGGACGTCACACTAAACTCCGAAACATAAAATAGAACTAAAATTTAAAAAACATACAAGACTAACAAAGGCCAGAGGCTCCTGACTTGGGACACGCGCAAAAATGCAGCCGGGTTAAACATGTTTTGTGAGATCTCAACCCTCCCCCTATACCTCTAGCCAATGTAGAATAAACAAACACACAGCAATACGCACAGTAAAACTCAGTTTTAAAGAAGTGTGAGTCCGATGTCAGAATAGGTAACAGAAGAAACTAAGCAATTGCTTACATCCGCTTCATTTGAACTTTGGTGGATAGTAGTCTCATTGGCAATCATACCACATCTTCTAATTTTTATGTGTACTATGTTTTTAGTTGATGTGACCACAACTTCATTGTTAACTACCTTTGAAAACCCAAATCTATAGCTTGGAACAGAACAGACAAATGGGCAGTAGCACAGGCACAGACCAGAAAACAGAATGCCATCCTTCTACCATAGGCGAGGCATACAAATTCTTATCAATTACTTAATTCATATTTATAAAAGAACAAGAAACTCCTAAGAGCCTGAATGTCTCAGCTGTCAAAAATTGAAATAATAAATAAAAACTAGAAAATTAGTCAAAATCATCTTTTAAGGTCAATACATGTAACTCATATGGAGTCATCCAATGGATTTGGTCAATTTGCCATTTTGAAGATCTTGTATTGCAGATAATTTTTACTGTTTACAATTTCTACCTATCGATTATATTTTTCCATAAAACAGACAAATGGCTGATATTTTTGTTCGAGCATATTGTTTTTCTTAAATTGTTTAACATTTCATACCGATATAACATGTTACTTTTATTATTCTTCCTTAGTTTATTTATTTTGAATTTACATTGTATCATAGGTCAAATTTATTTGTTCAGTGTATGTTCAATGGTGTTAATATGTCCTTTGATTGAGTTAAGCTATTTCAGTTGATATTTTTAGTGTGTCTTTCTATGTTGTGATGTTACACTATTGTTTCAGAAAAAGGGTGAAGGTTTGGTACCATTAAACGTTTAAACCCGCTGCATTTGTTTGCACCTGTCCTAAGTCAGGAATCTGATGTTCAGTAGTTGTCGTTTGTTGATGTGGTTCATAAGTGTTTCTCGTTTCGTTTTATATAGATTAGACCGTTGGTTTTCCGTTTGAATGGTTTTACACTAGTAATTTTTGGGGCCCTTTATAGCTTACTGTTCGGTGTGAGCCTAGGCTCCGTGTTGAAGACCGTGCTTTGACCTATAATGGTTTACATTTATAAATTTTGACTTGGATGGAGAGTTGTCTCATTGGCACTCATACCACATCTTCTCATATCTAAAAACAGAAAATTAGTATCAAATCCCCATTTAAGGGCAATAACTCATAAGGATGCATCCAGATGATTTGATCATTTTAGCATTTTTGAAAATCTTGTATTGCTGATCATTTTTGCTGATTACAGTTTCTACCTCTATCTATTATATTTTTTGCACAAAATAGACAAAAACTAGAAAATTGTTATCAAATCCCCATATAAGGCAGTAACTCATAAGGATTCATCCAATTGTTCTGGTCATATGGGCATTTTTGTAGATCTTGTATTGCTGATAATTTTTTATGTTTACATTTTCTGCCTTTCATTTATAGTTTTGAAGATAATACTAGTAATAGTATAGAAAGTTCCTGATGAGACCAGGTAAGCTAAAAAGTGTTCAACCGTGATTATTCTGGTACCCAGATCAAATTATTTTCATTTCAACCTTCTGGATAAGCTTTCCATGAAGGATATCTTAAAACGCATTAATCGTGACTATAATTTCTCACTTGAAACTGGCTTTATTTCTGCCCAAGCCATAATATTTCCACTTGGGGTTTTCCAGAGGACAACAACGAATGCGGACAGAAACTAATTCATTATTGTTTACTGTTTACTGGTAGGTTCCTCCTATCTAAGGAGCACTTCCGAATGATAAGTTTATAAATTATTTGAACGTATATGAATATTTACAAAGACTAAGTTTTACACGTACTGTTAGTAGCACCATCACCCATATAAAAGTCATCTACACTGTACAATGTATTCCTGGAATATTTCAAACCGTCTAACCAAGGATTTGTATAGAAAGACTATACTATACAAATCCTTGCTCTAACTAGACAACAATATATATATATATAGATATAAGAAGATGTGGTATGAGTGCCATATATATATATATAAATATATTTGGATCCGTTGGTTGTTGAATTATTTATCATAGGTTTCAGGACTCTGATTTAAATTAGTTTTCCAGGTTAGCCAAATGGTATAGCGCAGAATCCCACACTCACCTGATACTTAGCATCTGGAAAACTATAATAAATGGTATAGCGCGGAATCCCACATTGACCATAAATTTTGTTATCCTGATCACTACAATAAAATTCGTTCTTTATATGTACAATGGTACTAGCCTTTCACAAATATTCTTCACTTACAATTGTCACTTTGATATTGATTATATACTGATCTTATGTGATAGTCCATTTAAACCTTGGTCTGATTTAATATGGTACGTTTGATATGAAGGATGTAACATAATGTTCTTGTTATTGCTTCAATATCCTTATATTTTGAATTCTTTAGTTTGAATAGCTCTTTAAATTTTGTTTCAGATGGATCAAGGATGAATAGTTCAAGTGATCAGTGTGTCTCTATTTTGTCATATGTTCCAAAAGGTGCGTTATTACTCGTATAGGATTTTAGAACTGATAAATGTCTATCTCGCTCTGACTTTAGGACAGGACACATTAGCAGAAAGTGATTTGTATCTTCACGGTTTTTTTTTTCACATAGCAAGCACTTGTCATCTTCTCCGACCTATTGTGAATTTTGCTCGGTCTGATTATAGTGTGTAGGTTCTTGTAATTAACCTAGCTTTGATTTCGGCCTTTTTCACTTCGATAGTTGTATTGGATACTAGCTCCAGATGTGATGAGGCTTTCCGATAGGTAGTGGATTTATTTCCAGATATTGCATAGTGGTTTTATTTTCTTTCTCTGCTAACCACTGTTTCTCCCAATGCATGTTTATTGCGGCGAATGCCTCTTTTGTAGTTCTTTTCCAGGTCTCTTTTCAATTTGATGGTTTATTATTCATTATTTCATGTGCCTTTGGTCGACAATATTTCTCCAAAATTACTTTTAATCTATTAACAAAGTTGTTATTATTTGTTGGTGACATGCATAATTGCCTTTCTATGATCATAAATTCAATGCTAGTACGATCTGAATGATGCTTCCGAAAAAAGTAAGAGCAAGACGATCAACAGTTGCTTGTAATGGCTCTACCCCAAGCATAGCATAGGTGGCAGCGTTTGCTGTTCTGTTTGGCAGTCCCTGTATTTGTCTAAAAACCTTTGACTGTAATCTTTCTAGCTTTTGGATGTCAGTTTTTGTATTATTCATAATCTCTATACCGTACAAGCACCTCGGAATTGCATATGTTTGCCATGCTTTTAGTGCAACAACTGGTGACATTCCTTTACGTGCATGAAGGCCTGGTCATAACATTGCGTAGACAATTTTCCTTGCAGTTTTTAACCTATCTTCAATATTTAGCTTATTTTTGGAGTCTCTGACTAGTCCTAGATGTTTCGTTTCTGACTTTCGCTCTATCTTTTCATTTCCAAGCTGAACAGAGAAATTTTCACATTTTGGTGTTGGCGGCACTAGATCTGACTTATTTGGATTAATTGTTACGAGGTCTTTCTTTGTGGTATCATGTACAATACCTAGTAAGGATTGAATCTCATGCTTATGACTAGCTAGTACCGCTATGTCGTCAGCGCAAGTTGGTGGCACTACTCTTATGTTGCCTTTTGTTGCCCCTAAATCGGCTCGACCCAAAGCATCTAAGATATTGTTGTTGTATCTTTTGTAGAGTAGTGGAAAGCTTTGCTCCTTGACTTACTCCTTGTCTCTGAATAAATTTCTGTGACAGAGTATTATCCTATTCAACTTTTAACTGTAACGTTTTGTACATTTTTTCAATAAAATCCAGGTGTTGCCATTTATGCCATCGTGGTACAGTTTATTAAAGAGTATTTCATAGTTTATATTTGCCAAATGCTTTTGAGAATCTAATGTCAAGAGAACAAGCTGTGCGAGTATTTCTTTGTAGTAGTCTACATTTTGAGTTACAATGAAGGCTGCATTATTTTAGTGAGGATAATTTTCGGTAAATCCACATTGAAGTTTTCTTTGTTGTGGTAGAAGCTTGGGTTCTATTCTGTCTTTAAGAATACTTTCAATCAATGTGGAGAAGGAGTTTGTCACTGTTATGCCTCTGTAGTTTTCAGGATACTGTTATGATATTGTAACTATCATATTTATTTAGTTGGCCTAATTTGTTTTGTGTGGCCTATTATATACATTGTGTACAAAATTATACACATTGTGTTACAACTATGCAGTTTAGAAATCACTGGAACAATCATTGATACTCATGGAATGATTAGAACTTTCTATTTCACTTACATAACGTTTCCAGAATGATCATAACAAAAGATGCGTAATTTATATTTCTAGCGTTGTCTAGAAGTTTCCGTTTGAGTATTTAAATGCAGACCCAAAAGTTAGTTGAATATAGAGATTTAGAGATAGATCTAGACATAGATAGACTTAGACATCGATAGACATCAACATTCTCAGCAGTTGGATTGACACTTTTATTTACAAACTACATCATACTAGATTGTGACCTATTGGATATAATATTCTGTGGATTCCGAGAAGATTTCCGGATAAAGAAAAGATAAAAGATTGGACATATATTTTGACAGATAAGTTGACATTTCTTTTGTGTAATACTTCTTGTAAACTTGTGTATAATAAATCTTGTTAAATTTTATTATTGATTTGTGTATTTTGTTGGCTACAATTAAAGGCGATTTTCTGGCGTAACAGAAATTGGGGCTCGTCCGGGATAACGTTAATATCTTAATAATATATTTGTTCAGTATTTTATTAGAACTAGCCAACAAAATTCTACAAAATGGCATTTGATGCCGGTAAATTTTGAAAACGCCAGACCTGGAAGGGTTTGATAATTTAAAGAAAGAGGAATTAGTGTTGCTTGCTAAACATCTGAAATTAGACTTTAGAGTATCTATGAGAAAACAAATTATAAAAATTTGGTAATAGACAAATCAATTGATGCAGAAATTTTTGGTGAAGAGGCTCTTGAACTTAAGGTCGAAAATGTTGATGCTATCAAATTAAAACAACTCGAGTTAGAACATGAATTTAGATTAAAACAATTAGAAAAGGAAAAGAAGAAAAGAAGGCAGAACTTGAAATGAAAGAAAGGTTAGAGATGGAGAAAAGAAAAGAAAAACAAGATGAATTTAAATTAAAACAGGCAGAACTTGAAATGAAGGAAAGGTTAGAGATGGAGAAAATGAAAATTGAAATGGCAAAAGAAGAAAGCAACACTAAGTTCCAATCAAAATCAGAACATTTTAATTTTGATGCAGCAAAAATATACGTTTGGTTCCCAAATTTTGTGAAAAACAGTTGACAAATTTTTCCACAGTTTGAGAAAATTGCTCAAAATTTGAAATGGCCGAAGCCTTTTTGGACTACAATGCTGCAAAGTGTTTTTGAGGGCAAGGCCGCTGAAATTTACTCAGCACTTTCATCAGAAAATAGTTCTGATTATGACATGGTTAAAAAAGAAGTTTTGAAAGCTTATGAGTTAGTGCCAGAAGCATATAGACAGAAGTTTAGATCTTATAAAAAGTTTGATTCACAAACCTATGTTGAATTTGCTAGGGAAAAAGAAGACCTATTTGATAAATGGCTTACGTCAAAGAAAATAGATAACAATTTTAAGAACCTAAGACAACTGATGTTATTAGAAGAGTTCAAGCAATGTGTTCATTTAGACTTAAAACACATTTAGATGACAAAACTGTTGAGACATTACAAGATGCAGCTGTTATTTCCGATAATTATACCCTTTCCCATAAGAGAAGTTTCAAAGGTCAAAGTTTTAATACTTCGAGTGGAAATTACAAGAATCAAAGCACTGAGCGTACTGATAGTAAGTCTGTTGCACAGAATAAGAGTCAGTCTAGTTATAATATGTCTAGTCCAAAATTTGATACTTTTGAGAAGAAGTCACTGACTTGTGCTTATTGTAAGAAGAATGGTCACCTGATGGCTGATTGTTTTAGACTCCAGAAGAAGAATGAAAGAGATAATAAGCCCAAGACTAGTGCTTGTACGACACCCGTGTTACCAATACGTTGGAATGTCCTGCGAGTCAGGCTTTTAAGTCCAGTTTTTGTGATTACATGGAGGATTATAAACCCTTTATGTCTGATGGGTTTGTTTCTATTGTTGATAATACTACTCCTCAGCCTATTAAGATTTTACGGGACACTGGAGCTTCTCAGTCTTTATTGTTAGAAGGTGTGTTGCCTTTATCCGAGGAGACTTCTGTTGGTGCCTCCGTTTTGTTACAAGGTGTGGAGTTAGGTTGTATAGATGTTCCCCTCCATCGTATTTATCTGAAGTCAGATTTGATAACTGGACCAGTTGTTGTGGGTGTTCGTCCTAATCTCCCTGTTGAGGGTGTTTCATTATTGCTAGGAAATGATCTAGCTAGGAACAAAGTGGTTGTTGAACCAATTGTTACCAGTGAACCGGTGGTGGATGTTAAATCACCTGAAGATGATGCTGAACTGTATCCAGCTTGTGTCGTTACTAGGGCGATGGCTAGAAAACAACAAAATGAGGATTTGCAAGAAGACCAGTTTGATTACATGGACCTTTCTGACACCTTTCTAGCGGACATTGAAGGTCCCGGTAGCTCAGAGAAGGCCGTAATAAGACCACCTAGTATTAGCAAGAATGTAATTATGCCATGGCCAGACGTAAACAGCCATTCATTAGACCAAAGGAAATTTGTCGAAGAGCAAAATAAAGACCCTGAGGTTCTTCAGCTCAGCAAGAGGGCTCAACCACAGGAGGAATCAGACAAAGTGGCCGAATGCTATTACCATCAAGACGGCATTTTAATGAGAAAGTGGAGGCCCCCTGATGCTACCCCAGAGGAGGAATGGAGAGTGGTATACCAAGTGGTGGTGCCTAAAGTCTATAGGCAAGACATTATTGGTCTTGCCCATGACACCCCCTTGGCTGGACACTTAGGCATAAGGAAGACTTGCCTTAAGATCTTACAGCATTTCTACTGGCCAAGACTTAGAAATGATGTCGCAGAATACTGCAAATCATGCCATATATGCCAGGTTGTTGGTAAGCCTAACCAGAAAATACCACCAGCACCACTTCTGCCTATTCCAGCCTTTGAAGAACCTTTCAGCAGAGTACTAATTGATTGCGTTGGACCTTTACCGAAGACCAAGACCGGAAATGCGTATTTATTGACAATCATGTGTACCTCCACTCGCTTTCCTGAGGCTATTCCGTTAAGGAATATCAAGACACCAGTATTGTCAAAGCTCTGATCAATTTTTCACGCTAGTAGGACTTCCAAAGTCTATACAGTCCGACCAGGGTTCAAATTTCATGTCAGGTTTATTTCAGCAAGTCGTGTACCAGTTAGGGATTGCTCAGTATAGGTCAAGTGCTTATCATCCAGAATCTCAAGGTGCCTTAGAACGTTTTCATCAAACATTGAAGAACATGATTAGAACTTTTGTCTTCAGTTTGACAGGGATTGGGATGATGGTGTTCACTTTTTACTTTTGCGGTCCGAGAGGCTGTTCAAGAATCCTTGGTTTTAGTCCCTTTGAGTTGGTATTTGGTCATACTGTAAGGGACCTTTAAAATTGATAAAGGAAAAGTGGCTTACTGAACACACTGACTTGAATCTTCTAGACTATGTATCTAGATTTAAAGAAAAATTGTATACTGCTTGTCAAATTGCTCAGAACAATTTAAAACTGTTCAGAATAAGATGAAAATATGGTATGATAAAGATGCCAGGGACAGATTTTTGAGCCTGGTGATAAGGTACTTGTATTTTGCCAGTCTCTAGGACATCCTTTACTGGCTAAATATTTTGGTCCTTATACCATAGAGAGTAAAATTAATAATTTGAATTATATTGTAAAAACACCAGGTCGGCATAAAACAAAATAGAGTGTGTCACATTAATATGTTAAAACCATATTATGAGCATACTAATGAAGGTGAGAGTAAACCAGTAGCCACTTTAGCCATGGTTAAATTGGAGAACGATCATGACAAACCAGATACAATTGAACCACCTTTTAGTTCTAAAACTATGGAAGAGACAGTTAGATTGAAACATTCAGAAATTTTGTCAAATTTAGATTCAAAACTTGCACATCTGTCTTTTGATCGTAGAGAAAAATTAAAAGCTTTGATATTTTCTTTTAAAAATCTTTTTCCAGATGTGCCAAACAAAACCACTGCTGTTTGTCATGATGTCGATGTAGGTGATGCTTCTCCAATTAAGCAACATCCTTACCAGCTCAATCCACTCAAACTTGAATTTATGAGACAAGAAATTAAATATATGCTTGACAATGATATTATTGAGCCGAGTAACAGTGAATGGAGCTCTCCTTGTCTCCTTGTGCCCAAACCAGAAAAACCTTTCGTTTCGTAACTGATTTCAGAAAAGTAAATTCTGTTTCAAAATCTGATTCCTATCCGATTCCAAGGATAGACGATTGCATTGATAATATTGGAAAAGCAAAACTTGTGAGCAAATTTGATTTATTAAAAGGTTACTGGCAAGTCCCATTGACACAGAGAGCTCGAGAAATATCAGCTTTTGTCACACCAGATGGCTTATTTCAATATACTGTAATGCCGTTTGGCATGAAAAGTGCTCCAGCTACATTTCAAAGAATGATCAATAATGTTATAAAAGATTTAGACTGTTGTTATGCTTATATTGATGATCTTATTGTATGTAGTGATAGCTGGGAAGAACATTTAACACATTTATATGATACTTTTGATAGATTGTCACAATCAAATTTGACTGTTAATCTTGGTAAAGTGAATTTTGCCAGGCCACTGTTGATTATTTAGGGCATACAGTTGGCTAAGGTCAAGTGAAACCTATTACGGCTAAAGTGGACGCAATTACTAAATTTCCTCCTCCTATAAATAAAAACAACTTATGAGATATTTAGGCATGATTGGATTTTACAGGAAATTCTGTTCAAATTTTGCTACTGTTGTTCAACCATTGACTCATCTTTTACGGAAAGATTCTAAATTCATCTGGAGTGAAAATTGTCAAAAGCTTTTGAAAATAGCAAATCACTTTTAATTAATAGTCCAGTTCTGATCACTCCAGACTTTGAAAACAATTTAAACTTGCCGTTGATGCAAGCGATGTAGGAGTTGGAGCTGTTTTATATCAGGAAACAGATGATAATGTTGAAAACCTATATCATATTTTTCTAAGAAATTAGATAAACATCAGAAAAATTATTCAACTATTGAAAAGAGTGTTTTGCACTGTTGTCTGCACTTCAACATTTTGATGTATATTTAAATCCCATTGTGCATCCTATTCTTGTTTATACTGATCATAATCCTCTCACCTTCATACATAAAATGAGAAACAAGAACCAGAGATTGACTAGGTGGAGTTTATTGTTACAGGAATATGATGTTATTGTAAAACATATTAAAGGTAAAGATAATGTAATAGCAGATGCTTTATCTAGAACCCATTAAAACACTGTGTATATACTATGTATTTTGTACATATTATTCATGAAAAGTTTTGTTACACTCAAACTTTTTTAAGGGGAGGTGTTATGATATTGTAACTATCATATTTATTTAGTTGGCCTAATTTGTTTTGTGTGGCCTATTATATACATTGTGTACAAAATTATACACATTGTGTTACAACTATGCAGTTTAGAATTCACTGGAACAATCATTGATACTCATGGAATGATTAGAACTTTCTATTTCACTTACATAACGTTTCCAGAATGATCATAACAAAAGATGCGTAATTTATATTTCTAGCGTTGTCTAGAAGTTTCCGTTTGAGTATTTAAATGCAGACCCAAAAGTTAGTTGAATATAGAGATTTAGAGATAGATCTAGACATAGATAGACTTAGACATCGATAGACATCAACATTCTCAGCAGTTGGATTGACACTTTTATTTACAAACTACATCATACTAGATTGTGACCTATTGGATATAATATTCTGTGGATTCCGAGAAGATTTCCGGATAAAGAAAAGATAAAAGATTGGACATATATTTCGACAGATAAGTTGACATTTCTTTTGTGTAATACTTCTTGTAAACTTGTGTATAATAAATCTTGTTAAATTTTATTATTGATTTGTGTATTTTGTTGGCTACAATTAAAGGCGATTTTCTGGCGTAACAATACATCTTCCCCTCTTCAGTACAGGAGTTACCACACCTTCTTTCAGTGTTGAAAGGACATCCTTTTCTGTGAAATTAAGGTTAATAATGTTAATGATGTATTGTAGTAGTTCAACTGGCATATTTTCAAGGTGTTCAGCTGAGATTCCATCCGATCCTGGACTCTTTCCGGATTTCAGCTTTTGAATGGATAATTTAACTTCCTCTTCATTTGCTTGTTTTATTTCTTCATTCCTATTTGTTTCTATTTGTTCAGTAAGTTCCGTTCTGTATAGTGGCAAGAATAAGCCTCTCGTTGTTGTAATTAGTTTCATCGTCAGTTTTGTGGTTTTATACAGATCTTCAGTAGCTTTTCCACCCTGCCAGTATATCTTCAGGTTCTGACTGTTCTTTTGTATAAAAAATCATAATGTATGTAATGTCACTTTCTTGACACCTCTTTTATTTTGTATAAGCTGATGAAATTGCTTGTTGTCGTTTTGAGAAGCCATCATAATTTTCTCTATGAAGGAGTTTTTCCTAGATGCATTAGCCCTTCGTTGCGCACTTCTTAATAGTCTGTTAGCTTTTACCATTTCTTGCTTTTTTCCCGTATTTTGCCTATCTGATTTCCATTCGTTAAATACTATTTTGGAATGTTTTGAAGCCTGACTAATTTCGTCGTTCCAAATTCCATTTCAACCGTTTTTAAGTTACCTGTTTCCTGTAATTCGGTATGGCATCTTTTCCTGCCATGTGCAATATGTTTGTTAATTTTTCTATTTCTTCTGTCGATGACTTTAAATTGTGAATGTTAATTTCATCAAGGCTTTTCAGGATGGAGGCCTGATAACTGATCTTGTCGCACCTTTTCCAGTTTGGCCTTTTAATCACTTTCGCTGTTTTTCTCGTTGTTCTTATAACTTCTGTTTGCATAACTGCATATATACAAGTGTATGATCGGAGACAATAAGTGGTTCCATGTCTAAAATTTTGACTTTATAATCTAGTGTTCCAAAATTGCTCTTATGTAGAAAGTAATCTATCTGAGATTTGTAAAGTCCATTGTGATGGTAGAAAGTGTTTTGTTTGGAAAAATCTTTACTACTAGTAGTGGATTCTCATCTTTATATTTTCTAAAGGTTGAGTCTCTCCGGCGTTCATTTGTATATACATCCAGGAACATATGTAATAACTGTTCCCAGGTATATCATTATATGTATGTATCCTCCAATTTTGGTGCGCCGCAAACACATACAATATTACTTCTACTTTTTAAAAAGACAACCTCTTCTACTGAGTGACCACCGTCTTCAGGTTGCTTCTGTTACTTTTAAAAGAGAATCCCCTTTCTTTCTATTAAAATAATTGATGTCGCAAATGGAGAGCCAAGAAAAAAATAGTCACGGCGAGCAAGCACAAAAAGCACTATTTAGTTTACAAGTATATAGAAAAATACGTAACATATCATTACCTGTGATTTGCAAATTAGTTTATTCGATACCCTCATACGTCCCATCCTGACTTATGGGTGTGAGGTGTAGGGGTCGAAAACATTCATGGATGGTAGAAAAAAATTCACCTAAAATTCGGACTCGAGAAACGTACTTAGGTTAAGAACAACTACGCCTAATTTCATGGCTTATGGTGAACCTTGGCAGAGCTCCAATTAAAGTAGCTCTTGGTTTAAAAATGGTTTGTTTTTGGAACAAACTTGTTGTTGTTAATCAAAACAAATTAATCAGTGTATTATATAGAGTAATGTATAAGTTAGTCAATCAGGAAATCATCTAGTTTTGAGTGGATGATGTAGTAAAAATTATGGGTGTGTGGTGCAGTTGGATGGGAATCAATCATTTAAAGTCTATTTTGATAACACGGAACTTAGCTATGTATTGACGTAGCAATTTCCAGACCAGTTCATTCAGTCCAGTTACTGTAAAACAAAGGCTCATAGATCAGTTTATCCAAAAATGGTATACTCAAATAGAAAATTCATCAAGAGGAAAATTTTATGGTCAATTTAAATAAGAATTTAATCTAGAAAACTACTTTCTAAAATTATTTCCAAGTGAACGACAATTATTAACAAAACTGAGGTGTTGTAATTTAAAACTACCCATAGAAACGGGAAGATGGAAAAACATTCCAAAAGAAGAAGGAATATGCCACTATATCATATAGGAATTGGCACTGAATTTCATTACCTTTTTTGAGTGTCAGTTTCCGACAGTCGTAGACATACGAAATAAGCATATTCCTATTTACTTTACTAGATATCCATGTTATCAAAAATGATAGGCTTATTATCACTATGTAATGTAAAAGTTTGAAAAAATTATTATAACTGTTAATTAGTAAACATATAAACATTTTGTAAACTGATTGTAAAATAATGTATTCTTTTTTTTTTCTTTTTCATACCCATAATTGTTTTGTATTGTTTGTATATATGTTAATATTGTATTCCTCTTGTTACACGTATGTAATATGTCTGAGTGATCACATAAAGTTGTTGAAAGTTGGAGATGTGGTGCCGGATAGTATGTGAACTGAGAGACAACCCAACCGACCACTAAAAATAAAAAAGAAGCTAGTAATTTCGTACCATAACCATTTCTTGCAATTGGGTACCAAAAATTACTATAAAGAATCATTATAAAGTTTAATATTTCTTTCCATTAGGGGACGAAATTTGATATACTGGGAAAAGGGGGACACTGAGAATTTTTTGCGCCGGATTGACTATTCTTTTTCATCTGGAAACCTTATGTTTTATCCTGTCTTGCCCGGCAAAGTTTTTCATTTTCGGCTCTTACCAGGACAGGATATTCATTTTCAAAATCCTCCAGCCACCTCCCCTCCCCCCTCCCAAAAAAATAATTCAAGTGGTCGTAACACCGGCATCGCGGGCCAACTGCATGTCAACTTTATCATACTATATTTCGTATTTATAAGTCATTGAAACGTTTGATGCATGAATATGGAACGCCACAGCTGTCTTATGTGGAACTCTGATATTACATTATGTTGTCTTACTATTACTTCATGATATTTTGTCTTTACTTAATATGGTTTTGACATTACGTAATGATGTTTTGATATAACTCAATATGGAATAGTCATTACTTAATGATATTTCGATATTACACGATATGGTTTCGTATTGACTTGATATAGTTTTGTCATTACTCAATATGGTTTTGTCATTACTCGATGTGGTTTCACCATTATTTAATGTGGTTGTGTCATTAGTCAATGTGGTTTTAACATTACTTGATGTGAATGTGACTTAACGTTATGTAGTTGTTTCATTACATGATGTGGTTTTGTTATTTCGTAATGATGATTTGCCTATTTTTATATGGTTTTAACATTACGTAATGATGTTTCAAATTTGACGATTTTACACTACATGATGTGTTTGTTTCATTATTTGATGTGGTCCTGTCATTCTTTGATGTGGTTATCCCATTATTTGATGAGGTTAAACCACGTGACCAATTCGGAAAAACCTGTTCTATTTTTAGATAGATTTCCATGATTGTTGTTTACTATGTGCCTTGGATGAGTGTGGCCATCCATCGAATTAAAGGCGTATTTGTTAGTGCAAAACCAGTTTTAGTTTGATAAACTTTCCATTTGTTAATGAGAACCGGTTTTAAACTGGTTTCGAACTGAAACTGGTTTGCCGTTTGTTATTCTTAAACCGAAACTGGTTCAAGAAACTATTCAAACTACGTTCATGGGTGGTTTGTGGTTTCGGTTTAGGATTTAAATGGAGGCAATGTTGATGCAGTGTAGTAGTCGCGAAAAATTTATGCAGATTCTATGATCAAATTGATTTTTCTAATGGATTTTCAATACTTATATGTATAACCTTTTTGTGTTTGGTGTTTTTTTAGCTACACATCGTTTTATATAGATAATTAATGTTCATTATAAACACTATTCATTTGTTTCTGTTATTGCTATTTTTTCTAGTCTGACAGTTAGATCTAGTTGTCTTTTTGTATGAATTGGCAATTAAAAAAAACACGTTTTAAATTGTGGAAAATACTGAGATGACGAATAAATGTTTATGAGATAACAATCCGATAAAACAAAACAAAAATATGTAAACCTTTCTATACATGCTATAATTCAAAACTGTGAAGTAAATGGAAATAGCCTATGAAAACAAGAGCAAATGAAATTGTTAGAATTGTTAAAATTTGTGATTAGGTCTACATTTCTAGGTCCGTGATATCTGGTCTATATGTTGTTGCATTAAATTGAGCATAACTCATTGTCATGTTAAATTAAAAAAAAGGCTCCATTCTCCAATTGGTCTATGAACACTGAAACATTTGACAGGTAACATGTAAGAGTTTATGATTAGGTATGTTGATGGGAAACCACCATTGATAATTCATTGATATTGGTATGCAGTTTGCACATCTCATTTTAACAGAGATTATATAATTTGACTTGGTGCGTCTGTCAGTATCTTACCAATAATGAATTCAGAGACTGGTTAAGTTTAATTTTATGTCTAAATTTTAAGTAAAAATCACATCTTCGACTCTGCAGTGTCAGACGGACTATGTACATCACAAAATTATTTATTTCTCATGTTTCTTCAATCTCCCTAACCCCTCTTCAGTGTACTCATTCATGTACATTTTGTATGAGGCATAACTCGTGTAGCAAGCAACAGCTCAAAGCTACTTTTAATAGGCATCAACTTTCACCCTAATCTGAAACAATAGTGTAACATCACAACATAGAAAGACACACTATAAATTTTCAATTGAAATGGCTGAACTCAATCAAAAGACATATTAACACTAGTGAACATACACTGAACGAATAAATTTGATCTATGATACAATGTACATACAAAATCAAAAGCACATGTAGTATAACGGAATCACCAAGTAAATGTGTATTACCTGGGAACACCTCTTTGCGTTGTTGAATACTGGAGAAACAATCGAGTCAGGCCATCCACATAATACTTAAAAAATATACAAGAAATGCTTATTGCTATCACGTATATACCCTGTAGATTTATTGAATGGAAAGATTTGCGAATAACGTAGTTCCCGTGGAACTCTCTAGGTGCGCTAATAGGAATGTGTGTCCCGTCAATTACACCTAAATCTTTAAACGGGGCTGTAACTACCTATGAGCCTCGTCTGAATTTCTGGCAAAAAATAATAATTTCAATAAAGAAAAAAAAATATGAAGAAAGTTAGGCATGCAGAGGGTAGAACACATCTTTGCATTTTTACATCAAGAATTAAGTAATGCATACTTCGAATAGTAACTTATGTTGACGTGCAGCTTCTGTACTTTTATTTCAACGTAAGGTATCAAACTCTCTGTATCTGATTACCATTGCCAGTAAACCAACATTTGGTTATGCAATTATTAAATATCGCGAAAATGAATTATTAATAATGGATATTTCCCACATCATCAGTGCGCAAAGTAAATAAAAATTTAAATGGTTTGAATTCTTCAACTTGCTAGGTCAATACTATTAAAGAAGCATTCACAGATCACACATGAAAACCAAAGCATCCCACACTTTGTGTGTAGTTCTCTTTTAAATAAAAGGAAGATTTGAGGCATTTTCAAATGTTTTGCTACAAACCTGGCTGCTATTTGTTTGGTTTAACAGTAAGTAGGCTGTGTTTCAGCTATATAATAGAGGGCAGGTTTTGTGATCATTCCTTTCGAATGTTAATTAGACAGGAGAAGACCTTGACAAACTAACAATTTGACTGCTTGATACTTATAATTTCCACAGAGTATTGTGGGAGTACTTCGGGCTGGCGAAAAAAAAACGGTCGTACAATTAACCATGGTAAAGGTGACTAGAGAGGATATAATTTGTTTCATTATTGATTCGGGTGTTATGCATTTATAAAATAATATTAGCAAAATATATTAAATCATAGATACAATTCCAAGCGTAACTTTTTAAAGTAGTCAGACAATGGGATCTTAGTGGCACAGAAAGGTCGAACTAGCATTCACAGACAGTGACTAGATTCCACTCTTGCGTTTTATTTAAGTGTTATTGAAAATATGTGTTATTTTTAAATGAATCGTTGACCACACACAAATGTCCCGCATTTTCCACTATCAAACATATACCCTACTGTAAATTGCACATAATTGGTGGTATAAATTCAAGGCAAGTATCTGTAAACTGGCTCTGATAGCCTATTACAGTTCTTGATACGGTAAATATGAAACAATAACAATAAATATGATACAAAAAACGAAGGTAACAAGATATATTTAGAACCATAATATTACAAGTTTTAAATAAACTTTACATTTGTTGAAAAATATCTAAACCTTAACCAGTTTTGAAACCTAACCCAAAACCAAACCAAACCAGTTTTAAACCAAAACCTAAAACTAAAACCAGTTTTTCTGTAACAAATACGCCTTAAGATTTCAAGTTAAAGTTCGGGTTACTGTTCAAGTGAAACTTTGAGTTAGTCTTTGATTTAGAATTCAAGCCATTATTAGATTATATTAAAGTTCTAGTTAGCATTGAGTTTCGAGTTGAACTTCGAGTCGAGTTTGAGTCACATTTAAAGGTAGAGTTCTAGTTACAACTTTGAATTTGAGTCTATTTTTGAGGTAGAGTCTGAGTAAGATTCGAATTTAAGTCTCATTTAGATTTAGTAAGATTTCGAGTTAAAATTCGAGCTATCTTATATGAGTTCGTGTTTAAATTTTCTATCGCGGACCAAGGGCTTTCGCTCGGGCTTCCGAAAAGAGGGCTCCGGGGAATGCGTACAAAAGATAAACAATATTACAGTATACAAAACGCAACATAGAAGTTGAAATAAAGTTAGATGTGGTGTGATTGCCAATGAGACAACTATCCACCAGAGTTTAAATGCAGTGGATGTAAGAAATCATATATAGGCAACCGTACAGCCTTCAACACATCGTATAGTCAGCTATAAAAGGCCACCATGTGAAAATTTTAAAAAGAATTCAGACGAAAAAACTAACATTCTTATTTATAAATAAACAATTTACAAAAAAAAAAAAAAAATATGACACACATGATACAACGACAACAATTGAACTTCATGCTCCTGACTTGGGGCAGGTATATAAAGAAAGTGCACTTGGCGGAGTTAAACATGTATGTGAGCGCTAAATCTTAACTTAACATCGGAATGTTACAGTAGTGTAACAGCACAACATGAGAAAAAAATGTAAACTAGACAAAGTGATCATCCCCGCACTCCACTCTAAAATAACTGTACTATAACAAAGTCAACGTAGGACTTTCTTTGAGATATTGTGTTATTTTAGAATAACTATAACATTTAACCGCTTATACCCAAAAAAATTACAAAGTTCAATTATCTCCCAAAAGAGCTAGATTAATAAAATTAAAAACTCTGACCACATGCGCACCTTCAATATATGTACAAACAGCCAGCAGAGTGAAAACTGCCTAGCATTCAAACTGTAGGAGAAGTTATCTGGAAACGCTCCTCTTATGCAAGTAAATTTTCCAAAAAATGACAAAGTTCAACTATCTCCCAAAAGAGCAAATATTAATAAAAAATCAAAACCCTGACCACATGCACAGCTTCAATATATGTACAAACAGACAGAAAAGAGAAATCTTCCTAAGATTCAAACTGTAGGAGTAGTTATGCGGAATAACTATATACCCATAATGGGACGGACGGACGGACGGACGGGGGTGAAACAATATGCCCCCCCCCCGCCCCCAACTTTCAGTTGCGGGGGCATAAAAAAAGTTTCAATTGGCTGACTCAATAGATCGGTGTGACTGGGTAATATAAATCCATCTGGGGTGATCTCAGGTGCTCCAGAAAGGTAAGGAGATTTTGCTCAACGTATGGCACCCGTCGTGTTATTCGTGAAAGTACAAACCCAGTGATTTGGTTTTATTTGGTAGTTCACATTCGAGGAAAAGATTACGGTATCATGGTTACGACAACTGGAACATATCCGTCGTCACATGTGAAACAGATATTCCAAAAAAAAAAAATCTCAATTAGTGCGAGGTAGATCAGAGAATTCAATAGATAAAAATAATAGATTGATATTCGTATAATTTCAAATGATCATTCACGCTAAAAAAAGGGAGAATTCTTATTTTATAGTATTGATGCTTTGTCGGTTAGTCCGAGCTCTCAGCACCCCACCCCCTCCCCCATTTCCCTGTAACTTGAGTGTGGGTTGATTTAAAGTGTCTCATTTGTTAACAACAAAGTACAAGTCTTTTGATTTGTGTCGAGCCTGCGACATCACTGTAGCGGCAGTGAGACACAACAAACTTATATTTCGTCGTCGATAGTGGCGTCGGCGTCTCCATCGTTTAGATCTTTAGGTTTCTAGTTTTTTACATTTTTCATTTCGGGACCTTTTATAGCTTACTATGGGGTATGGGTTTTGCTCATTGTTGAAAACCATGCAGTCTTTTTTTTTTAGTTAAATATTACCTATTTAAACTGTTTTGACATGATAAACCTGTAAACAACCATGAAGTGTTTTAAAACTTGTATTGGAGTCATTCTTCAATATCAAGAAAAGCATCTACAGAAAACATTTTTTAAATTTTGTTTTACCGATAAATGTATCTATAAATGTACAGCCGGTCAACATTACGTTTTACACTGACATCAGCAATATCAGGCGAGACACAGGGTTCCGCGGAATATTTTACAAAATTATATAATACTGCTTCTATTTGAGAACTAAGGGAAAAATGGCAGGACCAAGTGGTTTGCGGATATCCCAATTATGTCCGAAATACTGTAAACTTCTAGTACTTTTTCTTATTATTGTCTGCCGTTCCCTTTTTCATACCAAATAACTCTGAACAACCACTCGAACTTTAATTTGAACTTTAACTCAATGGATAGCGATACCCATCCAAAGCACATAAAACTATTCCATATTGAGTTATATCAAAACATCATTACGTTATGTCAAAACCATATTAAGTAAAGACAAAATATCATGAAGTAATAGTAAGACAACATAACGTAATATCAGAGTTCCACATAAGACAGCTGTGGCGTTCCATACATGAACACTAGTCAGTTTTGGTACTTTTGTTCGATTAAAGTTTAAAGATAAGAAATAACATGTGTACTTACAGATTATCGTTGATCATCTCAACGAGATTGGTATTCTCGCTTGAGCCGGTACGGCGAAAGCGAGAAAAGCAATCGAGTTGAGATGACCAATGATAATCTGTTTATCGCTATTTTACCTATGACGACGTTGTCAATTTCATGTCAATTTCATTAGCAATGCCATGTGCCTCCTTAGTTTCTAGCAATAATTTTCCATCTCAAGCGAGTAGCATGATATGAAAAATTATCACAAAAAAGATCAAAGGAAAAATGCACAAAATAGCGATAATGTTCGATATCAATTCCAGGCTCTTAAAATGTCTTAACAAGAGACTTATAAAATATATTATTATACGTCTCTGGTATAACTGATCCATTCCACGAGGTAAAGAGATTCATAAAACTTGTATTACAAATGTTCGGTAACTTTTCATTTTTTAATATAAGCAATTCTCAGTTTTCCAAAGACCTTTGATCGGTTTAAATAAGCAGTACAAAGACACTTTAGTAGATCTAGTTTAGCTGTATTTATGTGTGTGTGTGTGTGGGGGTGATAGAATTTATCCGAACTATTTTTCAGCTCTTCAAGTCTGTATAATAAAGACTAAATAACAAACAGGCGACTGGCTAACTGTTTTTATACTGAGTCATTATGTGTTTTCAAGAAATGCAGTGAAAGGGCATCGGATTCGCAACTTTTATTTGTCCGATTTAGCAATTTATACTGCATGTCAACGGTTGGTATTTGAAAGATCTTAAAACTCCGGGCCCGTAAACATGTCTTTAGGTATAAGTACATATACACACTCTGATTAACAAATAATGATTGCTGCCGTGCAGATCACAGCAAAATGCAGATTGGGTATATGGTACCAATGGAAAGTCTCATGAATCAAAACATACATCTATATATGCTTAGCACGTTTTCGAGAGGACGCATGCATGCTTAACATTGCTTGTTCTTTTTGATTTTGCTTTCCCATCAATGAGTGATTTATTATTATTCTTTTAATTAACAATTTGCATCTGTGGGTGGTACCGTATTCTGGTGTGACGACTGGGTCTATCATTAGCAGTTAATCACACACTAACCAGCCATTCCAGAAACTGGTATATAAATCTGCCTCGTTGTTATAGAGTCGTCGCGATATAGGAGGGTCTGGATGATGTTTACAGAATAGAGAATAATGACCAAAAAAATAAAGAATAGAAAAAATTAGCCCTAAAATTAAAGAATAGAGAATAATGGGGTGCAAAAGTATACAGAATAACTGTAGAAAATAAAAGAATTAGGTAAGACAATACTGATTAAAGAAACGGGCAATGCACAGAATAAATAAATCGACATATAATTAGAGAAAAATAGTGGTAACATAATTATAATGAGAATTATCATATACTTAGAGTAAATAACTTATAATTTTACAGTATGATAATATCAGATTATTACATGGATATAAGAAGATGTGGTATGAGTGCCAATGAGACAACTCTCCATCCAAGTCAAAATTTATAAAAGTAAACCATTATAGGTCAAAGTACGGTCTTCAACACGGAGCCTAGGCTCACACCGAACAGTAAGCTATAAAGGGCCCCAAAATTACTAGTGTAAAACCATTCAAACGGGAAAACCAACGGTCTAATCTATATAAAAAACGAGAAACGAGAAACACTTATGAACCACATCAACAAACGACAACTACTGAACATCAGATTCCTGACTTAGGACAGGTGCAAACAAATGCAGCGGATTTAAACGTTTTAATGGTACCAAACCTTCACCCTTTTTCTGAAACAATAGTGTAACATCACAACATAGAAAGACACACTATAAAATATCAACTGAAATAGCTTAACTCAATCAAAGGACATATTAACACCATTGAACATACACTGAACAAATAAATTTGACCTATGATACAATGTAAATTCAAAATAAATAAACTAATGGAAGAATAATAAAAGTAACATGTTATATCGGTATGAAATGTTAAACAATTTAAGAAAAACAATATGCTCGAACAAAATATCAGCCATTTGCAATAACTTTAAACACAGGTAAATGAAAATAACTTTGTTGTTAGGTATACGTGTACAGTTACAATAGAGAAAGGAAATATTTTAACAAAATAAATAATTTTGATGTTCATAGTACGAAGTGAAAATTTATATTAGTACCAAACACTTATCAAAGCTGGTATATAGACCAGATATAACCCTGAATAACATGAAATAACAAAAAGCATTACAATTAGTATCAACAGGTCAAATAAACAAGAAAGTACGATTTGAGAGTACTCGCAGTTACTGACAGCTAGTTAAAAGCCAAAACAATTAATAATAAAGAATCATGCATCAGAGACTAAAATCAACTAAAACACATCCCAGGGATTTAGTATTTTAACGTCATGGACAGTCAAAGAAGACATGACTTGTGCAATGCCAAAATAAATGTATCGACATGGCATTTTCATATCAGATGTATTATCAGCCCAGGTTCAATATCAGCCCTAGAGTCGAAGGCTCGAGGGCTGATATTGACCGAGGGCTGATAATACATCTGATATGAAAAATGACATGTTATGATCTTTTTATCATATGCTTCAACAGTGGAGAAAAATAACAGTTTAATATATTGATCCTTTTAAGTGGTTCTCAAGTAGAAGTTCAAAAAGTGAAAAGTTAATGGACGTCGGACACCAAATGTAATACATCCGATATGAAATCTTTCTAGAATATGCCTCAAAGAGGAGAAAAACAACAGTATAATATATTTTTATATTGACGATAAAAAAAAAATTTCAACAGAACATAATGAACACTGTTTGGAAAAGTCAACATCTGTAAAGTAACTTTCTAAATTAAGCTGGAAACTTTGAAAAATGCATTTATTGTATCATTTGTTGTTTTTTTTTTTTTTTGCATTTTACATAATATATTTTCCTGTTTTGTACCTTACTGTGTAATGGTTGTCACTGAAAACGTAACATTTAGGTATATTTTCCGAAATTTGTCGAGTAACGCCGGAATGCCATGCGATAACGTTACGGAAAGGCATGTGAAAATAGTCGGAAGCATGTGATAAATTTTTCATATCAGCCCGCTAAACACCATTTCGGAAAATATGGAATTCACGTAAATTTAATGCTATTATCATACTGTAAAAATTATAAGTTATTTACTCTAAGTATATGATAATAGCCTTAAATTTACGCGAATTCCATATTATCCATTTCGAAATGGTGCTTAGCGGGCTGATATGAAAAATTTATCAACTGCTTCCGGCTATTCGATCGCATGCCTTTCCGTAACGTTATCGCATGGCATTCCGACGTTACTCGGCAAATTCCGGACAATACACCTCAATGGTACGTTTTTAGTGAAAAACATAACAATGTAGGGCTCTTGGGCTGATAATACATCTCATATGAAAAATGACATGTAATAATCTGATAATATACAGAATAAGAGTTATTTTCAGTAGTCAAAGATAAAGAAAAATTCCAAAAAAAAATTAAAGAATACAGAAATTAAAAACCCCATCTAGACCCTGATATAACCTTTTTGTAGTGACGTATTTATACATATATAGGTTTTCTATATGGTACGAAATTATCATGGATTTATTTATGAGTTGTATTAAGTGTCTGTGAACCATCTTTCAGTATACATGTAATTGCGAGTACTCTTAGATCGGTACGTTGTTTCTCTTGTCTATTTGTTAGTTGTTTTTTTATGCTAGGTGCCGATATTATTAGTTAATCGCTTTCCAACTGACTTTTACACGGAGAGTTGAGCGTTGTTTTTCATTTTGTCATGCCTGGGTCTTAATTTATGGCTTACTATACTGTATGGAATTGGTCATTGTTTAAGGCCTTATGGTAGATCATAGTTGCTCACACAGCAAGAGACACTTACGATGACGACACACCCGGTCTTACTCCTTTTGGAATTCACATTTTTGTCTTGTCTTCATTTACTTTTTACATCTACAGGATACAATGCACTGACTTCATAGACCACTATACTTTGGAAATACTTTTGAGCTGCGTGGACGTTTAAAATAAAGTTTTGAATTATAAGGATAAAGCAGTTTGTATATGAATAACAAAGGGAGAAGGAGAAAAAGAATGAAGATTAGACACAGGGGTGGATCCATGATTTTTTTTAAAGTGGGTGTAATTCCATAAGATAAAATAATAGTGCCGAGCGTATTTTCCAGTCAAAAGTAGAAGCTTACGTTCTCTTGCTCCCCTGTGAATTCGCCACTGAGATATCCGAAATTGCGTTTTCGGTTCTTCTGACTAAAAAAATCCGACCAGAAGCCAAACACCCATCATCTGGCACAGCTCTAGTCTTCATTAGAACTTAACTTACGATTTATATTACTGAATAAGTTATATAGTATAGATACAAAAATAAGGAGATGTGGTTGATTGCCAATGAAACAACTATCCATTAAACCCCGCTTGAAGGATACCAAGTCAGGGGTCTAAGTTACAGCTTCTGGGAACATGTTCCAGTTTCTTCTTGGGAGGGACTGTATTTAAGTATATATGTCTGATCTAGTCTTGATCTGGTACTGTAATATCTTTTCTCAGTGGTTTGATCTTGTCCTACTCAATGATGATGTGAGGTAATTGTAGGTCGTTCTTGATCTTGTAAGTTAGATGTTTGTTCTTCGTGACTCTAGTGTCTCCCAGTTAAGTTCATTTAGCATATATATGTGACATAATTGGTGATTCTATATCTGTTTGTCATTGAACATATATTGCTGCTCGTCTTTGGTCCATTTCTAGTTTTTGAATATACTGGTTAATGTATGGTTTCCACACAGATGCACGCGATGATACTCCAATTTTGGATGAACTAACGAAAAGTAGCCTACAGATTTCTTCTCTTTTGTGTGTGTTGATTTTGAGGTTCCTTTTTTAAAATCCAATCATACTGTTAGTTTCTTTTTGATATTACGGTTTATATCATTGTTTATATGATGGTGCTTACACAGATTTTGGCTCAGGACAATTAACTCCTATGTATACTTGGTGGTTTCTGTTGCTTCTAATTGTAGTATTTTTAGTTGGTAATTGTAATTAAGTTTTATTTTCACTACTCTTCAGTGAAACATTGCACTTGATTGGATGGAATGACATCCCCCTTTTTTCTTCACATGCGGCTATTTTAATCCCTTCAAAGTCAGTGTGGTCTATTATCTGTCTGCAGTCTTTCACAACATTTGTCAGTGCATGGTCTCAGTTATCTGTCTATAACAATATCATCAGCAAATTGTCTTTAGTTTTTGAAGAAACACATTCTTGCGGCTGGTTATCGATGAATATCAGGAATAACAGTGGACCAAGAACTGTCTCGTGTTGTACTCAACTGACTACTAGTGCTCTGTTTGAATTGATTCAATCAACCATTACTTGCTGTGATCTATTGCCATGGAATAGAAGTTCGTTAATAATATTAGTTCCAAAAGGAAAAAAATATTCTGGAATATTATTTCCAATGGAAGAAATATTATAGCCTTGTTTCTATATCACAGTTTCCAGAAGAACTTTTGTTTGGAGGAACAAATATACGTTTACACTATCTGAAAGGAGCTTCAAAGCCATGTTGTGTTGTGAAACTTTTCCCTCTGAAACCTTGAAATTCAATTTTTGCTAATAGCCGTTGGTGTCGAAGGCCTTTGTGAAGTCAAGAATTTACCTTGATTTTTATTTTCTTAATGGACAGTTTTAGACCTTCCTGGTGTTTTGCGGTTATTTGTTGTTTTGTGGTAAAATAAATAATGTAGTAGCCTCCCCTAGATTGTTTACAATGGCGACCGATAGCCAAGAAGCCGATTCTGAAATAAGAAATCAAGATGGTGCATTAGAAGCCTCTTATATCTATGTAAAAGTTCTTGGACGTGGTGCTTTTGGTGAAGCAAATCTGTACAGGAAAACAGAAGTATATTTCATGCATTGTTTAGGGAACAATAATTAATTGCATGTATCACAGCAGAGGGGGTCGGATCAAATTTTGCGAAAAAAAGTTATGTTGACAACCACCCTACCACTCTTCCGAACCACATAATGACATTTCCCCTGAAAACTGGTTCTAACAGCATGAACCCCATCCCTATCACTATCCTATGTAGTAATTTCATGAAAGAATCATATAGCATACATGCATTTGTGTTTTTTGCTGTGCATGTACTGATTTTGTGTCATGGATGGATACCCCCGATATCCTTTTTTTATTATGCAGTTGGATTCTGAGTTCTGATTTGGTCATCACCAGAATCCCTTATCAAATCCTATTGACTCTTTTCGAAAAAATATTTATTAACTACCTCAACTGGAACTGGCATCTTCAGCACCATTACGTACAGTACACATATAACAGGGGTGTTGAAATGCTATGTCGACTTGTACATTTGAACAACCGGACAAGTAAATTTTTTCATCTGGGTTGCCCGTGGACAAGTAAAAAATTAAACTTGAGAAAATTCAATTTAATAAAATATAGAATTATTTTCACAACACAACAGGTGCCACATGTGGAGCAGCATCTGTTTAACATTCCGGAGCACCTGAGTACCACCCCAGTTTTTAGTGGGGTTCGTGTTGCTCAGTCTGGTTTTCTATGTTGTGTTTGTGTACTGTTGTTTGTCTGCTTGTCTTTTTCTTTTATGGTCAGTTTATTTTTCGACTTATGAGTTTGAATGTCCCTTTGGTATCCTTCGCTTCTTTTTTATTAAGATGTTTTACTTTATGTAAAAGAATCCAATGATAAACACATAAAAAAAACATATATTTAAGTCAAGACATGAAAGTTCATGACGACAAGTTTTAAAAAAACGGAAATACATAGTAGATCGATACCCAAAATAAAAAAATAAGTATGCGACCCCGGGTCTCTTCAACATGGCGTTATCTTTGTCCATTGACCCGGGATCGTTGATTAGGTTTTATCCGCCATCTAATGGAAGTGTTATTTTAATTTTCATGATTGAGTTTAATGAGATAGATAAATACCTGATACAAAAACCTTGACTGGGTAATCAAGACTAAAAGAATGAAAATAACAATGATGAGTCAAAGAAAAAAAACTGAAAAAGAAGGCTAAGAATTCGAAAGAAAGGGAATATGGAAAAAACGGCAAGGTGAATTCCAGACGTCGTGGCTTACAAATTTCACCTGGCTCTCCATCATGTCCATTGGAGAAACCCTCTGAAAATAAAATAAATTGTCGCACAATTTGTAGGAAACACCAACAACTTGCTGATCAAAGTATTACTCATTTGTTGGCAAATTAATAGATAGAGGGGACACTTTGGTGGCCTATCAATGTTCTGCAAAACATCAAGCTTGTCAGATGAAAGAAAACAGTAAAATTAAACAGGTGTCTGGGGAAATGGACAAAACATTAATTGCCTTCTAGATGTTTTTTGGTTATTTTGCTTTTGGGTTTCTGTCTTATTTATGTTAACCCAATATCTCCTTTTATTTATACACATGAACAAATATCACAAACATCATTTATATTGCAATACAAAACAGTTTTTAGAATCAAAGAAGCTTACAGCAAAATACTTCAAAATATATTGGGAAATTCAGGATAAGTAACTTTTTTTCCAGACAAGTAAAATTTACAGTTTAAATTGCCCTGGGACAAGTGCTCACAATAAATATTACCACACCCCTGTATGATGCAGATAAGATTTCCAAGAAGACATACATGTACTATTTGTCTTTCAAACTGTATACAAATTTTGAAAACACCTTACTTTTAACGTTAGTTATTGGTCCATTTTTTCACATGATAACTAGTATTAACTACCCTGTAAGCTAGAAGGAAAAGGCTCCTGTTGAACGCCAACTCTTGAAGAATAAGCATAGATACATACATGAAATATTTGGGGTTTAAAAGGAGTCTTGCCAGCAAGAAAACTACTGCACAAACCTTTTATGTTTTGTTTGACAGATTCATGTTACAATATACTTGATATAGTCCACCAGTTAGTACATGTATGAGTATAAATGCTAAATATTTATTTTATGATCCATGAGAATAATTAGAATTTTGCAAATGTGTAGTGACATTATTGATAGATAAATTCCGAACAAGTCAAGGGTCCCATCAAGTCTTACAGACCCTATAAAAATTTCGTGGACATTGACAGACAGCAAATTAATACAAAATTGCAAGACAGGCTGCCAAAAATTAGAATTAAAAATTGATGAAACTACATGTATTTCTAGAGATTGTCATGTTTTATAATATATAAGAATAGTACTTAGTATAACCTGTAATTAATCGATTGTAACCTATTCTTGATTGTGTCATTTTGACTGAGTGTGGATTCACATGGCAAGTGGTAACTGGATAACAGGATATATATACTCTATCAACGCTCCTTTTTTGCCTTAATTTTCAAATGGTAATAGAATATCTCTTCATAAAATTTCAAGAATTTAGAATAATGGATTTTTTTTAAACAATATCTTTTTGAATTAATAGATTGATTAAATGGTGTTTAACACCACTTTCAGCACTACATGTATTGGCTATTTTGTGGCAGTCATTTTTTTTTTGCCGATGAACAGACATGGGGTCAATTAATTACTTTTGAAAGTAATTCATTACATGCAATTACAATTACAAAATCTTCAATTAAATTACACATTACATTTGGACTTTTCTGCCAATGTAATTAATTACTTTCAATTACTTGGCAAATGTAATTAATTACTTCAATTACTTTGAAAGGAAAATTTAGATAAAATATTGAAAACATGCAAGTAAGTAAGTAAGTAAGTAAGTTTTTATTATAGTGACATGTGTAATAACAGTTCAGTAAAGTACAAATATATTACATACACAATAAATACACCCGACCCATTGGGTCTATAAGTCACTTTCAAATCATAAACGTATTTCTTTTATCACGGATTTCAAACAAAATAATGAAAAATGATTAAGCTAAATTCAAAATAATTAATTCATAATGAAAAATTCAAAATTATATAAAATGAAGTCATGAAAAGATCGATTTAGTAAATGTCAAGTTGAATGCATAATAAATTAATATTTATAATAAAGAAACGGAGAATTATTCAGATTGACCATGAAGTAACCTTTACATTTTCATAAAACAGTCAAATACACTCAATACTGTCAACTACACGATCATAATTGAAATTGCAATATACTGTTTATCAAGCTGTTCATGTATATAACACTACGTCTATGCCGGAACGCTTTCACTGTATACTTAGCCAGCTTTCTAGGATAGTTTGTCATCAAAAGATAATCTTTTCATCGTTTGTCATATTTAGTAGTTCATTGCCAGAAAGGATATCATTAAAAGCACTTTCTCTCAAGTCATTATATAAGGAGCAGTGGAGAATAAAGTGACACTCATCCTCCGTGGAGTTGCTGTTACAAAACTTACATAAGCGTTCATTTGGTTGCTCGCCGTTATATCTACCCGTCTCTAGTCTCAAAGGAAGAATTCCACATCTCAGTTGTGTTAGGAAAGATCGTTCAGTTTTGTTCAAATTTAATTTAACATAAGTTACTATTCAAAAATTAGCCTTTAGTTTTACATAAGTTCTCAACTTTGGAGTTTTCACAATGTCGTTTTCCATAAACAGTTATAGTATTCCTTTAAGATGGATTCGAACAAAGTCATACTTATAACATCCTTGCGCTCAAAATAGTCCACTATACCAAGTTTCATGAGTATGTCTTTGAAATCAGAACACCAATTATTTCTACATCTTTCATAGTCATGATTGAAGGCTTGTTTTGTAATGCGGTTGTCATCAAATTGAACAAGTCTATTCCAGAGACGCACAATATTAGCCCAATGTCTGTAGTGGCACGGGATCCATCCGATATCCCCATTAATACCAAGAAGTGGGGCAAACGATGAACTCCTAAAAGTAACGATAGATCGGTTCTGGATGTTCTCTACGGCTTGAAACTTTCGGTTCCCCCAAACTCCGGATGCATAGTCTAGTATAGGCACAACACACGAGTAAAATAGTTTTTCAAATGACTTTATTCCAATCTCTTTAAATGAGTGAATGTTAGAAATTATTTTTCCAAGTGCTCTACCAGCCCCTTTTGACAGTGCTTTGGCGGTTGTGGTAAAATTTCCGTTAAATGTGAATATAACACCTAAGTATTTGTATTGGTCAACAACTTGAGTTGATTTCTTCCGATCATGAAATTGTAATCAGTCTGCTTACATTTTGACTTCCTGAAGTGAACACATTTTGATTTATTGGTGTTGATTAAGACTCTCCAGCGTTTACACCAGTCCCGAGCTTATTTAACAACAATTGTAGATCGTCTTCGCTTTTAGCCAATAAAGCTATATCGTCTGCATAAAGTAACGCCGATAATTTCCTGTCTGAGATGTCAATGCCAATATTCAATTCATTCAGTTCATCTATTAGGTCATTTATGAAAATTGAAAATAATGTAGGCGATAAATTGTCTCCTTGTTTTACACCAGTTGTACAGGGGAACCAGTCAGTTAACTTTCCATTCAGTTTAACACAAGATTCGGAACTGTTGTAAATGCTCTTTATAGAGTTGTAAATTTTACCATCTATATTATTAACTAACAGTTTATAAAGCATCATTTCTCTGTCAACAAAATCGAAGCATTTTTTTAGGTCAATGAAAGCCACAAAAAGTTTATCGTTGTTTCGAATTGCACTATTCAATGTAAAAATATGGTCCTCACAGGAGCGGTTTCTCCTAAAGCCGTTTTGTTCGTCAACTAATTTGTCGTTGTTCTCTAAATAGTTCGTGATCCTCTTATTAACTAAAGCACTGTATAATTTACTGATACATGATAACAAACTAACACCTCGATAATTCATAGGATCTCTAGCTTCTGTATTATAGTCTTTCAAAATAGGACAAATAATCGACTTTCGCCAGATCGACGGAATAGTACTAGTATCGAAAATCCACTGGAAAAGATTATGCAAGGCGTCTATTATTACGGGATTCTTCAAAACACTATAAGGTATTTGATCATGACCACATGCAGATTTGTTCTTAGCGTGCATCACTATTTCACTTGTTTCTTCACGTGTAATGTTACCGTTAATGAATGCATTTGGTTCATATAAAGGGTCATTCATATTTTGTTCTAATAAGATTTTATGCACTTTTGATCGATTATAATGATCGCTGTCAAACTGTTCACTATTTCCACCATGATACAAGTTGAAAAATCCGTTCGCCACTTTTCTAGGATTTCAGCTTCTTTTCGTACAGAATTCCGTTATCGTCAATAATTTCCATTGGAATAGATGTATCCCTTTAGGTCCAAGTCTACTTATTTTCTCCCAAAACACGCTCGGATTATTCACAGATATCGATTCAAAGTCCGAAGCTTTCGACTTCTATATTCACGTTCCGCTTTTCTTAACAATTTATCAAATTTGTCTCGTGTCTCAGCGTAATCTTTTCTTATTGCCGTTTTGTATATCTATTACCAGTACACTTGAGAAATTCTTTCTCCTTCATATGCATGCATTTATTCTATTATATGTACATAAGTATCTTACATTGCTTTATAGTAATAACAAATGAGATCTACAGCGACTATTTTCAAATTCAGCCAGTATCAAAGAAGAGTAAAAGTTAATATCTGGTGTGTTATGGGAATAAAGAAAAAAACATACATAAATCTGAAGTGCACAAAATACTTTGTCTATCAGGAATAGTTAGGACTAGAGGTCTTGTTTAATTTAATGCTGAAAATGATAAAAGCCTTATTCAATATTTTGAAAATATTAAATTTTGTTTTAATAACCTATGGAAATTTTATGTTTTAATGTATTTCATTGAAAATGATACAAAAGAGAGCCCTAATTTAATATTTTGAACTGATTTTTATTTTGATTACAACTTGTTAAAATAATTTTTCCTTAAGAAATGATTTAGAAAGTCTGATTTAAAAAAATATTCTATAGTTTTAATCACAATTAATGGATTTAAAAATCATGTACCTAGGGTATATTTATCTCTCTCTAATTGGCTTAACACCTGTTTTACATGCAAACATAACTGTTGTAAAACAATCATTATATAGTTTATAATAAAACAAATAGCCAGAGGTTATATTTATTGATTGACTATGTCCTTAAAATTGATTAATTTAAATCAATGTCTAACATTGGTTTATTCCTTGAATGCCAACATCCTTTGATCTACGACAATTTACCTGTAAAATTATGTTGGCGTTCGAGGAATAGGTGTAAGTAGTTATCACAACAAAAGTGCATGCTTATCAAAACAATGATACTAATTAAACAGATAAATAAATTACAGGTAGCTAAATCTAGTTCATGTTTGTCAAGTTTTGAAAATCATTTTTGCTGTTACTGCTTGAACAAATATGGATTCTCTTAAATGAAACTTTGAAAAGTGTTGCATCACAAAGTCAACATGTGCATACTGTCAGGAATTCCAGTTTGCACAAATTCTACAATAGACTCTATGGACTTTGATGTTTTTTTCAATATTTCTATAGTTGTGTGTGCTGTAATATTCACCATATTACTTGCTTGAATTTCTTGAAACTCTGTATCTCGTGTTAGATTACTATGTTTTATTTTGTTCAGTTTTTCAGGATATTTTTCTTGGTTATAATATTACACCCTTTTTATTGTAAGTGATTCATAATATATTGTTTGGGTGTTTGTTATGTTCGCAACTCATCAGAATTCTTGTTACCCTATTTTATGGATTTTCTTGAAACCTTGTAGAGTTGTGGAAGATATTTTCATACTTTTTCATAGCATAAAAGAAGAAAAAATCAATTTTGCATAATATGTTATTTATTTGTACACAGAGCACACGGAAAACAATACATATATAACATAAGCAAACATTTAGTTGAAGGCCGTACCTTGACCTATAATGGTTTACTTTTATAAATTGTTACTTGGATGGAGAGTTGTCTCATTGGCACTCATACCACATCTTCCTATATCTATTTAGCAGATTGACAAAAGCACTACATATGTGATCTGATAACAATTTGAAGTAGGTGCTGAATATCACGATACGGTCTTGGTCTCCATCATCAATGAGTAGGAAGTTGTCGTCTCTCTCATTTACCCTCTAAGTTGATCTCCTGTCTTGAACTTGGCAGTTGAGGTATCGTCTTACTGCGCTGGTTGTAGAGTGATGTCTTGCAGTTGTAAAGGTGGGTATTCTCTGGACTAGTCTTTCAGAGTCGTTGTCCCAGTCTCTGTTGCGTAGTTTGACTAATTCGTCTTCATATATTGTTGGTACTGGATTGCTTTCAGCAATACATCTTTCTTTCATTCTTTTGAGTACTTGATCAACATTGAGTTGAACTGGATCTGATGGTTGATTAAGCTGATCTCTGATGTTAACTGGTATTCTATTGAGTGTCTTGATGGTAGATGTGCAGTCAGACTTTATACATCTCCAGTAGCATCTGTCTCCCGTTTAGTCTTTACTCTGTACTTGTATAGTTGTTGTTTCTTATGATTTTTAAAGTTTAATTATTTGTTTAAATGAAAATCATATAGTTCATATTAATTAATAAAATATTTAAAATGATATGGATATAAATAAACCTCTAGTATCCTTTTTTAGTTTGAAATAATTGTATTTAACTAAAATTTCTTTAATATTTCTAATATGTCTTATGTTAAAATTTCCATTCCCAAAATATTTTTGTTTTAATAAAAGTAATGAAAATGTTTTAATTTTCTTTATTTCTTTAAAATTCATAATAATTTTAACCCCAAAATCTATTATTTTTCTTATCAAAAGTGATAAAATGTTGCAATTTTAGCAAGTTCACTAATTATTTTAACAGTTAAATACTTATAAAACATTTAAATAATTATAAAATCACCTATTTTTATTATATAAACATCTACTGAAATATTTTTGTTGGCGTTCAAGGAATAGGTAATATATAAAATGTTGGCATTCGAGGAAGACACCCTAACATTATCTATCTGAATATACATGTAGGTGACAAGCTAATTAAGGCATAAGACAGTGACTTACTAATGGTTTCTTTTAAACACAAATTATGGCATGTTTCTCCAATCTTATTTTTTTCTCTTTCTGATCCAAAATTTCAAATGCAATTGAGTTGTAATTGAAAAGTAATTGTCAATTACAGACAATTTTGGCTTTGTAATTCATTACTTTCAATTACTTGTAATTAAAAAAATGCTCAATTACACATTACATTCAATTACTTGAGAAATTGTAATTAATTACTGCCAATTACAATTACATATTTCAATTACCCCGTGTCTGCCGAGGAAGCCGAAGTACCCAGGGAGAACCACCAACCTTCGGCAGGAAAACTGACATTCCTAATCAATTAAGATTTGAGTTAAGCGCACCTGCCAAGTGTGGGGTTCAAACTCACAAGCAGGAGCAGTGTCGACAGAGTAATACGTGATACAGAAGTTAGACCACTCAGCCACCAAGGCCCTCTCTTTTTAATTGTTGTTACATTATATATATTTTTTGTCGATTTACATTAGATTTTTAAGTTGATTTACAAGTGATTTCATACATATTTATACATGTATATATACAAGTCTAAATTGAAAACAACGTTCAAACCTATGATTGCGTTGGATAAAATAGCAATTTTAAACGTGTGCATGCAAAACAAATTTCTTGTTAGAGGGTCTAAATACAGCACAAACAACATTTTCCAAAAGACCAAAAAGTAAAAAATATATTTTAACAAAATGCATTTGACTAACAGGTCGAACAACAAATGTTCTTAAATCCTGCTGACTGCCATTGGCAATTGCCAAATAAACGGATCACAAGGTGTAATAAATGGATCTTAACTATAAATTTAATACCAAACAGAAAACAATAAACTTATGGCAAAGATGGTATACTGCAAACAAAGGTGCAAAGATTTTTGTACACCATATCTGGATTTCGACAATTAATGTCTCTTCAGTGATGTTAGGAATCGAAACGGTTATTGGAAGGCCACATAATTGACCTCAATTTAGGATAGACTCTTGAATTTTGAGGAGTCAAAATAGGATGAACGGATCATATAAACCCAAGGCAAATATAATACAAGCCCAAACGAAAAATATAAACAAGTCTAAATTGAAAACAACGTTCAAACCTATGATTGCGTTGGATAAAACAGCAATTTTAAACGTGTGCATGCAAAACAAATTTCTTGTTAGAGGGTCTAAATACAGCACAAACAACATTTTCCAAAAGACCAAAAAGTGAAAAGTATATTTTAACAAAACGCATTTGACTAACAGGTCGAACAACAAATGTCTTAAATCCTGCTGACTGCCATTGGCGATTGCCAAATAAACAGATCACAAGGTGTAATAAATGGATCTTAACTATAAATTTAATACCAAACAGAAAACAATAAACTTGCGGCAAAGATGGTATACCGCAAACAAAGGTGCAAAGATTTTTTGTACACCATATCCGGATTTGTCAATTAATGTCTCTTCAGTGATGTTAGGAATCGAAACGGTTATTGGAAGGCCACATAATTTACCTCAATTTAGGATAGACTCTATATATATATATATATATATATATATATGCATAACTTTTGAACACTTCATAAGATAAGACCAAACTGTAAAATAAACTGGAAAGGGCTTTACTCATCATTTTGGCACAAAGCACAAAAAACTTCAAAAAGAAAACTTGAACACAAGGTGCCAACCTCAGAGACTGACTCACTGTAACTCCAAAGAATTAATAACACAATTGGTGTTACTTTAAATAGTTAGGATTTTAAGAATTAATTGTTAAATTGTATATTGTAGGATAAAAGTTTAGTGGTATGGAAGGAAGTAAATCTAGCCAGGCTGCATGACAAAGAGAGAAGGGATGCCCTGAGTGAAGTGGATATATTATCATTACTTAATCATGCCAACATCATCACATACTACAACCATTTCCTGGATGGGGAAACTTTACTTATAGAAATGGAATATGCCAATGGTATGTTATATTACTTAATCTTGAGCTTGATCATAATGAGATATTTAATACATGTATCATTCACCAATTTAAAACAACATCTTTTTCAAAAGATAATGTAAGATGTACTGAAATTCTGAAAAAAATAAAGATGGGTTGTATGTTTAAAAGTTTAAATTTTGGCAAAATTGATATCCTATAAAATATTCGGGGAGAAATGTATTCATATTGTTTAAAATAATAAAAGGGAAAACAAAATATTGAAAATTTCCAAATGAATCCCACATAAATGAAGAGTTTTTAAAAATTAAGCTGAAGTTTAAGTTTCCTAGCTTAGAATTTTAATTTTACTCTTCTTTTATCCATCAAATATTGTAATCTGGTTCTCAAATATCTTCGTTTATAGTTGTAGGTAGAGACTGACAATTTTCAGCTTTATAGACTGGTAAACAATTACAAAATAGAGTTGATAAATATTTACAAAATAGAGTTTAACATACTTTCTGCAGACCTTGAAATGATATTTTGAATGACCAACTAAAGGAAAGGAATTTTTCAATTTTACCAGTCAAGACAGGAAAGTTGTAGCATATATTTTAGTTGTTATGCTTTTAACACCAGACAATTTTTACATTTCAGGAGGATCATTGTACCACAAAATTGCTGAGCAAACAGAACTGTTTTCTGAAGAGGTAATGAAAATTGAAATATAAAAAGCCCAGATATCAGGAATCCCCAAATATACCCCACAGTACAACAGGCCCCATCAACCACCAACACAGTGTCACTCAACTGCTTCCAAAACTAAAAGTGCTAAACAAAAGGCAGCCAACAGCAACAAACACACGGTCCAAATAGCATGACTTGGTCACGGGGGTCTCAACATGGGATTTTGGGTACAGTTGTGCCGCTGGGATTTAAAACACCCCATTCACATATTGAATAATTGTGAAATCCTGCCTATACATATATTTATATAAAGAGTTTGGGAAATTCAGTGAAGATCGTTGCACAACAAACTGAAAAATTATGACCCATTGATATATCACAATTGGTCAATTACTACCTATTGATATATTTGACGATCAGAAAAGGGACCCATTCCAGCGGCACATATGTATATACCTTCATATAGGAAGAGACCCCATGGACTTGGTACAGACACAGAATGACATGGTGGAAAAACTAGTTTTTGTCGAGCCTCGACTTTTGTCGCAGAAAGCTCGACATAGGGATAGTGATCCGCGCGGCGGCGTTAGCTAACTTCTTAAAAGGTTTATATTTTAGAAGCTAGAAGACCTGGATGCTTCATACTTTGTATATAGATGCCTTATGTTACAAGTTTCGGTCTGTCATATGTCCATTGTCGTTGACCTCATTTTCATGGTTCAGTGACTACTTGAAAAAAAGTCAACATTTTTGTAATGTTAATTTCTTTCTTATTATGAGTAATAGGATAAATATAGGAAGATGTGGTGTGAGTGCCAATGAGACAACTCTCCATCCAAATAACAATTTATAAAAGTAAACCATTATAGGTTAATGTACGGCCTTCAACACGGAGCCTTGGCTCACACCGAACAACAAGCTATAAAGGGCCCCAAAATTACTAGTGTAAAACCATTCAAACGGAAAACCAACTGTCTAGTCTATATAAAAAACGAAACGAAAACACGTATAAATTACATAAACAAACGACAACTACTGTACATCAGATTCCTGACTTAGGACAGGTGCAAACATTTGCAGCGGATTAAACGTTTTAATGGTACCAAACCTTCTCCTTTTTCTGAAACAATAGTATAACATCACAACATAGAAAAACACACGATAAAATATCAATTGGAAGGCTTAACTCAATCAAAAACGTAAATTAACACACAATGAACGAATAAATTCGATCTGTGATACCTGAAAGTAAATACATAGTTAATAAAATATTAGGGACAAACATTCAAGGCCAAAAGCAAAAAGTCCAAACAAAGCCATGGCAAGACACCACCATGAAATATTTAACCCTTAGAAAATAATCACTTTTGAAAAACCGGTTTTCATAATATATACAGGTAAATGAAAATAACTTTGTCGTTTAGGTATACTACTTGATAACTATATTTAATATGTGCGCACCTTGCAAGGTCCTCATGCCCGTCAGACAATTTTCATTTGACCTCGACCTCATTTCATGGATTAGTGAACAAGGTTAAGTTTTCAAGTCCATATATCAGATACTATAAGCAGTAGGTCTACTATATTTGGTATATGGAATGATTGTAAGGTGTACATGTCCAACTGGTAGGTGTCATCTGACCTTGACCTCATTTTCATGGTTCAGTGGTCAAAGTTTAGTTTTGAGTTTCGGTCTTTTTTCTAATACTATATGCAATAGGTCAACTATATTTGGTGTATGGAAATATTTTATGATGTATATGTCAGTCTCCATATTTTATTTGACCTTGACCTCATTTTCACGGTTCATTTCTCAGTGTTAAGTTTTTGTGTTTTGGTCTGTTTTCTTCAACTATAAGCAATAGATCAACTATATTTGTTGTATGGAAGGATTGTAAGGTGTATATGTCTGTCTGGCAGGTATCATCTGACCTTGACCTCATTTTCATGGTTCATTGGTCAATGTTAAGTTTTCCTGGTTAAGTTTGTTTCTTAGATACTATAAGCAATAGTTCAACTATATTTAATGCATACATTGATTGTAAGGTGTACATGTCTGTCTGGCATGGTTCATCTGACCTTGACCTCATTTTCATGGTTCATTGGTCAATGTTAAGTTTTCTTGGTTAAGACTGTTTCTTAGAGACTATAAGCAATAGGTCAACTATATTTGGTTTTTGATTGTAAGGTGTACATGTATTTCTCTTTGGTTTATCTGACCTTGACCTCATTTTCTTGGATCATGTTAAGTTTATGTGTTACTTGTAGTAAAGCTTTATATTTAGGACTATCAACATAAAATCAATGGTTAGTAAAGAAGGCGAGACATTTCAGTGTGTGCACTCTTGTTTTGTAGGTACAAATCTCCCCTCTTTAACTTTCTAGACCAAATGTTGTAGAACTATAAAATCACACCACTAAAAACCAGCACAAGGCAAACACCTGACCATCTTCAGCTCTGTCCCATGACATCACAGTGTTTAGAGAGGACTGGGGTCTGGATGCAGTTTTCTACAGCTGGGCACTCTCTAGCTTAGTTCTGGAATTTATTATTAAGAGAAACATGGGTTTGGCCTTAATTAGAATATATAGAAGAAGTACAGCATGGTTTGCTTTGTTCATGAATGATATTTATTGCAGAGCTTTTTTGATATTTTAGTGGAAATTACATGTATAATAATTATTATCTTATTTCTTAATTTGATATGAAAATTCCTCAAGATTTTTATATTTTTTTATCTTTTATATTGAGTCATCAACCATTTTTAAACTTTTTTTATACTGAAAGTTTTAGTTTATTGCAAAGTTTCAAAAACATGGTAGGTAATATAAAAATAAGAAGATGTGGTATTATTGCAAATTAAATGAGACAACTCTCCACTAGAGGACAAATAACATAGAAGTTAACAACTATAGGTCACCGTTTGGCCTTCAAATATGAGCAAAACCAATACCGCATAGTCAGGTATAAAGGCCCTGAAATAAAAAATGTAAAACAAGAAAACAAACGTCCTGATTTATGTAAAAAACCATGAACGAAATAAAATTTGATATACAGCAACAAAGGACAAACACTGAATTACAGACTCCTGACTTGGCACAGACACACACAGAGTGTGGCAATGTTAAACATGTTAGTGGGCACCCAATGCTCCCCTAACAAGGGATAGTGGTGAAACAGTACAACATATGAACAAACTATAAAAATCAGTTGATAAAGGCTTAATTAATTTGATCGATACAAAGCATAAAAACAAGTAATAGACTGGAAGTTGCAGGGTATATAATACATCCCTACAACAACAACAAAAAGACTAAGTACAGATCTGAGAGTACTCACAGTAACTGGCAGATAGTTTAAAGCCAATATCAACTAATAAAAAAAATCAAGTATCTAAGACTAAAGTATCAATCAGCACACATCCAACATCCAATGGATTTAGTGTAAAGACGTCATAAACAGTCAGAGAAAAGCATGACCTTGTGCAATGCCAAAATACAAGTATCGGCAGATTGTAGAACTGTGAATGTGCATATCATATGTATATATTTATTCCAATAAAAACAATATTTAAAGATAACTCTGTTTTTCTTATTTTCAGGTTGTACGATGGTACTTGTTCCAGTTAGCTTCTGCTTTATCACATATACATGGCTATGACATTATTCACAGGTATATCAAACTGCTAATGGATGCATTATGGTTTAGATAAAAAAGCTCTTAATTTGGTAGCAAATAATCATAATTAGATAATTCAGGCATCTCTTATTGTAACAGTAGAATTAGATTTTGCTAAAAGTTATGTTGGTAACATTTATTTATGAATTCAAAATTCAAAATTATTGCAAAAGAAGTTTGTTAATATTTATTTTTGTGATAAAAAGAAATTTCAATTTATTGATATAATTAGACATTATTACACAATGGGTGAAGCCAAATCAAATTATTTGCAAAAGTTTTTCTAAAAAGAATTTTATAAAATGAAAATGGTAAACTGTAAAGACATTCTTGTACTTAATTCACTTTTAATTTATTTTTTTTTACAATCTCTCTTTTGCACAAAAAAGATGTATTGATTTACAATTAATATTTTTTTTGGATGCTAATAAGGCAATGAAATATTACATACCCTCCACAAAAAAGTTATTAAATTTATTTAAGGAATGACTGTAATATTTTTCTGTCTATGAGAATAACATAAAAATGTGGTGCACCACATTTTTATGTTATTTCGAATAGACAGAAAAATATTACAGTCATTTCTTATAATTTAATTCTAAATTCCATTTTAATCCGGAGTTAACCATGAAAAACATTGACGATGTCACGGTCACATGACAAAATTATGTCTATGAGCTGATAAACAAAACAACGTCCAATCAGAAGACGCGTTACACCCAAAATTAAATTATTAAAATGAATCATTTAAAAGGTTCTATACATAGTTGAACTGGACAGATGTATGAAGAGTATTGTAACTGCCAGTAGAAATCCTGCAATTGGTGTGAAGTGTTAGAATTCCCTACTAGCTACTAGATAGACCCATTCTAGAGAAATTTTTCCAATTAGGTTTTTTAACATGCAGATACCATAGAAATCTACAAGTGTCTGGTTTTCTTTAGGAATTAAGCTACTGATTGAAAGTCCCAAATCTAAATTGCAGGACTGGACTGGAATAAATTCCTATTTTAAAACAAGCAATTCATTTATACATAAAAAGTGGAATGTTCTTTCTTGATATAGAAATTTTAAACAAATGCAAAATCTGAAACAGATCTAATAAGGAACACACACAGTGAAGAAAAGTGAAATGATTTAGATAAGATGCTGGGTATTTGTCAATGAGACAGCAACTCAACAACACACAAATTTAAAAGATACATAGAGGTCAACATACTGTCTTCAACAGTAGGCATGTGTCTATGCATACATGTCAAGGTTTAAATCACCTAAAATCTAGATCTCCACATTGAAACAATAACTATCCAATATTATACCCCATGGAACAAAGTTCTGTAGGGTATATTGTTTTTGATCCGTCAGTCCTGTTCTCGTCATCACAACTCCTCTGAAACCACACAACACAATTTCCTGAAACTTTGTAGATAATAAGGACATACTATGTAGATGTGCATATTGACAGAAATTTATGATTCTATTTTTTTTTTCATGGAGTTATGCCCCTTTGAACTTGTGGGGGCGTGGGGTATGTGAGCGTGCTCTCAAAGGTTCTTTAATTTCTCATATTGATTTAACCAAATCAAATATGTTCTTTTTTGCAGAGATGTGAAGACATTAAATATATTTATGAGTAAATCTAGCTTGTTGAAGCTTGGAGATTTTGGAATATCAAAGGTTTTAGAAACAGAATCCAAGATGGCTGACAGCGTAAGATAATCATTTGATTTAATTTTTTGTAAATATTCTATACAGATACACAGAAGTAGTCTAGAAAAAAGAGATTTTTGTTATAATAAGTTTTCAATTACCAAAAGATAATCAGCACATTAGGAGCTATGGTGGACTTATTAAAGTTGTTACCAGTAAATTACCAGAGTCAAATTTGTATTCCAATTTTTCAATTTGGAACCAATTCAATAGTTTCTATGTGTTTATGGCTTGAAAGTCATGTCAGTGTTCAAATTTCAATAGGTAGTGGTAAAAATTGTTTTAAATGTAGTATCAGTGATTGAGTGTTAATGTAAAGTTTGATATATCAGTTTTAGTTTTGATAAAACAAAAACAAAAATTTCTACCTGATTCAAACACATTTAATTTATTTTTTAGGTTGTTGGGACACCATATTATATGTCACCAGAGATTATACAAGGTGAAAAGTAAGTACTGTTGATAAATGGAAATAAATTTAAAGATTGACTGAAAATTTTACTAGCAAAGCTGAGGTTTATTTTAAAGAAAACAAACATTATGTCATGAAATTCCAAGCAGACAACTTAATGACCCAAAGAACAAATAAGGAAAGGCAAACAAATTCACAAAACACTATACAGAAAACTTAAGGATCCTCGTTCCTCTGTTTCAAAACAACAAACCTTTTGAAAAGACTTATAAATTAATAGTATATAATTAAGGGAACTGAAAAATCAGAAATTTTTTTTTAGGTCTATGTCCTTGTTTTAGATTTATAATCGATTGATCCGGATTTTATAAGATTTTCAAAAATGGCTTTTTAAACTATATCAATTAAAACTATGATAAGAAAAGTAGGGTTTAGTGGGCAAAATTTTTATTGATTCCAAATATCTGATAAAAGGTAAAAAAAAACAAGGGTAGCAAACATCGTTAAAATCAAGATCTTGTATTGAAAGCATGATGCTCCTAATTTCCTGTAAAATATGTGGGTCATTTGATTTTTAACCGGATTTTCAAAGGAAAAATCAGTTATTGATTTGGGGATGTACGGTGGGCTGGCGGGCTGCTGCCAAACAATGTCCGTTCATTAACATGAAAACGCTATAACGAAATTTTTAGCTCACTTGGCCCTTTTCACCTGGCCCAAAGGGCCAAGTGAGCTTTCTCATCACTTGGCGTCCGTCGTCCGTCGTCGTCCGTTAACTTTACAAAATCTTCTCCTCTGAAACTACTGGGCCAAATTTAACCAAACTTGGCCACAATCATCATTGGGGTATCTAGTTTAAAAATTGTGTCCGTGACCTGGCCAACCAACCAAGATGGCCGCCATGGCTAAAAATAGAACATAGGGTAAATGTAGATTTTGGCTTATATCTCTGAAACCAAAGCATTTAGAGCAAATCTGACAGGGTAAAATTGTTGATGAAGTCAAAATCTATCTGTCCTGAAATTTTCAGATGAATCGGACAATGGGTTGTTGGGTTGCTGCCCTAAATTAGTAATTTTAAGGATTTTTTTTCGTTTCGGTTATTATCTTGAAAATTATTATAGATAGAGATAAACTGTAAACAGCAATAATGTTCAGCAAAGTAAGATCTACAAACAAGTCAACATGATCAAAATGGTCAGTTGACCCTTAAGGAGTTATTGCCCTTTAAAGTAATTTTTACCAATTTTTGTAAATTTTGTAATCTTTACAAAATCTTCTCCTCTGAAACTACTGGACCAAATTCAACCAAACTTAGCCACAATCATTATTAGGGTATTTAGTTTAAAAATGTGCGGTGACCCAGCCAACCAACCAAGATGGCTGCCATGGCTAAAAATAGAACATAGGGTAAATGTAGATTTTGGCTTGTAACTCTGAAACCAAAGCATTTAAAGCAAATTTACAGGGATTAACTTGTTTGTCAAGTTAATATCTATCTGCCCTCAAATTTTCAGATGAATTGGACAACTGGTTGTTGGGTTGCTGCCCTGAATTGGTAATTTTAAGGAAATTTTGCCGTTTTGGTTATTATCTTGAAAATTATTACAGATAGAGATAAACTGTAAACAGCAATAATGTTCAGCAAAGTAAGATATTCAAATAAGTCAACATGATCAAAATGGTCAGTTGACCCCTTAAGGAGTTATTGCCCTTTAAAGTAATTTTTACCAATTTTTGTAAATTTTGTAATCTTTAACAAAATCTTCTCCTCTGAAACTACTGGACCAAATTCAACCAAACTTAGCCACAATCATTATTAGGGTATTTAGTTTAAAAATGTGTGGTGACCCAGCCAACCAACCAAGATGGCTGCCATGGCTAAAAATAGAACATAGGGTAAAATGTAGATTTTGGCTTGTAACTCTGAAACCAAAGCATTTAAAGCAAATCTTACAGGGATTAACTTGTTTATCAAGTAAATATCTATCTGCCCTCAAATTTTCAGATGAATTGGACAACTGGTTGTTGGGTTGCTGCCCTGAATTGGTAATTTTAAGGAAATTTTGCCGTTTTGGTTATTATCTTGAAAATTATTACAGATAGAGATAAACTGTAAACAGCAATAATGTTCAGCAAAGTAAGATATTCAAATAAGTCAACATTATCCCACGAATATTGATGAGTCCATAGAATATTTTCATCAATGTGACAAAAAATACTGATGCATGATTTAAAGTGGTGTTTTATTATAAAGCCATTGATATATTTTATTTTATTTATATAGATATGACCATAAAACAGATATATGGGCCCTTGGTTGTGTATTATATGAACTTCTAACATTTAAGAGAGTCTTCCAAGCCACTGTAAGTACTTCTAACTAAAAAAATTACTTTTGGTTTGTTTTATATTAAACATATTTTTATTTTACTCTCACATTTTACAAATAATTAGACAGAAACTTTTACAACTTTTAAGTTTTTAACATATTACATAAAAGGTATAACTATACATAAGGGACAAAGGGACTTTTTTTTGAAAAATTCAGGATTGAGTTGTTTACTTTGCAGGAATTTGGGAGTAGCCAGTTAAATATTCAAGAATTCAGGATTTGATTATATCATGAAGCAAGAATGGACACATTTTTTGCAGAGGAATTTGGGATTTTGTATATATTATCTCAGCAATTTTTGATGAGAGCCCCTCCTACCGCCCCTCATACATGAGCATGCATCTGCCATCAGCAATTACACTCATCAATGATTAAAAATAAACAAAAGTGAGCTATACTTCAATGAAACAGCAACCTAGCCAAACACTTCTGGAGGTCAACATACAGTTTTAACAATAGACAGATGTGTACACAATATATCTTTATTTCTTTAATACCTCATGTCTAGTAAAGTAGTAAATAAATTTCACAAAAAATCCTTGATGACTAGTTATAAAATATCAAAGAAACTGAGGTTCCAACTTCCTTAGGCAAAGTCGCCGTAATATAGCCTTTTTGTGCTGATGCGGTGTAAAACAATCACCAGTCAATCAATTCTTAGGCATAGTTGACCTTATCTGATTTTGGCTATTCATTTTATGTCCCTTTTGTTCATATAGGTCTTAATGTTTCTATGTGTTTATACATCCCTGGCTTTCAAATGTTGGGGTTTGAGTGTTCTGGTTGAATGTAATTCAAGAAAAGTGTATCCAACACTCAAAATTTATAGTGTTATTTTCATTTCAAAGTTCTGCCATCACAACTCAAGTACTTAAAGGACATACAATTAAAGACAACCACTTTATGAGGTTCTTGACTTGGGACAGGCACATAAGAGTGTGTTAAACTAGCAGTTTGTTTTTTAGATATCAGTCAGTGGAATGAGGAAAGATATAAAGATGAACCTGCAATGAAAATAACTTTTAAAAAGCTTTAAAAGCACTTAACTCGATAATAACAGTATAAAAGCTTTATCTTGTAGACACCTTATTCCATTACAGAATCAACTACGTTTAGCTTACGAGATAGTGAAAGGTGATTATGAGGACATTAACCCACAGTATTCTCAGGAAATTAAAGATCTAGTCAAGTCTTCTCTACAGAAAAAATCAAAAGACAGGCCATCGTCAGATGAAATATTATCTAGTCCGATATTTACGAAAGAAAACAGGTAAATACCAGTCTAGTTTGGACAGGCCTTCGTCAGATGATATATAATCTAACCCTATATTTAGGAAAGATAACAGGTTAGTACCTGTCTACTGTGGACAGGCCATTAGCAGATGAAATATTTTCTATTCCTATATTTACTAAAGAAAGCAGGTAAAGCCAGTCTACTGTGGACAGGCCATCTGTCAGATAAAATATTGTCTATTCTAATATTTAGTTAAGAAAACGGGATAAGTACCTGTCTACTGTAGACAGGACATGAGGTGGTTACATATATTCTTTGCTCCCATTTACTTATATGTTAAATAAAGTTTTGGTGTTACCATGATCTGCCTTGTAAAGTCTGCACGGGTACATTGTCTGCACCCCCTCTTCGTTTGCGGTATTTTCATGGAAAACCGTGTTTTCTATCATCAAGTTAAAGTTGAAAATGCTTATAAATGATTCCAGAACACTTCACAAGTGTTAAAATAAGTCAAAATCACAAAAAAAAATATTGGGGAAGTTGAATTTGACATTAACCAGAAGTATGAATAGCACATGTATATGGAACGCCAAAACTGTCTTGTTATGCCCATTTTCATTATATGATGTGCATTTACCTTTATATGATTTGCACTTGTCATTATATGATGTGCAAACACCTTTATATGATGTGCAAATATCCTTATATGATGTGTAAATATCCTTTTATGATGTGCAAACATCATTATATGGTGTGCAAACACCTTTATATGATCAGTGTTCCAGCTAGGCGTTTTCACAGGGCGGTCCGCCCGCCCTTTCCCGAGTGCCGCCTGTGCCTTTTTGCAGTTTCCAGGGCTCCTGCCTTTTGAAGATCGATTGTATTTTATTTTGTTCTTTATAAATGTTATGATCCGCCATTACGAAGTTTTACCTTGCGGCAAGTTTATGATTTTGTTTACGACCCCAAGCTAATCAACGGTTATAACAGGTGTCATAATCTGTTGTTACAGGTAATCCGTTTATCGGATGGATCATTAATGATCATCAACATTAATTCATTCAAATAGAATCGGTCGTCGGCATGAAGAAATGTTTATACGACTACACAATTTGGGATGTTTACCGTAGTTTCATGGAGAAAACGTAATTGACAGAAAGTCGAAAACCATAATCAACTTGTTAAAAAACATCGTTTTACTTGTTTTCCGTAAATTTTTTAGCAAATTCAGAAGTATTTGTCTTTGCCTGCCCTCACTTTTGATACGAAAATAACAAAACCGGCCGCCATTGTTAATCATATTTACTTCTTCTATGTACTGTGTATAATCCTCCAAAGAAGGAGCACACCGAATAAAGAAAGATAACTCATTTTATTTTTCCTAGCATTGAGTTACCTACTTAAGATATTCTAAGATATGTCTACATACTTCTGGCTTTATAATTTATATGGTTAGGTCTTTTGAATTATGGGAAAAGTTTAAGAGGGTGTTTGTAGCAGGGTGGGTAGGGTGCCTTGGTCATCTTTTTCTGTATTCTTTATTTTTAATACAAATTATCACTGTTCACTATATCCTAACATTGTGCATTTACTGAGCACAGCTGCTGTATTGCCATTAAGCACAGCAGAGATAGAAAGGGTCTTTCCCAGGTATAACTTGTATGACCATAGAAACAGAATGAATCAGGAAACCCTGCAAAACATACTGCATATAAAGCTAAACTGTGACAAGCAATGCCTTGAAAACTTGTGTGACAAGGTGGTTGACAGGTTTTTCAGCATAAAAGTAGACAGATAGAGTTTTATCTGGGCTAATCATGTTGTACTTGTATATATATATAACCATTGATTCAATGAATAAAGACAATGTTTGATTAATATCTTTATTAAAACATGCCCTTTTCATATAATCATATCACGCGTTAAATGCCCTTTTTTCTGGATTGGCACCCTGCCCTTTTGAAATCCTAGCTGGAACACTGATGATGTGCAAACATCATTATATGATGTGCAAACACACTTATATGATATGCATATATACTTATATGATGTGCAAATATACTTATATGATGTGCAAACATTCTTATATGATGTGCAAATATCCTTATGTGATGTGCAAATGTACTTATATGATGTGCAAATGTACTTATATGATGTGCAAAGATCCTTATATGATGTGCAAATATACTTGTATGATGTGCAAATATCCTTATATGATGTGCAAATATCCTTATATGATGTGCATTTTCCTTATATTATGTGCAAACATCTTTACATGATGTGGTTGTGTAATTATATTATGTGCTTGTAATCTTATATGATGTGGTTCGGTTTACTTCATTATATGATGTCTAAACGTCATTTTATGATGTGCTTTCATCGTCGTTATGGTCAATGAACATGATTACGAATAGAATGATTACTGTCTACGTCATAACTGATTCCGATCTGCTTCTGCAGAGTAACTATACACCCAGCTCAAATCTGTAGCTATCGCTAGCGAAAGTGCAAATTATAGGAAAAATGAGACAATGCAATTTAACAAAAATCAACGTTTCAAACATTTCGGAGGAAGATTAAGATCAATTAATACAGGAGCTAGTTGAAGAAATTTCCGGCTGCGGCGAAAATGTGATGAAAACAAATTTTGGGGCTCTTTATAGCTTGCTATTCGGTTTGAGCAAAGGCTCTGTGTTGAAAGTCGTACTTTAACCTATAATTGTTTACTTTTTACAAATTGTGACTTGGATGGAGAGTTGTCTCATTGGCACTCATACCAAATCTTCTTATTTCTATTCATTGCAAAAACACCGTCACTTTTTAAAAAAAATTTCATAACAATAGCTATAAAATTATCTACTCATGCATAATATGGCCAAATGGTTTGTTTTATAAAATGTAATTGAATAATATAAATGGTAAGGTGTATAATGTAAAATTGAATATGAATGTACAGTGAAATTAAATCTAGTATATCATATAATAATTGTAATTGAATACTTTGCTTGCTTGTGACAATGGTGTACGACAAGGAGAAAACTTATCTGGCGTTGTCAGTTTATTTTCGATTTATGAGTTTGAATGTCCCTCTGGTATCTTTCGCCCCTCTTTTATCACCTTTCCTATTTTCTTTACTTTTGAATGACTAAGAAAATTCTTAGTCAGTAAAAATATTACAGGACTTAAAACTATAGCAGAAGATCTGGAAGAGAATTAGAAATATATCTTAAGTTTTTATTATATTGTACGCAGATGACACTTGAAATTGAAATTAAACATTGACAAAACCAAAGCCTTAGTGTTTGGTTTTGGACGTTTGCCAAAAAATCTCTGATTTTCTTACAATGACACTAACATTGAGACAGTAAAGCAGTATAACTATTTGGGAATTGTTTTTACTAAAACAGGGAATTTTAATATGACAAAAAAACATTTATCCGATAAGGCCTTAAAAGCCATGTACGAAGTCCTGAGAATGGGAAGGATGTATCAGCTTTCTGTAAAATGTCAGCTTGATCATTTTGACAAAATAATCAAGCCCATTCTGTTGTATGGGTGCGAAGTATGGGGTTTTAGTAATAATGATATATTGGAAAAGATACATTTAAAATTCTGTAAATTACTTTTAAATCTGAAATCCTCAACACCAAATTATATGGTTTACGGGGAACTAGGTCGCCATCCGGTCGACATAGATATAAAAGTTCGAGCGGTATTTTTTTGGAAAACAAGTAAAGTTTTCGTTTATATTATATTAACTTTTTCGCCATATGAACGGTCATCATAACATGCAGACTACATGGATTCTGTTTGTCAAAAATATTTCAAAATTGTGGTTTCTCATATATATGGGAAACACAAAATTTTATTAATAAAGATTGGTTAAAACTGTTCAGAATTGGAATTCGCTAATCCAAAATTCATCAAAAGCTATTAATTACAAAATTTTAAGAAAACCGGAATTTGAGGAATATTTTAATATTTTGAACTTTAAAGATGCCGTTGTTCTCTGACGATTTGAATGACTAATAACAAATTGCCGATTGAAACAGGAAGGGGCAAAACATATTAAGAGAAACCGTTTTGCCATCAATGTAACAATCGACAAATTGAGACGAATATCACTATATATTTGAAAGTACTTTTTCGATCAAAACGTAAAGAATATTTATCATCCTATTTTGAACAACGATATAATACAGTTAAATTCTCTGAACTTATGGCGAGTACTCGAAAACCAGTCCTGAAGAAGCTTTGTTCATTTATAAAAAATATAAACACGTGAATTTGTCCTCCTGGCTAGTGACTTTTGCAACCTCTCTCCCTTGTTTTGTATATATTGTAAATAGTTATTGTTGTTATTTCTGTACTGATGTCATGCATTGGCTTTATGAGAATAAAGATATAGATATAGAAGCCGTAATTATACCGGTATGGATGATTGATTGATTGTTGTTTAACGCCACTTTCAACACTATCATGCTATTTCGAGGCGGTGAGTTTATATTGGTGGAGGAAGCCGAAGTGCCCGGAGAGAACCACGACCTTCGGTAGGAAAACTGACAATTCTCGTAAATTAAGATTGGAGTCGAGCTTATCTGCCATGTGCGGGATTTGAACTCACAACCTAAGTGTTGACAGGCTAGTGATACAGTAGTTCGATTACTTAGACCACTCGGCCACCGAGCCGCCCCCCTCCCCGAAATGGAATAAAGGAGATATGGAATGAACTTCAACTCGGTGCATTACATTTGCGTGCAGCATTTTATTGTCGAGCCTTCGACTTTAGTCAAAAGCGAGACATAGCGATCCTACATTCCGTCGGCGGCGGTGTCCACAAATATTCACTCTGTGGTTAAAGTTTTGAGATTTTAATAACTTTCTTAAACTATCCTGGATTTCTACCAAACTTGGACAGAAGCTTGTTTATGATCATAAGATAGTATCCAGAAGTAAATTTTGTAAAAATAAAATTCCATTTTTCCGTATTTTATTTATAAATGGACTTAGTTTTTCTGCCTGGAAATATTACATTCACTCTGTGGTTAAAGTTTTAAAATTTTAATAACTTTCTTAAACTATCCTAAGTTTGTACCAAACTTGGACAGAAGCTTGTTTATGATCATAAGATAGTATCCAGAAGTAAACTTTGTAAAAAAATTAGCTCATTTTTTCCGTATTTTACTTTTAAATGGATTTTCTGCCAGGAAACAACACATTCACTCTGTGGTTAAAGTTTTTAAAATTTTAATAACTTTCTTATACTATTTTGGATTTGTACCAAACTTGGACAGAAGCTTTTTATGATCAAATGCTAATATCTAGAAAGAAATTTTGTTTTCTTCCAGTTAACATTACATTAATATTCAGTCTGCAGTTAAAGTTTTTAAACATTTATTAGATTCATAAACTATCCTGGATTTTACCAAACTTGGACAGAAGCTTCTTACAATCAACAGATAGTATCAAGAGGAATATTTTATTGATTTACTTCTTCATTTTTGTTGAGCTTACAATTAACAGAAAAAGTAGGCGAGACACTCGGTTCCATGGAACCCTTACAAATTTTTGTGTTTTCGTGCATATATTTCACAGCTTCAACTAGATGATTATGGATGGATGCTTGACGTCAAGCAGCAAATTGATATGCATATTCGCATGCGAGAACATGTTAATGTGATATGAATATTAACCCTGCTTTGTACTAGACCGACACCCTGAGCCGGATTTTTAACATGCTAGTTCACAAGGTAACAGTCCGAAGGAAGACATGTCACCTTACCTGGACACATTATTCTGATTCCGAGCCGACCAGTCTTTGCTCTTATTCCTTAACTTTGCGTCCTTAGCAGGGAAGCAGCAAATATCAATTTTAAAGTCTTTGGTTTTGATCCGGCCGGAGTTAGAACCCATGACCTCCCGCACTTGAGGCGAACATGCTACCACGAAAGCACCGCCACTAGACAGTAACCCGCAATATAAAAGGTTTCGTGGGAAGCCGCTCATATATACACCTCCAGACTCAAGTAAACAGGGCTAACGTACCAACCATTATTTTTTGTGAGTGGGGGGCATGTTTTTTTGTAAATGTTTGATTCCAAATTTCTTGAAAGAGATTTTATCTATTTCAGAAGGGAAGCGAAATAGTTTGTTTCCATTTAAAATGAGGGAAAAAATAAAACAATAATGAAATTAAAAAAAAATAACCATGTTATTTTTTATTAAAGTCGAAAAATTTGTTTGTCCTGAGCACAAGGAAATACACGTGCTCCTGCCCACACTAGATGAAGAGTCGGTGCCTAACCAATCTGATTAAGATACAAATGTACAGATCATCTGTCTAAGCTTTGGTTACAAGGATCTGACAACACTTCATTTTACTTTCTGTTCTGGTAAATATTACATCAGCCAATGAAATTTCAGCCTTCATATTTTTGAAGGTGTGGATCAATCCGACAAAACCAGAGAATCCCAATGGTCTTTAAAACAGAAAATAGAATGGAGCGTTTTCAGATCGGCGTAAGCAAAGCTTGAACACAATATCTGTAATTTAATCTGATTGGTGTCTAAATGAACATAAAAAACTGCATTTATTTATTGTTTACTGAGACCTGTTGGTCTCTTACAGATAGAGAGTTGTGTTTTAAATTTTTCTAAGTGAAGATTTACGGCAGCAGCTTTTAATATTTTGCGTTTATCCTGGAAACTTCAATAGATTAAAAAAAAAAAAAATAGTGCAATGTGTCTGAATATACTCTATAGTAAAGGTCCCATTTGGGCAATTTTGGCTCTTAAGAGTTTTGTTGTTTTATTGCCTATTATCTTGATAACTTATCTATAGAGATACCTTTCCTTGCAAAATGAACAGATTTAAAATAAATAAATTATAATTATGGTCATTTTCTTTCATTGGGGTGGGGACGTGGGAGGAAACATTGGAATTTCTCTTATTTTTTTCAAGTCTACACCTTGAAGAAGGAAAAACAATCAAGACCCCCCTTTCCAAAAACATAAGCATGGGGTTCAATATACCATGGCAGGGGGTCAAAATACCCTGCCATGGTATATTGAACCCCTACTATACACCTCCAATTTCAAAAATTCTAGCTATTCTAACTCCTTTACATAGTAATAATACTCCAATAAGTAGTTGGTATGTATTTAACATGCTGGAAAAGATGTTTTGAAAATTTTACTTAGCCATGGTATTTTGACCCCCTGCCATGGTATATTGAACCCCTACTATAGACCTCTAATTTCAAAAATTCTAGCTATTAGAACTCCTTTACATAGTAATAATACTCCAATAAGTAGTTTGTATGTATTTAACATGCTGGAAAAGATGTTTTGAAAATTTTACTTAGCCATGGTATTTTGACCCCCCTGCCATGGTATATTGAACCCCCTACAATAGACCTCTAATTTCAAAAATTCTAGCTATTCTAACTCCTTTATATAGTAATAATACTCCAATAAGTAGTTGGTATGTATTTCACATGCTGGAAAAGATGTTTTGAAAATTTTACTTAGCCATGGTATTTTGAATCCCCCACCCCTGCCATAGTATTGATGGATGAACCCCCACTTTACACCTCAAATTTCAAAAATCATATCTATTCAAACTATTTTACATAGTTATAATGCTCTAACTAGTAATTGGTATATATGAAATATGCTGAGAAAGATTATTTAGAAATTTTTCTTAGATATGGTATTTTGACCCCCTTTGCCATGAACCCCATTGTCTATACACCTCTAATTTCAAAATTAAATTATTTGAAATCACTTTTCAAAGTTTTAATACTCTAATTAATATATGGTACATATAAATCATATTTTAAAGATGTTTTACAATTTTACTGAGCCATGGTAATTTGACCCTCCCTTTTTACCATGGTAAATTTAACTCCTTTATATGTTAGGATTTCAAATAATCAAAGCATTCAAGGTACATGGTCTAGTCATAATGCTTCAATAAGTATTTTGAATGAAATTTTGTTGGTAAAGTCTTCAGCATGTTCAGAGCACTTTTACCATGGTATTTTTTCCTACCATGGAAAATTTACCTCCCATTTTGTATGTCTGATTTTCAGTCTATGATAAGCTTTGAAATAATGTATAATGTTCTAATAATTATCTAGATGGAAAAAACAGGGGTTCAATTTACCATGGGGTCAATTTTCCATACAGGGGGTTCAATTTACCATGGGGTGTCATTTACCATAGCGGTATTATGACCCAGGGTCAATTTTCCATGGGGTTCAAAATACCATATGACACCGGTTTATAGTAATTCCGCAGAAGCAGATCGGAATCATTTATGACGTAGACAGTAATCGTTCTAATCGTAATCATGTTCATTGACCATAACGACGATGAAAGCACATCATATAATGACGTTTCGACATCATATAATGAAGTAAACCAAACCACATCATATAAGGTTACAAACACATAATATAATGACACAACCACATCATATAAAGATGTTTGTACATAATATAATGGAAAATGCACATCATATAAGGATCTTTGCACATCATATAAGTACATTTGCACATCATATAAGTATATTTGCACATCATATAAGGATATTTACACATCATATAAGAATGTTTGCACATCATATAAGAATGTTTGCACATCATATAAGTACATTTGCACATCATATAAGTATATTTGCACATCATATAAGAATGTTTGCACATCATATAAGAATGTTTGCACATCATATAAGTACATTTGCACATCATATAAGTATGTTTGCACATCATATAAGGATGTTTGGACATCATATAAGGATACTTGCACATAATATAAGGATATTTGCACATCATATAAAGGTGTTTGCACATCATATAATGACAAGTGCACATCATATAAAGGTAAATGCACATCATATAATGACAAGTGCACATCATATAAAGGTAAATGCACATCATATAATGAAAATGGTCATAACAAGACAGTGTTGGCATTCCATACATGTAAATTAAAAATATATATGGTTAGAGTTAGAGCTGTGTGCATTGCAGCATACTTAATAAATAACACTAGAATACAACTTTGAAAGTAAATCAGTTCTGTCCTTTAGTAAAAAACTGTTAAACATACCCATCACATTAATGTTTGATGGACCTTCAGCTAAAGCAAAACACATGCGTCAGTATAAAACACCAAAATGGAAGGAATAGCTGATTACGTTTTGTAGTTTATACATCGTTATGCATTAGCTTGTTCCTGGCTGACTTGTACACCTTTTTCATTCTGTTAAATACAACTGACATAGAAGTACAACCTCCAACAATGAGCTAAACCCATAATGCATAGTCAGCTATAAAAGGCCCCGAAATGACAAATGTAAAACAATTCAAACCAAAAAACTAGCAGTGTTAAACATATTTTAAGGTGCCAACCCTCCCCTAACCTTGGACAGAGGTGTAACTGTACAACACAAGAACAAACTATACAAAACAATAACCGAAAAAAAAATATGAGAAACAGCAATAAATGACAACGACTCAACTACAGGCTCCTGACTTTGGACAGGCACATATCTATATGGCGGGGTTAAACATGTTTGCTGGTGTCCAGCCCTCCCCTAACCTGGGACAGTGGTGTAACAGCACAACATATGAAAAAAACTATAAAAATCAGTTTAAAAGGTTTAACTTACTCTGTTTAAACAGAACAACCAAAAACTAAACACATTTAGCTCTTAGTATGTTTAAACAGAACAATCAACAATTAAACATATTCAGCTCTTAGTCCATTTTCAACAAATGTCTGTAGAAATACCCACAAAATATAACATACCATGCCTTATTAAATTTTACAAAAATAATGGAATATAATCTATTCTTATAAAGATATCTAGATATATGTAACAGTTAATGATTGTATCATTGTAGTCTTAAAATACATTTTGTAGCAATGAAGATATGAAGAGGAAAGTTTGGGAATTAAACACGCAATCTAGACGACTAAGATTACAGTCAGTAGCTTCAACAGAAACCGTACCTATAATCAAATCAAAATCCAGTGAGGCAAGTATTGTAACTGAAAAAGAAGAACACTTTGCTTACTTGGATTGGTTAATTATTCTACTGTTTTTGGTTTATTATCAAATCAGTGATATTGATTTTTTTATAACTGAACAGTTATTATAAGAGATTTTATTGCAGCATAAATCATCTATAAAATTTGTTTTGAATCAGATTTTTTGCTAGTGGTCAGTTCTATGTAAATATTATCAAGAGCTATTTTAAAACATGTAAAGGAGTGAAACAAGTATTGCTAAATTAGAACTTGTTGATAAGCATAAGGTAAGTCACCTAGAGTGAGTTTTTGTTCATTTCAACACTATTGATTTATATACCTTACATTTGTTCAAATAACTATTGATCTAATTCATATTCAGACCAACTGCCAAAATGTGTGGAAATGGATATTCTGTCAAAGAAGCTGCATGCATTTCAAAGGTCTTGTAAATTTTATAAATTGAATGAGTTTCATATTTTGAAAATTCAACCACATATGTGAAAATGTCTGAGCTTTTAACAGATTAACTTTTATTTAAATACATAAAAAAAATTTTCACATATGTCTAATTTTCCATAAGCATTAAACCAACTATTTACCCTAAGCAAACATTTTACTGTCCATTTTACTACACCTTCTAAGGCCAAACAGCAAACAAAACAAGATGCAATAATGACCCAATATATGTAAACACCTTTTTGGGAAAGAATCATCTCATATCAAAATATGTGGGGCCTCGGTGGCTGAGTGGTCTAAGTAGTCAAACTACTGTATCGCTAGCCTGTCAACACTAAGGTTGTGAGTTGGAATCACGCTCATGGCATGTGTGCTCGGCTACAATTGTAATTGACTTGGATTGTCAGTTATCCTACCGAAGGTCTTGTTTCTCTCTGGGCACTCAGGCTTCCTTCACGAAATAGCACAATAATGCTGAAAGTGGGGTTAAACACCAATCAATCAATCAATGTATCAAAATATCCTGGTCAATAGAGCGGTTGCTGATATTTTAATGACTATTTTATTATTCCAACAGGTGTACCAGTGGGGAGGTGGGAAGTTTACTCCACAAAAACAAGATATATTTACTAAAGGCAAAAGTGCAGTGCAGGTAAGCTTGTAATTGTTAGCAGGAAAGGAGAAAAGACAAATTTGACCATAAAATCAAATTAAATTCAAACTTTCTGTAATTTATGGTATCAAATATTGAATCTATTTACTTTAAGAAAACATTGCAGTTTTGGTTTAAAATATACACTTTTCATGGGTTATACAACAATTTTGTAAAATTGGACTACTGTGGATTCATTTATTTTGTTGGTACCAATTTTCGTGGATTGAAAACTTGCCTTTTCGTGGATACGTGATTTTGTGGTTTTGCCAAAGTCTGCATACAACCTGATAGAAATTTGTATTTCGTTGAATATTTAAATTGTTGTTCACCTGTACCAAAGAAACCCACAAAATTGGTACCCAATGAATAATAATGAATCCACAGTAGTTTTGGTAAAATCTGGAAAATTCTCTGTTATGAATTCACAGACAAATAAGGTAAACAAGGCTTTGCAAATATTCGTATTTTCTTATAGTCCTTCCTTTGAAGCTTAGAGAATTTGATTTATATTGATTATCATACAATTTATTATTTCTGTGAATCTATAGGGCCAAATTAGCCCCAGAATATACCGGTTTTTTTAGAAAAGTACTATGAGAAAAGAGAGTTACTCAGCCAAATAAATATAATGCCATCTAAAGTTACATTAAATTTTCTCTTACCTTATTTCTTCTACCTGTTTTCGTGCAAATAACTATTTTTAAATGTGAGTAAGAAATGCAAGTAGTTGTCCTTAACAATGGATAGATGACCATTATTTTCATTTTGATATAAAAAAAATAATAAAATTACCCATAATTATTGAGATTCTGAAACAGTGAATTAGCCCATTCCTAAATTTGAATTGACACAAACAGTAATTTGGCTTCAAGGTCAATAACTCATTTTTTTTTTACAACAGAATCAAAGCAAAGCACAAAATTTGATTAAAAAAGGTAAATACTTGGCACAGTCAAAAACATAACAGAGTTGTACTTGCTACGAAACAAGAGAAAAGATTAGAGACTCAATTTTCTTCCAGTTTCTAAAGCTTATACAAATATTTTCTTTTTTTTAAATGTACATATATTTTATAATTATACTTTCAATGAAACATTGTATATAATCTTACAAGCCCTCTCACATGTACAATTCTTGCCAGATTTTTATCAAACTTATATCAGAGTTTTACATCAGCAATGTCTCGGACAAGTTTGAAAATCAGTGCCAATCAACTTGCATTGCATTGTGGGGGACATAGAAACACCGGTCGTCCTTCCTTCTGTCTGGTCTTGTTAGCTCTCTCACCGGTACAATTCTTGCCAGATTTTTATAAAACTTATACTATAGGTTGATATCAGCAATATCTGGGACAAGTTTTATAATGGTGGCTGATCAACTTTTTTAAAAAGAGTTATGCCCCTTGGAAATAATAAATTTATGGAAAATGGCCTCGTTAGCACTCTCACTGGTACAATTCTTTCCAAATTTTTTTAAACTTATACTGTAGGTTAAAAGCAGCAATATCTCAGACAAGTTCGCCTTATTAAATTTTACAAAAATAATGGAATATAATCTATTCTTATAAAGATATCTAGATATATGTAACAGTTAATGATTGTATCATTGTAGTCTTAAAATACATTTTTGTAGCAATGAAGATATGAAGAGGAAAGTTTGGGAATTAAACACGCAATCCAGACGACTAAGATTACAGTCAGTAGCTTCAACAGAAACCGTACCAATCATCAAATCAAAATCTAGTGAGGCAAGTATTGTAACTGGAAAAGAAGAACACTTTCCTTACTTGGATCGGTAAATTCATTCTATCAATTTTGGATTATTATCAAATCAGTGATATTGATATTTTTATAACTGTATATACAGTTATTATAAGAGACTTTATTGCAGCATAAATCATCTATAAAATTTGTTTTGAATCAGATTTTTCGCTAGTGGTCAGTTCTATGTAAATATTATCAAGAGCTATTTTAAAACATGTAAAGGAGTGAAACAAGTATTGCTAAATTAGAACTTGTTGATAAGCATAAGGTAAAGTCACCTAGAGTGAGTTTTTGTTCATTTCAACACTATTGATTTATATACTTTATAGTTATTCAGATAACTATTGATCTAATTCATATTCAGACCAATTGCCAAAAAGTGTGGAAATGGATATTCTGTCAAAGAAGCTGCATGCATTTCAAAGGTCTTGTAAATTGTATGAAATTGAATGCGTTTCATACTTTGAAAATTCAACCACATATGTGAAAAAGTCTGAGCTTTGAAACAGATCAATTTTTATTTAAATACATGAAAATTTTTATCATACAACTTATTATTTTACCCTAAAATTGAAATTTTTTACTTATGTCTTAATTTTCCTTTAGCATTAAACCAAACCATTTACCCTAAGCAAATATTTTACTGTCCATTTTACTACACCTTCTAAGGCCAAACAGCAAACAAAACTAGATGCAATAATAACACAATATATATAAATTCCTTGTTGGGAAAGAATCATCTTGTATCAAAATATGGGGGCCTTGGTGACTGAGTGGTCTAAGTAGTCAAACTACTGTATCGCTAGCCTGTCAACACTAAGGTTGTGAGTTGGAATCACGCTCATGGCATGTGTGCTCGGCTACAATTGTAATTGACTTGGATTGTCAGTTATCCTACCGAAGGTCTTGTTTCTCTCTGGGCACTCAGGCTTCCTTCACGAAATAGCACAATAATGCTGAAAGTGGTGTTAAACACCAATCAATCAATGTATTAAAATATCCTGGTCAATAGAGCGGTTACTCATATTTTAATGACTATGACAAATGTTTTATTATTCCAACAGGTGTACCAGTGGGGAGGTGGGAAGTTTACTCCACAAAAACAAGATATATTTACTAAAGGCAAAAGTGCAGTACAGGTAAGCTTGTAGTTGTAAGCAGGAAAGGAGAAAAGACAAAATTGACCATAAAATCAAATTTAATTCAAACTTTCTTTTTTAATTTTTTATATCAAATATTGAATCTATTTACTTTAATAAAACATTGCAGTTTTGGTTTAAAATATACACTTTTCATGGGTTATACAACAATTTTTGTAAAATTGGACTACTGTGGATTCATTTATTTTTGTTGGTACCAATTTTCGTGGATTGGAGAAAACTTGCCTTTTCGTGGATACGTGATTTTGTGGTTTTGCCAAAGTCTGCATACAACCTGATAGAAATTTGTATTTCGTTGAATATTTAAATTCGTTGTTCACCTGTACCAAAAGAAACCCACAAAAATTGGTACCCAATGAATAATAATGAATCCACAGTAGTTTTATAAAATCTGGAAAATTCTCTGTTATGAATTCATAGACAAATAAGGTAAACAAGGATTTGCAAATATTCATATTTTCTTAAAGTCTTTCTTTTGAAGCTTAGAGAATTTGATTTATATTGACTTTCATACAATTTATTATTTTTATGAATCTACAAGGCCGAATTAGCCCCAGAATATACCTGTTTCTTTAGAAATGTACTATGAAAAAAAGAGAGTTACTCGGCCAGATAAATATAATGCCATCTAAAGTTACATTAAATTTTTCTCTTACCTTATTTCTTCTACCTGTTTTCGTGCAAATAACTATTTTTTAAATGTGAGTAAGAAATGCAAGTAGTTGTCCTTAACAATGGATATATGACCATTATTTTCGTTTTGATGTACAAAATAATAAAATTACCCATAATTCCTGAGATTTTGAAACAGTGAATTGGCCCATTCCTAAATTTGAATTGACACAAACAGTAATTTGGCTTCAAGGCCAAAAACTCTTTTTACAACAGAATCAAAGCAAAGCACAAAATTTGATTATAAAGGTAAATACTTGGCTCCGTCAAAAACATATCAGAGTTGTACTAGCTACGAAACAGGAGAAAAGATAAGAGACTCTCAATTTTCTTCCAGTTTCTAAAGCTTATACAAATATTTTCTTTTTTTTAAATGTACATATATTTAAAATTATACTTTCAATGAAACATTGTATATAATCTTACAAGCCCTTTCACATGTACAATTCTTGCCAGATTTTATCAAACTTATATCAGAGTTTAACATCAGCAATGTCTCGGACATGTTTGAAAATCAGTGCCAATCAACTTGCGTTGCGTTGTGGGGACTTAGAAACACTGGTCGTCTGTCCTTCCGTCCGGTCTTGTTAGCTCTCTCAGGTACAATTCTTGCCAGATTTTTATAAAACTTATACTATAGGTTAATATCAGCAATGTCTTGGACAAGTTTTATAATGGTGGCCTATCAACTTTTTAAAGAGTTATGCCCTTGAAATATTAAAATTATGGAAAATGGCCTTGTTAGCGCTCTCACTGGTACAATTCTTTCCAAATTTTTTTAAACTTATACTGTAGGTTAAAAGCAGCAATATCTCAGACAAGTTCTCTAATGGTGGCTGATAGACTTTTTTTAAAAGAGTTATGCCCCTTGGAAATATTAAATTTATGGAAAATGGCCTCATTAGCGCTCTCACAGGTGCAATTCTTGTCAGATTTTTATAAAACTTATAGTATACGATAAGTAATGCCCTTGAAGGTCTGTTTGAAATGTAATTTATTTTCTTTAACAAGATAATCAAAGATCTATTTCAGCAGTCTATAAAATATGTGCAACACGGGGGACATTGGAACTCTGTTCTTTTATTTTAAAAGAGTTTTTCCTCTTGGAAGTGTTTATTATATACAAAACTGCATTGTAAGCGCACTCACATGTACAATTCTTTCCAGATTTTTATCAAACTTATATCAAATTTTATATCAGCAATGTTTTGGCCAAGTTCAGGCTTTTACTTTTCTTTACTAAATGCTGAATATTTAATGTCGCTATTAACTTCTTTGGTTTGACCATGATGGGAATCAAATCTAAAACCTGCAAATAAAACAAGAATTTTATATTGATAAAAAATGTCATGATCAAAATAATCTAAATTATACTTTGAATTTATTTTAGGTAGCTGTTGGAAATTCCCACTTTGCTGTTGTTACCATGGAAAAAGAACTGTATACATGGGCAGTAAGTAAATGTGTTTAAAATGTATGGTATCAACATTTGTATACCCTTGCTTCACTGGGTGTATATTGATCATTGTTACCATAAGCATAATCCATTTTCATCTGGAAAGCACCAAAAATTACTATCTGAGAGTTATTTTGGGTGATTTCAAGAAAGAAAAATGGGGATTATGCTTAGGGTAACTAGATGGTTTATGGGGAGTTGGAAACGCCAAATCAAGCAGAAAATGATATGTCTGGGATTTCATTTGTTTATAGAAACAACTATTTATCATTGTTAAAACTTTTTTTACCACAGAAATTTAGGAGAAAAAATTCTTTTCGTCACTTGAAAATTTAGTAAGTTTCAAGTTGTATATGGTTATTTGTAGTATTTTCCGAGGAAAAAATATTCTTTTCTTGATCAAAATTTAATTGAAATGTGTTAACAAATGATTAATGATTTTTAGACACTTCACAAATACATTTCATTTGATTTTTTTTTGTATCTTGTATGCACTTTGTATTATTTTGTTTGCAAGTCCTTCTAAACAAAAAACCAGAGACCCGCAGCTTTAAATTAAACCTGCAGTAGCTAATAAAATTGTGTGCAGATATTATTTCATCTGAATGATTTTTGTTTTTTCCTGTAGACATTGACTTTGCCATAGCTGGGGAGTCAGGCGTATCAAGTCATGACCTCTGAACTCATTTGAATGAATGGAACTTATCTAAATTGTTGTCCCTAACTTTATGGTGAATGGAATTTGTATAATCAAAATCAAATGAACTCATTTGTATTCCTGGGGTATTAATTTCAGTTGATTTCATGGATTGTGGTTCTCTATGAATTTAAATGTTTCACAAAATACAAATTTCCTGTTGTTTTTCTCTTCCTGGTTTTCCTTTTTAGAACAGAACAGTTAAATTTGGCAGCAAAAGATGTATGAGTATATTGAGAGCTGTATATAAAACAATGGGTCTAAAAAGGATAGCCAAAACCATCCATGGTCAACTTTGTGTAAATGGTTTCATCTTTCTTTTCATGTTGTAATGAGTAAATTTCTTACATCAATTTAGAATTTATAGTATTCTCATTCTCTATACATGTACTGTAATTGAATAAAAGAAAAGAAAAGAAAGAAAGGAAACAAAAGGGAAGTAAAATGGAAGGAAAAAGCTGTGCATATAGATAGGTTGGATCCTATTAAATGAACACTAAAACATTTGTAATCAGCAAGATACTAGCTACTGTGGATTAATTATTATTTATTCAAGGAATACAATTTTCAGAAAGAAACATGAATGCATTTTTCTATGCTTCATTAGCAAACAATTTATATACAGATGAACCAAGATGGATATTTGCACATAATTTTTAAGCCTGATATAAAGTCTCTTTGACACTGGATGGTGGATTTTTCAATCACACCAAGCATGTTGAGTATACTGTTATGCATTGTGGTTTAGAAAGTTGTTCCAATAATGTCATGCTTAGGGTACACTAGGAATTGGTTAGGTGATCCATATATATAAGATTTACCCATTGATTACCATTAGAATATCTTGTATTTTCAGAATGTACAGGGTGGGACAGAGATTGTAGGACAGTTAGGTCAGGGTAACAAATCTGCATACAAAGCCCCACAGAAAGTTGAAGGACCAAGTGGAGCAGGTTTTATTCAGGCAGCTTGTGGAGAGGACTTTACACTGGCTGTTACGGTATGTGCACAGTGCAACTGTTGGATTATTGTAATTGCTGCTCATTGGATAAAGATGAGAGCTAAATCAATGTGATTTTAGGAAATGCTTTTCTTATGATACAGTCAGACTGGCTTTTTCCAAGGCTATGCATTAAAAACGTATGTGTTTCCTTTCTGTTAATATGGACTTGGCAATTCCTTTGTATAGATCTAAGATAGAGTCATAGATTCTTCAGTATCTTATCTCAACAGCCTCCTGTTTTTATTTTTTATCTTTAGTGATTTTAATGGGGGGTTCCCTTAGCAAAACATGGCAATTTCTTTTTGTTTTTATAAATTTTGTAAACTCTGCTCTTCAGTATATTTAGTTTCATATTTGTTGTTGTTATGAAAGCCAGGTTTATATACTTCTGTTTTGATGAATTTTTGTTTACATACATGATTAGACATACTTTTTTTATGCAGATGAAGGCCAGGTTTATGCTAGTGGGTCAGATTATTATGGCTGCCTTGGTGTAGACAATGACGAAGGTGATTCTGTACTTTCTCTGATACCAATAAACTTCTTCAGCAGACCTGTGGAAGAAATATCCTGTGGTGACAACCACTGTGTGGCACTTACTAAGGAAGGAGATGTCTATACATGGGGATGTGGAGAGTTTGGTAAGTAACTAGAGTTACCTCCTCTTGTGTGGCACTTACTAAGGAAAGAGATGTCTATACATGGGGATGTGGAGAGTTTGGTAAGTAAATAGAGTTATGTCCCCTGGTCTATTGTGATAATTATAAGCTGGTCCTTGACTGACTACTACACTGTGTTCATAGACAGCCGGTACAACCCAATGTGGGAGGCAGAATTCTGCCCTCGGGATTTTAACGAGATTTGACGTTTCGTTGTTACATGGCAACGCATCGTAGTAAATGGTGCCATTGAACATTTGGCTCTCATTGTGACGTAATAACATAAGCATTGTGACATTTAAAAAATTCAGGAAATGTACAAATGTGAAAGTTATGTATTTCTTCATGTTAAGTACACGTAATTTGATTGGACGAATATGTATCTGTATGTATTCTTCACCTCTAAAATAGGAGATTGAAAACAAGTCTCTTGACTAATCAGATTCTACAATAGAACGGCTCTGACCGGCTGTCTATGAACAAAGTAGTAGTCAGTTTGAGGACCAGCTTATTGTAATTACTGTTGTGAGTCTATTATAAGGAAGCAGATATCTGCAAGGTAAATAGATTTGGTAAGAGTTATCTCCCATTGTATACTGTGAGGTCCTTACATTGGCAGCAGATGTCTACTTGGGCATTATATTTGTGAAGTTACAAAGTAAGTTTCCCTTGTACTTTGCAAAAGAATCAATTGTCTACTTGGGCTTAGTATTTGGTAAGTTACAAAGTTAGCTCCCCTAGTACCTTGCTAAGGAAGAAAATATCTACTTAGGCAAGATCAGATTTGGAAAGTTACAAAATTTTCTCCCCCAGTACCGTGCAATGGAAGCAAATGTCTACTATGACATGAGATTTAGTAAGTTACAAAGCTAGTAACCCTTGTACCTTAAAATGGAAGTAGATGTCTGCTTGGGCAATGAGGTTTAATAAGTAAAAAAGTTACATCCACTCTTTAGAAATGTTGTGTTTACAACCACAAAGAGATATATGTATACATTAGATATGTAGAATTTTTGCTTTTAGAATTTTTCACAGAATTATTTCTCTTTGTTTGGTATGCTGTTGACAATCTGTGTGTGACCCTTTAAAATAAATGTTAACACATTGGATGTGAAAAGTCTGGCAAGTTACAGAGTTGTCCTCTCTTTAATTACCCTCACAAATAATTGAATTATATATAGGATAAGGAGAGTTTGGTAAGTTAAATAATTACCTCTTGTAGGCTCTTGAGATGTGTGTAGTGGGCATTCATTTCAGGTACTGGTGTATTGAGACTTGTAAAGTATGGGATTGTTAGGATTTGGTAGGTTAGAATTTATCTCCCCTTTATCATATGCACATAACTATTTCGCTTCGACATATGTTATTCTCCTCCACTGGGAGATTGGGAGATTTTAATGAAAGTTGTCTATGATGTGCTTTCAGAAGAGTAAAATATCATAATTAATTTTTTGTAATTACTACAAAAAATGTTGATAGAGATAGATAAAATTGCTTTTTGATTTCATGACTACCTAAGCTTATTGAGTATAATTAATCAATTTGTAGATACTGAAATAGGGGGGTATCAGTAAAATTGACAGAAAATTTTGTCGGAAAACAAGTTCATGAATGGTTCAGTTTTTTGCCTTGCAGTGTATCCTTCATGTTTCAAGAGCTCTTTAAGTTGGATTTGGAACTTTGAAATGTCAACAGATCAGGTGTTCTGAAATTTTATAGATTCTTAAAAAAATATTTATTACAATCATACATTTTGCATGCATTTTGGTAGTTCAACATTTTATATTTTCACAATCACTGTCACAAAAATATCAAGGTAATTTAATAAAGATAATATTTCTTTTACTGTTTTAGGTCGACTTGGTTTAAACAGTGAAGATGACTACTTTTCACCTCAAAAGGTAAAAATTTTATTTGATAAATTAAAATCACAATGATTTTTTTTATTTGGGTTTTAGGTTCTCTGAATGGCATAACATTGAGCAGGGTTCTCTCTAAGGCGAGTCTATGAGTCCAACACTCATGAAAATCTATCTGGGCTGATCATCATTTTCAAAACTGAGTCCAAAGGTGCATCAAGATTTTAAAATGTTGTATCAACTGAGCACAAATATCAATTCATATAAAAAGTTTAAGAACAATCTAAATTTGAGTCATTTCCTTGCTCTTTTTTGTCATGGAGACTGAAATGATAAATACTATACACCATGGCTGAAATTGATGAGTCCCTGAACTAGCCATCAAAAATTGTTAGTGAGAACCCTGATTGAAGTTTCTGAAGAAAAAAATGAATAGTTGGTCTTATGAAATGTTATGGAGTGTACACAGGCTAGTTCTGTATGAAACCTGCAATTTAGCTTGACACTAAATACTTAGGGTAGAAGGGAGTCTAAGTTTAAATCAGTAGATTTTTTTTAATAATTACTGGTAATAAAATGAAGTGTGTATCATGCTTTTTTCAAAAATATTATAAAAATTATGGGTCACAGGTTTTTATACACCCGTTTACAAGTTATGGGGTTTTATTCATTGAAAAAAGGGGGATTTTCCAGTTTTAGGACATTAACTCAAAAAAAAAGTCTTACAAAGCAATTACAATCCTCTCTCAAAATTTGCACATTTGATTAAAGGTATATCCTGCCACGTCCAGTCTGTGTTTTTATTTGATGTTTTTCTGCTTTGTATCGATCTGATGAGTTATGCCTTTTTCAACTGATTTTTATAGTTTGTTCTTATGTTGTGCTGTTATACCACTGTCCCAGGTTAGGGGAAGGTTGAGACTCACAAACATGTTTAACCCCGCCACATTCTTTATATGCCTGTTCCAAGTCAGGAGCCTGTAGTACAGTGGTTGTTGTTGGTTCATGTCTGTTATATTTGTGTTTCCTAAATTGTTTTATTATAAATTAGGGTTATTTTTCTCAATTGAATTGTTTCATATTTTTCATGTCGGGGCCTTTTATAGCTGACTATATACGGTATGGGTTTTATCATTGTTGAAGGCCGTCGGTTGCCTATAAATGCTTTCATCCACTTCATTTGAACTTTGGTGGATAGTTGTCTCATTGGCAATCATACCACATCTCCTTATTTTTATATAGAGATTGTTTTCTGCTTTTAACAATCTAAGATGTAGGAAGACACCCAATACACATAAAAACTCAAGTAGGTTTTCAAAATTGCATTATAAAATGTGTACACACATAGAAAACAAATAACATGTTCACTTATAATTATCCAATACATTTGTTTCTCTTGTTTTAAAGGTGAAAACCCCAGGAAAGCATTTGATCAAGCATGTATTAGGAGGAAGTGAAGGACATTCTTAATTACAACAACTGGTCGTGTTCTGGCCTGTGTAGTAATGAACATAATATTCTAGGATTTAATTCAGAAATGTCTGGACTACGGAAGAGAAAACAGGTGTGTAATTATTCAATTTATAAAATCTATTTTTAGTCATTTTTGTATCAGGATGTATTAAAGCACAATGAAAGTTAATAACTACTGTTAACTTAGAAATGTTTGCACTGTTTTTTATTATAGCGAAAATTGCAATAGAAATGGTTTTGCAAATAGAAAAATCTTGCATTTGGAGTTTCTACAACATTACTGGTATGTAGCGTTTCCAGAAAACGCATTGATTAATCTGACATTTTTGTCAATTTGACAACAATTTGAATATGAAATACACACACAAATACATATCTGAATATACAGTATTATGTTTTATTCCATAATTTACAGTAAGTTGTGATGTCGATGTCCTCACTGTGACTTTGAGATATGAATACCTTAATTGAAGAACTTTTTTTTTTGCTTTGAGAGTAGTCAAGTGTTTGTAAGGATTTGAGTCATAAATATCCCTTTTTTTTCCTTACCATATATATATATATAATTAAATGGACTAAATTAGTGCCAATGTATTATCAAAAAGGCTATTTATATATATATAGTCTTAAAGCCAAATATAAATATTGTATTTATGCAAGAGTTATTATTTCCAGTGTACAGTTAATGTTTCTTCGTTTAGTCATTCTCATCTTAATTTTCTATTTAAGAAATTATTCATGCAAGCCATAGATTTGTTGGAATTTTCACATGGTCTGGGCCATTATATTCCAATTTTATCTCGGCGTACATCTCTGAGTCTGCATTAAGTATAGATATATTGAGAATTTTATTACGCTGTTGTTTACAAAGCAAAAGAAGCATATTAGAATTATAAATAGAGCTTCACAAATATCAATTCATATAAAACGTTTAAGAAAAATCTAAATTTGAGTCATTTCCTTGCTCTTTTTTGTCATGGAGACTGAAATGATAAATACTATAGCAATATATAATAACATTTCATCTTCTCCCTGTTGGACTCACCATGGCTGAAATTGATTAGTCCCTGAACTAGCCATAAAAAATCCTTATATTGAGAACCCTGATTGAAGTTTCTGGAGAAAAAAATGAATAGTTGGTCTTATGAAATGTTATGGAGTGTACACAGGCTAGTTCTGTATGAAACCTGCAATTCAGCTTGACACGAAATACTTAAGGTAGAAGGGAGTCTAAGTTTAAATTGATAGATTTTTTTAATAATTACCAGTAATAAAATGAAGTGTGTATCATGCTTTTTTCAAAAATATAATAAAAATTATGGGTCACAGGTTTTTATACGCCCGTTAACGGGACGTATTATGGTATAACGTTGTCAGTCCGTCCATCTGTCCATCGTCAACATGTCAAACAATAACTCAAAAATGCTTTAACCAATTTGCATGAAACTTTGGTGAATTGTTTATATCTATTGACGTGAGCTCCCTTTTGTTTTTTACAAATTTTAGATTTTACTTTTCCGAGTTATGGGGTTTTATTCATTAAAAAAGGGGGATTTTCCAGTTTTGGACAATAACTCAAAAACACTTTCACCAATTTGCAAGAAACTTTGGTGAATTGTTTATATCTATTGACATTAGCTCCCTTTTGATTTTTATAAATTTTAGATTTACGTTTCCGAGTTATGGGGTTTTATTCATTAAAAAAAGGGGGGTTTTCCAGTTTTCGGACAATAACTCAAAAAAGCTTTGAGCAATTTTCATGATACATTGGTGAATTGTTTATATCTATTGACTTAAGCTCCCTTTCAATTTTTATAAATTTTAGATTTTAAGTTGCTGAGTTATGGGATTTTATTCATAAAAGGGTGATTTTCCAGTTTTCAGACAATATTTTTAAAAAAAGTCTTACAAAGCAATTACAATCCTCTCTCAAAATTTGCACATTTGATTAAAGGTATACCCTGCCACGTCCAGTCTGTGTTTTTATTTGATGTTTTTTTTTGCTTTGCATTGATCTAATGAGTTATGCCTTTTTCAACTGATTTTATAGTTTGTTCTTATGTTGTGCTGTTATACCACTGTCCCAAGTTAGGATGAGGGTTGAGCGCTCACAAACATGTTTAACCCCGCCACATTCTTTATGTGCCTGTTCCAAGCCAGGAGCCTGTAGTACAGTGGCTGTTGGTTCATGTCTGTTATATTTGTGTTTCCTAAATTGTTTTATTATAAATTAGGGTTATTTTCTCAATTGAATTGTTTCATATTTTTCATGTCGGGGCCTTTTATAGCTGACTATATACGGTATGGGTCTTTCTCATTGTTGAAGGCCGTACGGTTGCCTATAAATGCTTACATCCACTTCATTTGAACTTTGGTGGATAGTTGTCTCATTGGCAATCATACCACATCTCCTTATTTTTATATAGAGAGATTGTTTTCTGCTTTTTAACAATCTAAGATGTAGGAAGACACCCAATACACATAAAAACTCAAGTAGGTTTTCAAAATTGCATTATAAAATGTGTACACACATAGAAAACAAATAACATGTTCACTTATAATTATCCAATACACATTTGTTTCTCTTGTTTTAAAGGTGAAAACCCCAGGAAAGCATTTGATCAAGCATGTATTAGGAGGAAGTGAAGGCACATTCTTAATTACAACAACTGGTCGTGTTCTGGCCTGTGGTAGTAATGAACATAATATTCTAGGATTTAATTCAGAAATGTCTGGACTACGGAAGAGAAAACAGGTGTGTAATTATTCAATTTATAAAATCTATTTTTAGTCATTTTTGTATCAGGATGTATTAAAGCACAATGAAAGTTAATAACTACTGTTAACTTAGAAATGTTTGCACTGTTTTTTATTATAGCGAAAATTGCAATAGAAATGGTTTTGCAAATAGAAAAATCTTGCATTTGGAGTTTCTACAACATTACTGGTATGTAGCGTTTCCAGAAAACGCATTGATTAATCTGACATTTTGTCAATTTGACAACAATTTGAATATGAAATACACACAAATACATATCTGAATATACAGTATTATGTTTTATTCCTAATTTACAGTAAGTTGTGATGTCGATGTCCTCACTGTGACTTTGAGATATGAAAACCTCAATTGAAGAACTTTTTTTTTTTGCTTTGAGAGTAGTCCAGTGTTTGTAAGGATTTGAGTCATAAATATCCCTTTTTTTTCCTTACCATATATATATATAATTAAATGGACTAAATTAGTGCCAATGTATTATCAAAAAGGCTATTTTTAGTCTTTAAAGCCAAATATAAATATTGTATTTATGCAAGAGTTATTATTTCCAGTGTACAGTTAATGTTTCTTCGTTTAGTCATTCTCATCTTAATTTTCTATTTAAGAAATTATTCATGCAAGCCATAGATTTGTTGGAATTTTTCACATGGTCTGGGCCATTATATTCCAATTTTATCTCGAGCGTACATCTCTGAGTCTGCATTAAGTATAGATATATTGAGAATTTTATTACGCTGTTGTTTACAAAGCAAAAGAAGCATATTAGAATTAGAGCTTCACAACTTGAATATGGTTTATTCTTTATTCTGAATCATTTTAAAATGCAATGACACATTTCTTAAATCCATTAAAGGACTAACTAATTCTTCCTAACTTTAGGAGATTAAATTAGTGAAATAGTTATTGAATGTGGCCATGGTTTACATTTGGCATATTTTCAGGTGAGCAATGCAAGCTTTTAAGAGACTCAATTCATAGTGATATCCCATCAATATTGTGTATACCAAAGTTATATTATGCCTTGTATATTTTATGTTCCGAAGATAGTTACCCTTATACCCTGTGAATTTTTCATGTTCAAGAGTTATTATACCAAACCTCTTAATCAATCATATTATGTGATATGTATATTGTATATTCAGATTTATTATATTCTGTGTAAATTTTATATTCAAGAGTTATGATATCATGTGAATATTTTATATTCCAGAGTTATGATATAATTTGTATATTTTATATTATAGAGTTTTTCATGTATATATTTTATATTCCAGAGTTATGCGCTTAGCTTAGTTTCGATATGATGAGTTTAGCCCTTTCCAATTGACTTTTACAGTTTGTTATTATTTATAGATTATTACATGGCATTTTCCATATTGGCCCTGGTATCAGCCCTAGACTCCCATATCAAGCCAGAGGGTTTTGAATTTTTGTTGAAAATATCAAAAAAACATTTAACGAAAAAAATTTAAAAAATGTATCACAGTGAGTTAACAAAGTTTGTATCCCAGTGAGTAAACAAAGTTTTGTGAAAAGTTTAACAAATAATTAACAATAAATATATTAATTCTCAGAATTGTAAATATTAAACGACTTAAAGTGTTACATTTCCAATTAATGCTGACGAAGAATACAACATATCACTACTATGATTTGGAAATATGTTCTGCTTGAACTTTCGATGTCATACAACAATCACTTTTTCATTGTGTCGTCATATATTTTCTAAATTCTTTATGACGTCCAAATTTTACGGGAACTTTTGTGATTTCCACTGTTGATTTTTTACATTTTTTCTACAACAGCAGATTCGTAAATTTCTAAATTTCTTTTCATTGTGTTCTCATTTTTCATTTCTTGTATGAATTTACATACATCGTCATTTGATCTGTGAGAAACCTCTCCTGATCGTCTAACTGCTTAGGATGGCAACTTGTTTACAAATAGTTTTTGATTGACAGGTTACAGGAAGTTAAACTCGGGGGCTCGATATGGATTTCAAGGGCTGATATCGATATTGGCCCAGAGGGCTGATAACCAACCTTGACTTCCGGCTTCCATGCAAAAACGTACATATCAGTACAAAATATGTGATAAGTTCTGTTATTACATTTTAATTTCTGTCCAAGATTAGGGGTTGGATGTCAGAAACCTTTAATCCAGTGGATGTTGTTAGTAGCTGTCTTTTTCATTCATTGCATTGTAGTACTAATATTAATCAGGCTGTTATTTCCTCCTTTGAAACGTTTCACATTTTGTCATTAATAGGGCCTTTTCTAACTTACTACATGTGTATATGGTATGAGTTTTGCTCTTTGTTGAAGGCTGTATAGTTACCTGTAATTGTTCACATTCTTTGTCCTTTATAAAATAAGAAGATATGGTATGATTGCCAATGAGAGAACTCTCCACCAGAGACCAAATGACTTAGAAGTTTACAACTATAGGTCACCGTACAGCCTTCAACAATGAGCAAAACCCATACCGCATAGTCAGCTGTAAAAGGCCCCGAAATGACAAGTGTAAAACAATTCAATTGAGAAAACTAACTGCCTGATTTATGAACAAAACAATGAAAGAAAAACAAATATGATATACAGCAACAAACAGCAACCGCTGAATTACTGGCTCGTGACTTGGGACTGGCACATACAGAATGTCGCGGGGTTCAACTAGTTTGTTGCCACCAAACCCTCCCCCTAACCTGGGACAGTTGTGTAACAGTTCAATATAAGAACAGGTTGTTTTCAATGTATAGATGTGGAATAAGATTTTAAAAATTTCAAAATAGCCATCGTACCATAGAAATAGCAAAAATGTCAAAAAATTTTAAAATGCTCCAAGCTTAACGAACTTTACCGAAATGTCAACTGGCATGTGTAGAGATGCTCTTTAACTTTGGCATTTTCAAATTGGCTATCATTACCATAGAAACAGGAAAAATATGAAAAATTAAAAATGCTCCAAACTTTTACAAAAATGTTTGTTGTCATGCATATATTTATATTTCCATTCACTGTTTTAACATTTCAAAGTGGGTGCTGTAACTGTTGCAATTGGTGGACTGGGGTGACATCAACTATTGCTTGCATTTGCAATTCTAGTTTTTATTATTTTCTGTGTACATGTTTAATTCCAGAGTTATCATGGTTATGATAATATGTGTATATTTTACATTCCAGATTTATGATTCTGTATATTTTATATTCCAGAGTTAAGAATTCCTGTATATATTCTGTATTCCAGAATTATGATATCCTGAATATATTTTATATTCCAGAGCTGTAGTATACTGTATATATTTTATATTCCAGAGCTGTAGTATCCTGTATATATTTTATATTCCAGAGCTGTGGTATCGTGCATATATTTTATATTCCAGAGCTGTGGTATCCTGTATATATTTTATATTCCAGAGTTAGGATATCCTGTTTAGATCTTATATTCCAGAGTTATGATATCCAATGTATATTTTATATTCCATAGTTATATCCTGTGCATATCTTATACTCAATAGTTTTGATGTCCTGTGTATATTTAATATCAAGAGTTATGATATCCTGTGCATATCTTATATTCCAGAGTTATGATATCCTGTGTATATTTTATATTCCAAAGTTTGATATTCTGTGTATATTTTATATTCCAGAGTTATGATATCCCATGTAAATACACCTTCAGCACAGTAAAACCATTAGTACGCTATAATATAGTCTCCATAGCAACCAGTAACACACATTCAGCAGCCATAGATAGTAAGTGTATATTTTTATCTTTTTGGTTTTCAGCTACTATTTCAAAATAGTAGATCAAGTTTAATACAGTTGTTCACTCTTATAAGCCATCTTCCCCCAAAAAGGCCTCTATACTTATAAGACCTGTTTCAGTTTTTACTGGGTGCAGTATTTTTGACAAGCCTGCGATGAAAGTTGTGGAAGCAAGACATAGTAATCCTATATTCCCTTGTTGGTTGGGAGTTCATACCTTCATGAAAAAGGTTTTTGACAGTCAACCTGCCAGGTTCAATCCTTCACTGACAGGACAGGAATGACAGGTGAGACGCAAATAAAATTAAAATCAATATGAAATAATTTTTTGCATCAGTTTAAGCAGATATCAATGCATGTATTAATTGAACAAGATTAAACCATGGACTAACCAGGGTCAGAATATGAATTGTAGCGGGAAAAGCAAAAAGTTAACTCTCAGACTTTTTTAATAACTGTGTGTGTGCTTATACAATAGGCTTTTCCCTTTCACAATACTATTTGGCATTTTTCCCAATTACAGTTTTGAGTTCATTTCAAACTAAATAGATTGTGAAAAATGTTTATCCATTGCTTAAGTGAAGGTTTTTAGCTCACCTGGCCGAAGGGCCAAGTGAGCTTTCTCATCACCAATCCATCGTCGTCCGTCGTCGTTAACTTTTACAAAATCTTCTCCTCTGAAACTACTGGGCCAAATTTAACCAAACTTGGCCACAATCATCATTGGGGTATCTAGTTTAAAAATTGTGTCTGGTGACCAAGCCAAACAACCAAGATGGCGGCCATGGCTAAAAATAGAACATAGGGTAAAATGTAGATTTTGGCTTATATCTCTTAAACCAAAGCATTTAGAGCAAATCTGACATGGGTAGAATTGTTTATCAGGTCAAGATCTATCTACCCTGAAGTTTTCAGATGAATCGGACAACCCGTTGCTGGGTTGCTGCCCTGCATTGGTAATTTTAAGGAAATTTTGCGTTTTGGTTATTATCTTGAATATTATTTTAGATAGAGATAAACTGTAAACAGCAATAATGTTCAGCAGAGTAAGATCTTCAAAAAGTTGACATGACCAAAATGGTCAATTGACCCTTAAGGAGTTATTGCCCTTTAAAGTCAATTTTAACAATTTTTGTAAATTTTGTTATCTTTACAAAATCTTCTCCTCTGAAACTAGTAAGACAAATTTAACCAAACTTGATCACAATCATCATTAGGGTATCTAGTTTAAAAATGTGTCTGATGACCCCGCCTGCCAACCAACATGGCTAAAAATAGAACATAGGGTAAAATGCAGTTTTGGCTTATATCTCTGAAACTAAAGCATTAAGAGCAAATTTGACATTTGTATAAATGTTCATCAGGTTAAGATCTATCTGTCCTGAAATTTTCAGACGAATCAGACAACCCGTTGTTGGGTTGCTGCCCTGAATTGGCAATTTTAAGGAAATTTTGCCGTTTTGGTTATTATCTTGAATATTATTATAGATAGAGATAAACTGTAACAGCAATAATGTTCAGCAAAGTAAGATCTACAAATAAGTCAACATGACCAAAATGGTCAGTTGACCCCTTAAGAGTTATTGCCCTTTAAAGTCAATTTTAACAATTTTGGTAAATTTTGTAATCTTTACAAAATCTTCTTCGCTGAAACAACTGAGACACTTAACCATTTAACCAAACTTGGTCACAATCGTCATTAGGGTATTTAGTTTAAAAATGTGTCCGATGACCCTGCCTGCCAACGGACATGGCAGACATGGCTAAAAATAGAACATAGGGTAAAATGCAGTTTTTGGCTTATATCTCTGAAACTAAAGCAAAAGTATAACGGTTGCATTGATTTATGCATCAATTGTAAATAAAAATATCAGGTGAGCGACACAGGTTCCTTGGAGCCTCTAGTTTGTATGAAGTATCATGCAATGTAGTATAACATATTCCTGCCATCCAATTCCATTGATTGACTTTCTTTTATATGCCTCTTTGACGAATGAGGGACATATTGTTGTTATCTTACTTGTCTAACGTAGAGTACATGGTTTGTCACCTACATTCATCTTACTGTTTTTAAGCTAGAACTTTTATATTTAATAGGATTTTAGTGCATAATTTTTATACTTAAGATGTGCACTTTTGCAGGTTTTTGATATTCATTAAATTTTCCACAAATGACAGAATGTTGAACTTATTTTGATAATATTTAGCATGCAGGGTACATGGTTTGTCCGACAGTTTTTAAGCTTGAACTTTATATTATGTTGAGTGTTTGTAGATATATAAAAGGTGTGCATTGGTTTTTTTGGCATTTAGTTGGCAACGGTAAACACTAGGGATCCATAAGACTTTTATTTGAAAAATGAAAAATCTCCCATTTCAGATTTCATAAACAAAAGCTGTTTCATATGATTTGTCCTCACTGTCAATGCTTATTTCACTTGACACTATCATCATTCCTGTTGCTCTGTTGGTGTCTATTGCAAAATTATTTTTGATTCCATCAGCCTCTGATAGTATTGTCTTACAGGTTTTACCATCTGGTGATATTACCACGATTTTGTAGTTTCCACGAGAAGCTATATAAACAAAGCCATTCTTGTCTAATGTAAGTTGTCCTGGCTTTTCAATGTCATGGTGCATAAATGTCCAGAGAGTTTCTCCAGTACTTTTGTAGCAGCAGACTTTGTTTTCTTTACAGATGGAACCATAGATATTTCCTTTGAAAAATGCAACACAATTTGCCAGAATTCCTTTCAAGATTGTATTCGAGTCATCATTCAGATTTACTATAGTACTTTTCTTCATACTGCTGATGACCAACATTTGATTATCACTTGCTACTCCATCACAGACATGAGAAAGGTCAATTGTTTTGATAATTTTATTCTTTTCTACATCCACCAATGCTGTCTGCTTTTCCAATCCTAATGTGACAGCCACTGTATTATTTCTTACGAAGCAAGTATCTGGTGAGTATCTAGTGAAGGTCACTACTTCTCTCATAAACATGCCTTCATTACTGAACAGCAGCAGGTGACTTTGACTAATATGGCTATCAAGAATTAAATATTTACCATCAGGTAATATTCTACAGGCAAGTATATCAATAGGCTGCATATCTTTTGGAATTGTCAGCTGTCTTAACATGGATGGCTTAATTTGTTCAAGTCTAGGAATAGTATGAACTAGATACTGTGCTTGATCTTTTCTTCCAGCCTTAACTTGAAGAGTAAATGGGCTGGTATTGATATAAATATCTCCAAATGATTTGACATCTTTTAAAATTGATTGAAGTTCAGATGAGATAGTAACTTCTAGGTTATTTTCATCAAATTGGCCTCCACGTTTTAAACCTTCTGTGTATTTTGCTGCTTGTGATGCAGTTTTTTCAATTTCTGTAAGACCAATATACATTTGTAACTCGGTTGCATATTGTGTTATTTTAGAAAACTCGCTCTGCAATTGGCTGATCTGATTGGCTCTTTGTGTCAGTTGTTGTAAAAGAGTGTTTATCTTTGATTTTATGTTTGATTGTTTAGATTCGAGGTCATCCAGTATATTTTTTTCTATTTTGTTTAAGTAATCATCTATTGACTTCCTCATAGATTGAATTTTTTCTGCAGCTTTCTGTTTCTGAATATTGCTGGTTTCAATCCTGCTATTCAAATATTTTGTAATCTCTTCAACATTTTCCTTCATATCCTTCAAATCTTTTTCAAGAATTTGAACCGAGGCAGATGATTTGACCTGCTTTAGAATATCTGATAGTGGTTTCATTTCTTGACATTTCTGATGTTTATCAGTGACACACTGGACACAGCAGGGGCAGGCATGGAAAGTACAGTAAAGTTCAAACTTCTTCTTGTGGTCTCTGCACTGGCTACTTATATCTCGTATAAATTTTGGTAATTTATGGTAGTCTGTAGTAGACATGGTTTTGTGGTCATTAGATAATCTTGACTTTTTGTGATGCTTTCCACAGTCTGTACAAAGGAACACCTCACATTCTGTGCACCATGTGACAGCTTCTGTAGATGTTCCATCATCATCATAACAGAGAGTGCAGACGTTCCTATCTGATGAGGCCATATTCTCTCTTTATTTCTAAAAATTAAGAGTAGAAAAACTGTGTATTTTAAAAATATTAAAACATCAATGTTAATTTATTTAAAAACAAAGAATCAATTAACATTATGTTATACATACAACTTCTGTATATTTTATATATGAAAGATGTTTTAAAGAAATACGATTGAATAAAAGAGTTATTCAATTTCTCATATCAAAGCATCTGTGTGTGTGCAATTTTCCAAAGAAACTTCTTTGACACTAAAAATTGTGAGTGTTTTTCTATAATCATTAACTGGAAAAGAAAATTCACATGCAGTACTCTTTTTTTTTTGAAATGGTCAAAACATAGTGTTGTGCATCATTTTCAATATAAAAATGTAGGTTTTGTTTGTACTAAAATTTTGTAATACCTCTCCCTTTACTTTGAGTAGTTATGAGACCCCTATTTAAAGTAAATCCTTGTCCAAATCCTGTCCAATTCATAGCTTTTGTACCATAAAACTTAGGTAAAGCAAACTTAGTATGCAGTTGCATCTTGGGCTATGGGTGATCTGATCTTGACTTTGACCTTTGACCCCTATGATTGTAAAACCTTGTCTCATTTGTGTCCTGTGCATAAATTTGTACTGTAGGACTTAAATGGACAAAATTGTATGCAGAAGCATCATATTGACCTTGACTTTGACCTTTGACTCCTATGTTAGTATAACATTGTCTGATTTGGGAGGTATAAATCTTACTATACAAACAGCTCTACTTCAATCAGGTGTGAAGGAGTTGGATTGGGATAGGCAGCTTCAGTTATTTCGTGCATTCACTAATGATCTATTAAACCAATGCTTTTAATGTTTTAAAATTTTTATACATTTTTAATGATGACAAAATTAAGGTCAAGTTTCATATTGATGTTTTTTACTCTTTCCATTCAGGAATTATAGTCCTTGATTGATTTTGTTTTGAGCAGTAACTTATGAACAGTTCAACCAATGTTTTCTCCATTTAATATGATGTTACTGATGACAAAATTGGGTCAATTTTGATGATGATGAATTTCACTTTTGTTTTTAAGGAGTTATGGTCCTTGATTGATTAGAAATGGCACTCTATGTTTAATATTCCCTCCCAAATGGATAACATTGTTTTTGATGTGTTGTCCTGTAATGTGTCCCAAAGATAATTGTTGTTGACAGCAATCCTCATTGTGAATTCTGTAGGATTTATTAAATACTTAGATTTTAAGGTATAAAAGACATCTAATTTTATATGAATTTGGTTAAATATACTTACCATGAAATTACATTTATATTATATAGAATATGTTTGCTTTCAGAACATGTTCTCATCGCAATTAACTAGGTGATTAAAATTACATCCATAAGATGTACTCACCTACGTCATAATTTACCTGTGTAAAACACAATATCGTCAGTTTTAATTTTTGCGTTCAAGTGAGCGCATGTTTCGTCGACAAGGATTTTAACAGTCTACTGTTGAAAATCCTAATGTTTTAAAAACATTATTTGTTTTTGGAATATCGTTTACGATTAATTCAATGTTTATACAGCGCTTTTGTCAAGTTTCTGATATACACGTCAACATTACGAGTCTGTAACAACGACGACCTAGAAATTAACCTTTGTTAAGTCGCCATTTTCAAAATTTTAGTCCGGTGCGAGGAAAGGCAGAACTTTTCTGTCAAAATCGGACATGTTACATGAGTACTCCGTTTATAAAATAAACGTATGTTTAAATTCTTCTTCCACGCTGACCGAATTTTAGCTGTTTTGAGCACTCTACGAAACGGGTCATGTGGAAATTTCGGATGAGTTGATTGTTTACAGTCTTTACACGAGACGGAGTAAACACATCACTAAATTACAATCAGAATAGGTATTTTGACCAGATCTGATTATTTTAATGTGGATAACGTCCTTATGGGAGCGTAGACCACTATTGTCACCAAGTTCGGATGAGTTGATTGTTTACAGTCTTTACACGAGACGGAGTAAACACATCACTATTTTACAATCAGAATAGGTATTTTGACCAAATCTGATTATTTTAATGTGGATAACGTCCTTATGGGAGCGTAGACCACTATTGTCACTAGAACCTTAAGTGTTTCAATAAATTTCAATCAGAAATGGGAATTTGCCCATAGACGATTGTTTTTATTTGGATAACGTTCCATACAGGGAGCGTAGTCCAAAATTGATACTACTATTAAAAGTAGATAGATAAATCACAATCAAAATAGGGAATTTTGCCCAGAACTGATTATGTTTATTTGGTTAACCTTCCATTTAGGGAACATAGACCATACTTATTGAAAATAGAATGTGGTTGATGCAACACAAATAAAATTAAAATTAGAATAGGGATTTTGCCCAAGTCTATCTGATTACTGATATCGTTTCATCCAAGGAACGTAGGAACTAGAACAACATGCATGATTTTGGATCTGTACGTTGCATGCATTGTACAGATTTGATCTTTCCTAAAAATCATAATATTAATTGATCGCACATTGATATTTAAGGAGCATAGATCATTCTTGGAAATACAATTTTAGTATTTGACATACTGAAATAAAATTAAATCGAATCAGAATAGTGAATTTTAGTCCAGGTCTATCTGATTGTTGTAGAAATCGTTCCATCTAGATAACGTAGGTCTACCTTTATTGTGTTTAAAAACAACTTGCAAGCACAGGCAGGTTGCATGTTTAGTACAACACACATTTTGATCTTAGCTAATTTTGGTTGCACATTGATTTTGTGATGAACCTGGGAACAGTATATCTAATATATAAGTCAATATATATGTTCCTGGATGAACTAACAGTTCAGATAATATATTGAAAGAGTGTCTGCAAATGGTCAAGACAGATAAAAAACACTGAAATAGTACTGAGTTATTAGTACTTACAAATGTGTATGTAGTTTAAACATGTCATGATCAATACACAAAATTTATAATTATGTCCAGATTTAATCAGGACAGTAAATTCTTAGAAGCCTGAAATATTTTCTCGAAGCAGGAAACTGCTGTAAATTTTTCTTTACTGATAAATTATTCTCTTACAGATGTTAAGAAACTACTATTATGTTGAGTCAGTAAGAATGGAACACCATTCTAAAACCTGTTGATAGCTTGTGACAACTCGTATTATCAATTTTAATTTTCAAGGTCAGTTTATTACTGACAAGAAGAACATTAATATTATCAGTATGTAATGCTATGACCAATTGGTTGTTTGTGTGCATTAATGAAACAAAGATTTTATATGTTTTAAGTAAACATTAGGTTGTCTCTTGGGTTCAGAAGAGTTTAGGGATCATTGCCATTATGGTGCATTTCACAAAGACTCAATTCATGGAAATGGCTTATATTTTGATTACATAAATCAGAGTGTACATTGCCAATGCATATGACTTATAATATGTACTTGTGCTATTTTGCCTTAGTACACAAAAAGTGATAACATAAGACTTAAGGGTATATTTTACCCTCACCATATGAGAATCACTGACAAATAATACATGTATCTTCCAATCATGAAAGGAAGAGATTTTGGGAAGCTCTTTAAAAAGTAGAAAATTGCCTTTACATCTTGTTTTCAAAGCAATGACAACAAGTTTGACAAGATTCTGCTATCTTCATTGGGTCTGTTTTCAATCTTAATGTGAGATTGCTAGTTAAAACAGCTAATCAAACTGCTACAAGTTTTTCCTCGAGTTTATATTGAATTAGAAAGCTGAACTATAGAGGACTCAAAGATACTGATATATAAAAAAAAAAAAAAAACTAGATTATCATTAGGATTTGTTTTTTGAGAATTTAGATTATGAATAAAGGCATATCATATAGATTTTGCACAAATTAGATACAACTAGTAAAATATTACTAAATAAATACAGAAAATATAAAGCATTGTTGATGCAAGATTCATTAAAATACTAGACATTGACGTGGAGATTGGAGTAGTTTACAAGATTGAGCAATGAACTATCTAATACATCTCTTTATATAAATCTTCTTTTAGCTAGTCTTTACAAGATGCAGGAAAAAGAAGAGGTCTTTTGGGCTATATTGTACCAATAAACATATATATATATATTTCAATTGCTTCTCATATTTTAGCACCTGTAGAAACAGTTAATCTAAAAGCAAAATACATGAAAAGCAGTTTATTTAAAAGACTGATTAATAGTTAGCAAATAACATTAAATAGTCTGTTAGTATATAAGTGGAAGTAAAATGCAATACGATAATTCCATGATTATAAGTGCAAGACATTTGTAAATATCTAAATTTAAAATGTCACTGTTTATTTTTAATTTTGTTCATTATTACACAAAGAGTACAAAAATTCTAGTCTTGTCAAAGTCAAGTTGTGACTTATCTACATGTAGGAAGGTTTCCAAATAGATTGGGTGTGATTTAATCCCAAAATTGAGGGTATTCACTATTCAATTTTCATAATGACCAGACAATTATCTAACAAAATTTGCAGTTGCAGAAATAATATTAAATATCTGGCATAGAGTTAGTATTTTATGCAAGAATATACTAGACAAAATTGAAATCGTTTATTAACAGTTAGTTTAAATTTTTATTCAATATTGTTTTGAAAGATGTGATTATATAAATCCCATTCATTTTGTTTTGTCAAATCTGTGGACAAATGCAAAATTTTTCTGAGTGACTTTTAGTTTAACCAAATGACTGGGTTGAAGTCACAAAAATAATACCAAAGTGTTTTTGGTTAGTTTATATTGAACCATATCAGAATGTATAGAATTCAGATAAGGTGAACTAAGAGAGAAAGGAAATGAGCATTTCTGATTGTGAAACCATTTCTTAAACAACTAAGAACACTTATCAAAAGCAAGCTAGTACAAGTGTTTTCCATATTGTCAAACATGTGTTTTCTTTAAATACATGTTTAGAACTAAATTGACATGTTGCATGTTAGTATTTCTGATTGCGAAATATTTTCTGAAACAAATAAAACAATTGTCAAGAGCAACAGTTTAAGAGTTGTTCAATATGTCAAACTTGTATTTCTTTAAATTTGGATCTGTGCATGGCAATTTATAATTTTAAAAAATCATGGCTTAAGGTTCACATTGTAGACAGTATACCATTGTGAGATATTAATTAGAAATGTAAGAACAACATTGACAGACAGATTTTTCATAGTTTGAGAAAATCATCTGTCGGCATTATTTTGGCTTATTAGGACAACAGTTTTGGCTTGCTCAACATCCAAATGCTCTGTAGAAGCATTATGATACCATTGGAAAACATTTATACTAAAACATTTCCACTGATTTGTCCATTTCTTTATTTTTACGCTTAAGTAGTCTAATACGAAACACAAAGATAATGTTTGTTCATTGTTGGACTGGTAGACATTGTATTCAAAGGTTCTACCACTCATATAAAATTTCTATCAGAATTTAAAATTTAGTTGGTTAACTTAGGAAAATTATCATGTCATTCCTATAATGCAGGACTTCTCTTGACAAAAAAAAAAAAAAATATTTTCTTTCTAAATCTATTAGATATTAACAAGAGTAGTATATCTAGAAGAATATGTACTCAAGGAGACTATAACTTCAAAAAAGTTTATAGATTGATCCAGATTTAGCATAATCATGAAACAACTTTCGTTTGAATCTTTATTATACTTTGTTGGTAAGGACACTTATTTACAAAGTATATTTTATGATTATAATTCTTTGACAATTAAGCAGAAAAGAATTTATTTTGAAAGATATTGATAATGATCAGCAGTCATATATTCTCTGTTATTATATAAAACTATAGAAAACAATGGAAAGTTAGATAGAAGCTAATTGTTTTAAATAAACTAAAGTTTTGAAAACTAATATTTCAAAGTTGAAAAGTAAATGATACTAAGGTTGGATTACTTCTTGTCGATTTGTACAAGCAATAAGAACAACCTATTCACATGACAAATTAAAAATAAATAAAATAAATGCTTATTTACTGTTGCAATAACATTACAACACATTTAACTCATAATGTAGGAGCTTTAATGAAATAATTTCTATACTGGCCTGCAGATTATTTATTCAAGTCTATTTTTGGCAAAGTTTTATTTATGCAATCTGCAGAGTTTTGCCATTGATACATATAGTTATACAGCATAGCATTATTGTGTAATAAATTTAAATTTTGTAATTTCGGTTTTGACTATTTTCAGTATTTACAAAATTTAGTGGAGTTATTTTTAACAATTTTGACATAGCTTTTATATGTTGGAAATTGTATATGTGTGAGAATTTATCCTCCACCAAAATAAAACACTGCTTGTTAATCAGTGAATATTCTATATAATATATATTTAACCAAATTCATATAAAATGGTTATTTTTGAAATCTCAAGAAGAGATTTTATATGAATTTATAGGGTTAAATATACTTACCACAATCCACCACCACCCCTAGTATAAATTCAGTTTTTGTTTCACACAATTGAAATTATTCAATTAAACGACAAATTAAAACTGACGATATTGTGTTTTACACAGGTAAATTATGACGTAGGTGAGTACATCTTATGGATGTAATTTTAATCACCTAGTTAATTGCGATGAGAACATGTTCTGAAAGCAAACATATTCTATATAATATAAATGTAATTTCATGGTAAGTATATTTAACCCTATAAATTCATATAAAATCTCTTCTTGAGATTTCAAAATAACCATTTGTTGTGATTGAAACCAATATATGTTGTCCTGCACATATCTTCTGTGTTTTTTTGTTTGTTTAGATGAATGTTTAATTAATGACTACCCCAAATCTCAAAAGCATTCTTACCTGAAATGTTTTGATGGGTGGTGCTCACTTTATTGAGAAGTAAAAAGGCAAATAATTGGTACACCTACCTTGCACTATTGATTCAGATTAAGATAAATGAAAAGTATACATTTAAATGATTGAACATATTACAATATAGAATAGATTAGATAGCTGTCAAGTTAAAGATTTTGTGATATAGAATTATTATGATATAATATTATGCAGTTAGTAGTGACAGAGAGTAATTTAAAACTCCAGATGCATACCCCAAAACAAATATTGTTTCTTCAATTTAAATTTGAAAATTTTTGGTTCATTGAGTAAATGTTTTAATTATTATTATGCCCAAGGAACAAAGTTGCATAGGTTTCAATGTTTTGCCCTACATATCCATCTGTCTATCCTCACTTTGTTGTCACCATGCTAGCACATTCATTTTGTCACAAATTATTGGAAGTTTTCCACTCATATATATTAAGGGTAAAGATGAGTTCCATAATCAGGAAAATGTGAAGTGGGGTACCATTTTCTCAGTAAAGGGAATAGGGAAAATATCAAATATTATATCCTGAAACCCTGAAATAGCATCTTTCGTTTATTATTAAATAATCTTCAAATTTGAAAGAAGGTTTCCACTAATGAAAACCTTGAATGAGTTGGATAATCAGGAAAATCAATGTTTATGGACCATTTCAGTAGACTTGTTAATATATCTGGTAGTAATTCTTATTGTCTGGATAGTGCCATATTTTTATCAGGTCATGTTCAAATTTGGATGATGGCACCACTCATCAAACCTCCAGTGAGTTTGATAATTGAAAAAATCTGAAATGAGAGACCTTTTTCAGTAGGGGGACATGTAAAAAATATTCCTTATTAGTTCTTGTTGCCAGGACTTTCAATTCTTATCAGGTCCTGTCAAACTTGTACTCCCTCAAAAACTCAGCTGAGTTTGATTATCAGAAATATCTTTAATCAGGTACCTTTTCCAAAAGGGAAATATCACATATATAATCTTGTCAATATTTTTTTATCAGATCCTCTTCAAATTTGTATATCAAAGGTTTTCTTTCATCAAAAATATTGAATGAGTCTGTTAATCAGTCAGGGGTGTAACTTAAACAAGTAATTTTTTTTACTTATATAGGTAATTTTGTTTATAAAATGACTCAATAGAGTCATTTAAATTTCAATAGAAGCATTTTTAATATAGTTTTCATGAATAGATTAGATTTGAGAGGTATGTTTTAAAATGATAAAATGACTCAATAGAGTCATTTATAAATAGAAGCATGGACTTAATATAGTTTTCATTTTATTAGATTTGAGAGGTATGTAGAGATAAAGGGTTACTTTAAAAATAATGACAAAAATATTACTGGAATAAGTTATTTTATACATCTTTGAAAAAATTAGTAATAACACTTATTTAAGGAACATATGTAATTGTTTTGGTTTACAAATTATAAATAACTTCAAGTCTTAATTAATTCACAAGTTTCTATCTAACTTCTACCTTCAAATTTTCTACCTTCAAGATTTTCAAGGAAAATGACATTTTAATAGTCCCAAGAGACCAATCTTTGACCCAGAAGCATCCATATGAAAGATAAGTGCATCAGAAAGGCAATTAGTGTTTCAGAAGGATTAGAATTTATATTTCATGGGAAAAATAACCAGATGACTGTGAAAATTTGTTAAAGCTAGTAAAATCTGTATAATTGGACACCTATAAAAATAATATTTAGAAAAGTTACTTATATAAGTAATATTTAAAATAGCCTTGTTTTTAACATTACTTGTATAGGTAATTTTAAAACTGTTTAAGTAATGCCCCTGACTGTTAATCAGAAAAATCTGAAATGAGGGACCTTTTCATCTGAAAGGGGGCTTTTAAAAATATCACATATTAATTACAATGGGGATTTAGGTGAGCAGGTTCACATCAAATGCAATCAAACTGAGATTGAAAAAAGGGGGTACTCAAAAAGCAAGATAGTCCACCCTCACCTCATATTTTGATATGGCCTTCAAATACGGAGTTTTGGGGTAAATATTGCATTCATGCAATTAAAACCCTTATGATACCTTTGATAGTTAAAACAACATAGTACAGTGAAGTGAACATTCTTTAGACCCAATTCATGCATTTAATCAATGATATGTATTACACAGATATTAAAAGAGATTCGAAAGATACCAAAAGGACATTCAAACTCATAAGTCGAAAATAAACTGACAACACCATGTCTAAAAAAGAAACAAGACTAACAGACAACCAACATAGGAAACGAAAGACTGAGCAACACGAACCCCACCAAAAACTGGGAGTGATCTCAGGTGCTCCGGAAGGGGTAAGCAGATCCTGCTCAACATGTGGCACCCGCCGTGTTGCTCATGTTAGTACAAAACCAGTAATAAGTCTAATTCAGTAGGTCACATTAGGGGAAAGGGGGCGAGATTGTAGTTACGACATTTGGAACATATCCGCTATCACCGTGAAACGGATATTCCATAACAATCAACCAACTCGTGATGGTGTCTGTAAAATTTACAAAAGGACGATTTCAACCTCACCACTTGGAACTCTTGGTTAAATAGCTTCCTTGTGAGCAGCAACCCTCTATCAAGGAAATCATGATAGGAAATACAAACCCTGGAATATTGTATCATCTGGGAGATATATACCCAGTATGCAAGCGCTGCTGGAATGTTGCTACATAGGAACGGAGAGATCACAAAATTGGAAAGCTGAAATCATCTCTTTTGTCATAAAAGTTTTGTTTTCAACCAACCCTCATTGTCAATTTCTAGATGTAAGTAAAAATATTAGGCAGACTTAACTGTATCTGTTGTATCCTTAATCTCAAGTTCAATGGGATAGATGCGTTCAACATAGTCAACAAATTTTGAATTATTTAGTGAGAGAACATCATCTATATAGCGGAAAGTAAAGTTGAAGGGTACTGCTTACTTCTTTTCTTTCTTCCTAAGAAGGTCCTGTATGAAGTCAGCCTCATATGAATAAAGGAACTAGTCGGCAAGAAGAGGGGCACAGTTGGTTCCCACGGGGATGCAGATTGTTTGTTGAAAAACATGTCCTCCAAATGTAACAAATATGTTGTCAATCAAGAAATCAAGCATCTTGATAATGTCCATTTCAAAGAATTTTTTGTTTGAATCAGAGTGATTTTTTTACAAAGTAGGATTTATCCCTCCATAATACAAGATACTTGTATCTACGTTGGCAATTTTTTTTGATGAACCAAAGCATTACCAACTCGTTCAATTTGTCTTTTAGTTTGGAATGGAGAATACTTGTGTAAAGTGTAGAAAAGTAAAATGTTTTAATACTATTGCAAGATGAAAGAGTCTTAGATTGTATGTATGCTAAAAGATCTTTGTAAAGTATACACAATGGTGTGTATTTGAATAACTTTACTTGTCATAGAAACTGTTGTGTTAAAATTACATAAGTTTTGCATGGTGTATGAATCTGTTATAAAAAAATAGGTTCAACTACAATTGTACAATTATGAACAAAGGAAGATAGCTCAAATTTAGAATAAATGATCAATGTTTAACTTTACAATGCTTCACATTGCAAAATGAAAGCAGTGCTCATATGCACTTTGATTTCACCATTTGTCTGGGTGCTATTTAGAGATTCAGAAATGGTATAGGTACTTGCTTTTCTATTATTAAATACCACAGGTAGACCTGTCAATGCATTTTCTTTACTTGGATGGAGAGTTGTCTCATTGGCACTCATACCACATCTTCCTATATCTATTGGCACATTTTAGTTACTGAAAATTATAACTGCATGCAGTGCTAGCAATGATTTCCCTCAAACAAGTTTTCAAATAAAGATATTAGCTAAAACAAGTACAAATACGAACCTATTCAAGTACACCTTCTAGGGTGCGCTTGACTTTAGTGACTCAGCACAAGGTTTTTTGGATTGTAAAGGTTGTTTAGGGCTTTTTGTAAACAATAAAGGCTAGCACAACACGAAAAAATAAGTGAGTAATCTCTGTTTCAAATGTTATAACAAAAATCTATGTAATAAAGTTTGGGGGTTTTCTGTATAAAGGAGCCACAAATCTGCATTTTCCATTAAATTCAATGAAACAATAAATATTATTCATCTGAACGACGTTTCCGTTTGGGATGTGTACAAAATGGCACATCTCTTTTATTCAGTACTTTTGCTGTTTTGATATTATTGCACTTTGAAAATTTCGTAATACACATGGCTACAGAAGGGGTCATTAACCGTAAAAGACTGATGTAAAATACCACATTTTATTTATTTCCTCAGATGGAGTTGTACATCTTGTTCCAAAATATATGTTTGTATTTTTGAAAATATTTCACTATAATTTTGAACAATTCATGATCACTACTGTCTTTTAGTAATAGTTTTAGTAAGAATGAACATATCATGTTCATCTAAATGTGAGTTGTGACATATCAAACCAATTTAGTTTATTGTTTTGTTATAAATCAGGCTATTGAGTTGTTTCCAAATTTTATCATGTAGGGGCATTTTAAAGCCGCTTTTATTATATACAAGTAAATTTTATGTGTTATAATAAATGGAAATTGTACTGAGTCAACAATCCATGATGATATCGCTATCAGTCGTGGTTGCAAAGGCTTAATCAAACCCTGATGCTATATACCTTGTATACAGATGCATTATGTTACCAAAAAATTTGTCTCTCATATGTCTGTTGTCCTTGAACCCATTTTCATGGTTCATTAAAGCATACTTTTTATCATGTGAATTTCTCACTTATTATGAGAAAGATAATAACTACATTTGGTGTATGGGATCCTTGCAACGTCTACATGTCCACCAGACAGGGTTCAAGTTTTCATGGTCAAATCTGTATCTCAGATGCTATAAGGAATATGTCAACTATATTTGGTGTATGGAATGGTTGTAACATGTACATGTCTGACTGGGAGATTTCATTTGACCTCCACCTCATTTTCATGGTTCATTGGTCAATGTTATAGGTTTTCATGGTTTTGGACGTTATCAAATACTATAAGCAATAATTCAACTATATTTACTGTATGGATGATTGATAGGCGTGTCTGTCTGTCTGGCAGGGTTAATCTGACCTTGGCATCATTTTCATGGTTCATCAGGCAATGTAAAGTGTTCATGGTTATGTTTGTGTTTCAAATACTAAAAGCAATAGGCCGGGTATCTTTGGTGTATGCAATGATTGCCATATTTCTCTCTATTATTTTTCTACCTTAGGACAGTTAAAAATTAATATTTGAAAATTATTTTTTCATCTCTTCTTGCTTGAAATGCTTACTTTTTTTTAATTATATATCAATATCAAATATCATCATGGATTCCTGATATAGTTGAACAAATTGATACGTATTGTGAAACATATGGCTTGTGATTAGACTTAATACTAAGAATGAAACAAGAGGGGTATATGGCTTGGCTTGAATTGATATAGTATAATACATTAAGATATCAATGGCTTATTTCTACTTCTACCAATATGCGCCACCATCAATAAGTTGATTATTTTGCCACTTTTGGATGCGCATTTAAAATTTAGACAACAACAAGAAGAAAATAATTATTGAAATTGATTTGAATTGTGCTATACATCATATATACAGTGAATTTAAAAACATCTTGGCGTTGATCTAGTTCATCTCATGCAGGTTAGTCTTGAAGCATTCAAGACTACTTGCATTGGTGGCAGTATGTGGTAGGGCATTCCAGTCTCGTATTGTCCTTGGGTAAAATAAATGCAATGTAAAAATAAAATTGAAGTTTTAAATTATTTTCAGTTAATACTTAACCATGTGAAAATGTTTTGAAACTGTTTGATTTTAAAATATAAAAAATGTCCTGTAAATACTTAAATTCAGATAAAAAAACTTATGACCTGAGATTTTCTTCTTCAATGCAGGTCATGACCTGCATTTTCATTTTCATAGGTTGACATGTATGGATTGGATAATGTACATGTTGTCTGGCATGGTTCATCTAACCTTGACCTCATTTTCATGGTTCATTGGTCAATGTTCAATTTTCATAATGAGGTCTGTTTCTCGGATACCATAAGCAATAGGTAAAATATATTCAGAGTATGGTATGAGTGTAAAGTGTACATGTCTGTCTGTCTACATTCATGTTAAATAAAATTTATGTAAAAGTTACAGTAAAAACTTTCATGTTCCACACTTTCGACTAATTCAGTAATGATAAGGAAAATAGGTGCAACATTTCAGCATGTACACTCTTATTTTTCATAAGTCTAGGAATAAAAATGTCTGTTGAAAAATAAAAATTACCTAGAAACTTCTTTTTATGTAATGATGACGTGTGTAAAATTTGAGCATTTTCAGAGAAAATTGCTATTATTTCTTAACTAGTTGACCAGGTTTTGTATAATTTGCCAAATTATGTTACTGTTGGTAAATAAGAAGACTTGTGACTCTTGGTAAATAGAAAGACTTATATGGATGGAGAGTTGTCTCATTGGCACTCATACCACATATTCTTATATCTATTATAACTCTTGGTAAATAGGAAGGCTTATAACTCTTGGTAAATTGGAAGACTCTTGGTACTTATAACTCTTGTTAAATAGGAAGACTCTTGGTACTTATAACTCTTGGTAAATAACTCTTGTTAAATAGGAAGACTCTTGGTACTTATAACTCTTGGTAAATAGGAAGACTTATAATTCTTGGTAAATAAGAAGACTTATAACTCTTGGTAAATAGGAAGACTTATAACTCTTGGTAAATAAGAAGACTTATAACTCTTGGTAAATAGGAAGACTTATAACTCTTGGTAAATAAGAAGACTTATAACTGTTGGTAAATAGGAAGACTTATATAATGATAATAAATAAATACTTTATTTAAAGAGGGTAAAATCAGTTAGTACAATACTAATCTCCCTGATGCCCCAAAAGCAGTTTGATAAGATTTATCATTACTATCTTCACTTCCATCACTTCCATCACTATCATCACTATAATCACTTATATGACTTGACACTATCATCATTCCTGTTTCTCTGCTAATGTCTATTGCAAAAGGAGATTTTATTCCATCAGCTTCTGAAAGTATAGTCTTACAGGCCGTACATTGACCTATAATGGTTTACTTTTATAAATTGTTATTTGGATGGAGAGTTGTCTCATTGGCACTCACACCACATCTTCCTATATCTACTTACCGTCTGATGATACTGTTGTTTCCTCGAGAAGCTATATAAACAAAGCCATTTTGTCTAATGCAAGACCTCCTGGAGAGTCAATTTCTTTGTGCTTAATTGTCCAGAGATGTTTACCAGTACTTTCAATACAATATACTTCGTCTTCATATATATATTTCTTTTGAATAATGCAACACACTGTGCCTTAATTTCAAAGATTGTGGCAGACATATCACTCAGATTTACTATTGTACTTTTCTCATCACTGCTAATGACCGATATTTGACCATCACTTGCAACTCCATAACAGACATGAGAAAGTTTTATTGTTTTTATAATCCCTTCCTTTCTACATCAACCAGTGATATCTGCTTATATGATCCTAATGTGACAGCCACTGTATTAGTTCTTACAAAGCAAGTATCCATTGAGCATCCAGTGAATGCCACTACGTCTCTCAAAAACATGCTATCATTACTAAACAGCAGCAGGGGACTAATGGAATACTGGCTATTAAGAATTAAATATTTGCCATCAGGTAAGATTCTACAGGCATATATGTTAAGTATAGACTTTATACCTCCTGGAATTGTCAACTGTCTTAACATGGATGGCTTATTTTGTTCAATTCAGGAATTGTTGGAACTAGGTTCTGTGCTTGATCTTTTCTTATAGTCTTAACTTGAAGAGTAAATGGGCTGGTATTGATATTAATATCTCGAAATGATTTGACATCATTTAAACTTGAGTTAAGTTCGGATGAGACGGTAACTTTTAAGTTATTTTCATCAAATTGGCCTCCACTTTTTAAATCTTCTATGTATTTTACTGCTTGGGATGTAGTTTTCTCAATTTCTCTCAGACCAACATACATCTGTAGCTCAGTTGCACATTGTGCCATTTTGGAAAACTCATTCTGCAATTGGCTAATCTCATTGGATCGCTGTGTCAATTGTTGTAGAAGAGTGTTCATCTTTAATTTCAGTTTTGATTGTTTAGATTCAAGGTCATCCAGAATGTCTTTTTCTATTTTGTCTAAGTAATCATCTATCGACTTCCTCATAGATCGAATTTTTCAGCAGCTTTCTCTTTCTGAAAATTGCTTATTTCAACCTACTGTTCAAATATTTGATAATCTCTTCAAAATTTTCCTTCACATCCTTCAAATCTTTTTCAAAAAGTGGAACTGAGGCAGATGATTTAATTCGTTTTAGAATGTCTTCAAGTGGCTTCAAGTCTAGACATTTCTGGTGTTTATGGGTGACACACTGGACACAGCAGGGACAGGCATGGGAAGAACAGTAAAGTTCAAACTTTTTCTTGTGGTCTCTGCAATGGCCACTTATTTCCAGCATAAATTTTGGTAATTCATGGTAGTCTTTTGTAGACATAGTTTTGTGGTCATTAGATGTTCTTGATTTTTTGTGATGTTTTCCACAGTCTGTACAAAGGAACACCTTACATTCTATGCACCATGTGACAGCTTCTGTAGATGTTCCATCATCATCATAACAAAGGGTACAGATTTTCTTATCTGATGAAGCCATAATTCTCCTTTATTTCTGAAATTATTGCGAACCCAATGAAAGTTTTCCACAGTGCCATCTCTATCATTAGGATAGATTTCTCTTAGAAGAAATTTAAAGGTCCCAGAGAAAGACTACACAGATAACAATAGCTATTGTATTTATTCAATAGGACAGGTGAACTTACAAAAGTTTAAATACCTTGACCAGATAGAGATGGCATTGTGGAAAACTTTCATTGAGTTCGCAATAAGAGTAGAAAAACAGATAACAGTGTTTTGCAAAAATATTTACTAATCAATGCAAGCATCACAATTACCTTTCATCAACTTGACAGAGAGAAAATACATGTAGCAATGATAGCATGACTTTCAGAATATTTGAAATATTATGGATATTGTGAGATTTATGCTTTTAAAATTTGCCATTCTGATCAAAATTTTGGATGATAATCTGAAAGAAGAAAAACAGTTTCAGAAATTTAAGGGATCCAGTATACTTTATATTTAAAGAAGAGATTACTTTATTAATAGGAATAATCTGATATTAATGTAATGGATTTTCAGCTGTAATCATTGTCCCTCCCAGAACATGGGGAGGGGACAAAATATGCAAATGTCAGTCAGGTCTTGTAAGCACCTGACATGAACAATTTTGCCAGATTTATAATTGATATTTTAGGCACTCTTATGCCTACATTTCTTTTCAGAAAAAAATGGTAGTTTTTGGCCAGTTTGGATGATCTAAAATAGGCCTATATTAAAATAAGGAGTTGTGGTATGATTGCCAATGGGACAACTGTCCACTTCAGTCCAAAGGATGTGGATATAAGCAACTATAGGTCACTTTACTGCCTTCAACAATGAGAAAACTCATACTTTATAGTAAGCTATAAAAGGCCCCATTATGACCAAATGTGAAACAATCCAAATGAGGAACCAAAAGCCTAATATATGACAAAACAATAATTGAAAAACAAATAAGACAGACAGCAACCAAGGACAATGACTGAATGACAGGCTCCTGACTTGGGACAGACACATAAAGAATGTTTATGCCCTCAACCCCTATCTCCTAAATTGTGACAAATCTGCAACAGCATAACATAAGTGCAAACTGTAAAAATCAGTTTGACTCATCAGATTGGCAAGAAGCACGAAAAACGTGTATAGTATAGTTATATCAGTGAATAGGTGTGTTGGTGAGGAAAATTGATACATACTTTGTGTTATTAACCACTACAGTTTTCAACCCATATCCTTAAAACTTGACAGATATATTTCACACATATTTAAAGTTGTGCATCTGTTATTACGGAATTGTTTGAAGAATATTTTCCTGACTTGGGAGCTTAGTTATTTTAAGCAAAATTTACCAAAGACGTTATTTTGTAAAATCATCAACTTCTACAGTTTTCCACCCAAATCCTCGAAACTTTATATGTATATTGTACACATATTGAAGTTGAGCACCTGCTATTATGGAATTGTTTGAGGATAAGTTTATTATTTTTCATAATTTGGACTTTTTATTTTTAATTATTTAGCAACATTTACATAAGATAGGAATTATTTTGTGTAATCAAATCTTTTAATTTGAAATTCCTTCTTTATCTCATTTTATACCTTTCAAAACAGTGTATGAGTCTGTTAATCAGAAAAATTAAAATCAAGGTACATTTCTTTGCCATTGGGGGCTTGTTAAAATATCCAATAATAGTTATGTTTGATGTGAGGTATGTGAGCTTGCTGACTAAAGGTTTTTTATATCAGGTATTCACATCAAACGTAATCAAATCAAGATTTGAAAAAGCGGAAGGTTTTGATCTCAAAAAGCAAGACAATCTCATTCTCATAATATGTTGATATTTCCTAAAAAGAAAAAGGAGTCAATGAATTTGGTTGTGTCTTTGTTGTTTTTATATCCTGTACATAATTAACTGCTGATGATCTCTGTTGAATTTCTTTATCATTTGTCTTGATGATATTCAGAGCTTCACATAATTGGTACAACTTTTCAGAATACTTTGCTTGACATGCCTTTCAACTTTGTGTTTCATTTGGCCTTTCAACTTTTTAATTATTTAGCCACTGATCATGAGTCTTATGAAGACAAAACATAAATGTCTGGCATATCAAATGAGTTTAAATTTACCTGTAAATGCATTTTTTATTTGCTGTTGGATTGCTATATCATGAACATATACCCTGATCTCTGAATGCTTTCTTACCAGTAATTTTGTGGTAGATGGTGATCAGAAAAGGAATTTCTGCAGGAAGTGAAATGTCCAATAAGTGGTACACTAACCTGGGATTATTGATTAATGTATAGCTAGATAACAAGTACACATTTAAATTGCGGAAGACATGTTTTTATAAAGTTTATGTTAGATATGATACTTGTTTATCAATGATAATTGCATAAAAAAGTAATAAACCTGTTGTTTAAATTATTTTCCTTGTGTGTCCTTCCTGCTTATTTTATATTCCAAACTTAAATACCTTAAACAGTATTGAAAGGGTAATTACTCAAGACCATAAACAAGTTAAGAAAAAACCAACAGACCGCAAAATATGGAAAACTATAAAGATTAATCAACATGATCACTACAGACATCTGGAGGAAAACTCAGTTGCTCTCAGTTGCTCTTAGACAGTCAGCTGTTAAATTTGTCAGACATTTTCCATATACAAAGAAATGGAAAATATTTTATTTCTCATACATATCAAACTGTGGAAGATTAGGATGAGAGATTGTAGAAGAATAGGATGAGAAGTTCTAATAGTGGTGGTGGATTTTGTATTGACAGTATCATGGAATACCTTGTATAGATATATAGATATAAGAAGATGTGGTATGAGTGCCAATGAGACAACTCTCCATCCAAGTCAAAATTTATAAATGTAAACCATTATAGGTACCTTTATTTACAAAATTAATGTTGACTTCAACTCTAATTTATGACAATTGTTTTGTGTGGTCTTTAATCACTAGCATTGCTTTTTACATTAAAATTTCATGAGATATCAATATTATCCTCACTAATTTACATTTACATTTTTATTTGAAAAACAAATACTATTTTGAGATGATTTCTCTTCATTGTCATCGCTTATCACACTTGACACTAGCATTGTTCCTATTTTCTGTTAATGTATACTGCTTGAGGACGTTTGATTTCATCAGTTTCTGATAGTTATATTGCCTGACTGGTTTTGCCATTGGTTTTGCCATCAGGTGATAACACTATGCCACTGTTAACGTTGTTTCATCAAGAAGCAATATGAGTATAACTATTCATATCTTATGTTACTCCTTGTGGCAAGCTTATGTCACAGTATTTAAATGTCCAGAAAGTTTTTCCAGTACTTTTGTAGCAGCAGATTGTGTGTTCATCTCCAATGATAAAATAGATATTTTCTTTGTGTGATGACGTAAACTTTGCCTCAAGACTCTCTTAGATTATATGAGACTTAGTATCATCCAGAAGGTTATTTCACTTGTTGGGAAGTAGAACTTCTTGGTGGAAGTGAAGCTAAATGATAAGTCAACAGTTAGGAGTTTTAAATCAATATTGATTGAAAAATTATATTTGGTTGATATAAATATGAAAATTATAAATAGTCTTTTGTCTCTCAACATTCTTGTCAAACTCAATTATAAAGCTGGAATTATCTATGAATTAAAGTAGTACATTGTTTTCTATAATACTTATCACCGTTGCTCTGCAATCCGGCAAATCAGTATTTATACCAATATACTTCCCAACAAGGAACTAATTGTATTCAAATATAGTTTTAATATCAGATTTGGTCAATGGGAAATTAGTTTCTAGAAATTCCTATTGTGATGCTTGAGATATGGTTTCTCAATTTCTTTTATACCAACATATGTTTTAGCTCAGTTGCATAAGTAAAATTGGTACATTTCATGTTATTGCATATCAATTTCAAAACTCACAGTGCAATTGATAGATCTTATTGATATTCATTTTCAATTGTTATAGGATTATCTTGATATCTGATTGCAAATTCAAATGTGTATAGATTGTATGTCATCAGTCAATGTTTTAAAGTTTTTAACAAATGATTTATAGACTTCCTGGTAGATTAAATTTTTCTTGGTATTGCATGTATTTACCCTACAATTTAAGTATTTTAGAAATTCTTCAACGTTCAAATCCTCCAAATCTTTTAAAAAGATGGACTAATGATTAATTTGCTTTAGAAAGTCTGACCATGTTTCATGTCTTGACACATCTGCTGTTTATCAGTAACACACTGGACATAGCAGTGACAGGCATGGACAGATCATTAAATTTCATTCTTCTTTGTATGTTCTCTTCACTGGCTACATATTGTAATTATGTAGCCTTTTGTAGACATAGTTTTATGGGTTATAGAGGGTCTTGACTTTCTAGGAATTTGTTTACAGTCTGAACAAATAAACACTGAACATTCTATGCACCATGTGACAGCATCTTTAGATGTACCATTATCATACCAGAGAGTTCAAATTTCCTATCTTATTGGGTCCTTTCCTCTTCCTAATTCTGAAATTTGATATAGACAAAAAATCGAGGGTGCTTTCCTAAAATATAAGACTTCAGACCTCCTAGATAGCCTGATTTGTAGTGGAATAGTAGAAAAATTTGCCTTAATCGATTTTGCAAGGAGTTATCAACTAAGATCACCTTCACATAAAGGACTCTAAAAGTGCTATTTCTCAAATAAACTAGTGGAACCAATTAGTCAAATATGTCTTAATGCATTTGTTTTAAAACAATGAGTGCTGGGTTTGATCTTTTCTTGCAGTCTTTAGAGGTATTTAAAATAGTTGTAAGTCAATACATGATACATCTCATATCATACTTTCAGAAATTTAAACAACAAGGCACTGTGTGTTTCTTTATTCTACATTGGCTAGAGGTATACGGAGGGTTGAGATCTCACAAAACATGTTTAATCCCGCCGCATTTTTGCGCCTGTCCGAAGTCAGGAGCCTCTGGCCTTTGTTAGTCTTGTATGTTTTTTAATTTTAGTTCATTTATATGTTTTGGAGTTTAGTGTGACATCCATTTTCACTGAACTAGTACACAATTTTATTTAGGGGTCAGCTGAGGACCACCTCCGGTGCGGGATTTTCTCGCTGTGTTGAAGACCCATTGGTGGCCTTTGGCTGTTGTCTGCTCTTTGGTCGTGTTCTTGTCTCTTTGACATATTCCCCATTTCCATTATCAATTTTACTCCTTAGCATATAGAAACCTGTCTATTATTGAAGACTGTGCGCTGACCTCTTGATATTTGGTTGATTTTGTGTTGTGAATTTGCAGTTTCATTGACTTATGCCAACTATCTCCTTTTATCAATATCTGAAATGAGTATGGAATGATGTAAACAGTTTTATCATGAACAATTTAATGTTTAATTATAAGGAAGGACAAACCACCAATCTGAATACCTGTTATAGGTTTGTTCATTTAAAAGTTTAAAAAGCATCTCTAAAGAAAGATTTTGTATGCATCTCTAAATACTATATATTGATAATCGTTAAAGCCCAAAAGATGAATAGCTGAATTCAAAGTTCTATGGGTCTGTGGACATTTAAATAATCACTAGAAAATACCTGCGAAATATACTTTGGTTCATAATTTGAAGATATATAGTTTTGGTGTAAGGCGATATTAAGATCTTAAATCTTTTGAAGCGTGTCACAGATGAAATACCAGCACTCAATATGACACTTCAAAGAATAGTCTTCCGACAGAAATTGCGTCAAAGGAATGTGTATCACAAAGTGTTACAGTGTAAGGTCAATCCGCATCTGATTTCAGGTGTTTTTGTGCTCAGGACCATCCCCATATATGAGCGCTGAAAATTTTATGCATTAATATATGAATGGGGGTCACAATCCAGCCGCACTTCTGTACCCATTTTAACCGAAAACCAAAGTAATCTCCCACCCTTTAGGGTATACTTTTGCTGAACAGACCATAATACTTGCAGACAAGGCGGAAATGATGACGGCACATAAATTTTGCTAATTTACCCAAAATACTTCGCAAAATGCTCTGTTTTCACAGAACAATATTTTTGCACCCTAACATTAAATCCTGGATCTGCGCCTGATTTCTGGTGTTTCGTGCTCAGAACCACCCCATATATGAGTGGGCTGAAAATTTCATGCATTAATATATGAATGGGGTGGGTCACATTCAACCGCACTTGGTACCATTTTAACCAAAACTGAAGTAATCCCCCACCCTTTTCATGTTGAATTGATGTGGTTCCCGGAAGGAAAAGCTCTTGACGTGTAAAAATCTGTTATTAAATTGCTGAGAGTGTCAAGGAATGTGTATCTCAAAGTGTTTCAGTGTAAGGTCAATATTTACTGTATCTGCTACGAAATAAAATTTAATTTTACCGGCAGACGTGCAATGATGGAAATGATGACGGCACTAAATTTCAGAGCCGAATGTCGTGAAGACGATCTGAACAGGTTTTTCCGATTTTAACCCCAAATACCCCCAAAAGATCTTGAAATGAACACATAATAAACTACGCTAGTCATTACCCCTTTGTGGTATAAAACAATATTCGTGGATTTTATGTGAAAGAAGAAAACGCGACACCCAATTTCAACTCATTTAGTAATATAGATATATAGATAAAAGACACAACTGATATAAAATTAACATTGTACTGTAGAAGAAAACTTATGAAATGACAACAGGTTATGAGAAATAAATTTGAAAAATTTACTTTTTCTTTCTTTATACAAAACAATTGTGTGTTACTGCCTTGAAAATAGTTGTCTCATTGTCAATGATACCAAATCTCCTTATATTTTTTTAATTTTTCATAGTAGATAGAATCTATACTTTCTAATGGGATACAGATTTTATTTTACTTCTGTTGCTTGGATCTTTTGAGAGTTTGTCAATGAATTTTGTGCAATCTTTTAGTTTATGAGCGTTCAATGGTCTCATAGAGGTCCACCCTTAAGACTCCTACTTTTTTGTCGAGCCTGCGACTTTTGTCACAGGAAGCTCGACATAGGGATAGTGATCAGGCGGCAGCGGCGTTAGCTTACTTCTTAAAAGTTTTATATTTTCCAAGGTTGAAGATCTGGATGCTTCATACTTATATAGATGCCTTATGTTATGAAGGTTCGGTCTGTCATATGTCCATTGTCCTTGACCTCATTTTCATGGTTCAGTGACTACTTGAAAAAAAAGTTAAGATTTATTATGAGTAATAGGATAACTATATTTTATATGTGCGTACCTTGCAAGGTCCTCATGCCCGTCAGATAGTTTTCATCTGATTTGAACTCATATCATGGATCAGTAAACAAGGTTGAGTTTTGTGGTCAAGTCCATATATCAGATACTATAAGCAATAGGTCTTCTATATTTGGTGTATGGAATGATTGTAAGGTGTACATGTCCAGTTGGCAGGTATCATCTGACCTTGACCTCATTTTCATGGTTCAGTTGTACATGTCCAGTTGGCAGGTGTCATCTGACCTTGACCTCATTTTCATGGTTCAGTGGTTAAAGTTAAGTTTTTGTGTTTTGGTCTTTTTTTCTAATACTATATGCAATAGGTCAACTATATTTGGTGTATGAAAATATTTTACAATGTACATGTCAGTCTGGCAGGTTTTATTTGACCTTGACCTCATTTTCACGGTTCATTGCTCAGTGTTTAGTTTTTGTGTTTTGGTCTGTTTTTCTTAAACTATAACCAATAGGTCAACTATATTTGTTGTATGGAATGATTGTAAGGTGTATATGTCTGTCTGGCAGATATCATCTGACCTTGACCTCATTTTCATGGTTCATTGGTCAATGTTAAGTTTTCATGGTTAAGTTTGTTTCTTAGATACTATAAGCAATAGGTCAACTATATTTAATGCATAGATTGATTGTAAGGTGTACATGTCTGTCTGGCATGGTTCATCTGACCTTGACCTTATTTTCATGGTTCATTGGTCAATGTTTAGTTTTCCTGTTTAAGTCTGTTTCTTAGAAACTATAAGCAATAGGTCAACTATATTTGGTGTATTGAATAATTGTAAGGTGTACATTTATTTCCGGTTTGGTTTATCTGACCTTGACCTCATTTTCTTGGATCATGTTAAGTTTATGTGATACTTTTAGTAAAGCTTTATATTTAGGACTATCAACATAAAATCAATGGTTAGGAAAGAAGGAGAGACATTTCAGCGTGTGCACTCTTGTTATTTATAGCCATATTTCCATTTCCATTATTTTAGGTTTTGCAATAAGGTCCCCATTTTAAGGCCTCCTTCTCAAAAGTCTATGTGAAAGTCGCAAAAAATAGATCAAAATTTGTGCATTAAAAGTGGATTCCTGAGACTATATCAAATACTACATATGAGATTTCAACCTTACTCAAATATATTGTCACATATAATGAAAGGAAGATCCCTATAGATATTGAGGTCTCAACCTTAAAGGTCAAGGTCAACATTACTTTAAATAGACTAAAATTTGTTTTAAAATGTTTGGTTTCTGGATGCTTAATCAAATACTATATGAGGGATTGTAACCTTATGTGGACATATTGTCACATATAATGAGAGAATGATTCTTATTGATTTAGAGGTCAATTTGACTAAGATCATGGTCATAGTAACTAAAAATAGACAGAATTTGTGCACAAAAGTGGTTTCCTGATGCTATATTAAATTCTCCATGTAGGATTGCAACTTTGTTTTTTTAACTGCAATACACAGGTATATGGTAATTTTTAATGAGAGTTGAAACTATATTGATTTTGAAGTCACTGTGTCTGAGGTCCAGGTCAAAGTATCCATTTCAAAAGTGATTTAAATATATATATTATGGGATTTCAAAATAACATTGATATGTAATCAAATATAATAAGAGGATTAAGATAATTATTGTTATTTATTTTAAGGTATATGTACTAATGGTCTATGATCAAGGTCGTACTTAAAGGAGCACCCGAGATCACTCCAAGTTTTTGGTGGGGTTTGTGTTTCTCACTTCAGTTTTTTATGTGGTGTTTTGTTGACTTATCATTGTGTCTCGTTTTTGGGTAAAGGTTGCATGAAATGCAATCAAAAAACCTATGGTACTGACTTGATATCTAAATCTTCCAAGGTTGGTCACTACCTTTCATAGTTCAAACAAAATAATGTAGTGAAGGGATCATTCTTTAGATCCTATCCAGTCAATGTCAAGCAATTTATTAATGATATGTTATCTTAGATATTCAAGTTTCGATATGATGTGTATTTGAATTACCATACTTATCAAGAAGAATTTTCTTTATTAAAAGAAATGCATTGTGTATGAATATGTGATAGAAATAGGTTTAACTACAAATGTACAATCATGAACAAAGGAAGATAACTCCAACTCAAATTTAAAAATTGCCTAGCTAAATACAATTCAATGTTTTATTTTGAATTCACAAAATTCCAAAATGAAAGCAATCTTTACCCTTCAGTGCTCACAAGCACTTTGATTTGCCATGGTGTTGTCAGTAGCTTTTAGACTTATGAGTTTTGAATGTCCTCTTTGTATCATCTGACTCTTCTTTTTATTACTTAAAGATCAAATGTGCATAAAGCAATATTACTATCTAAAATCATAATTTGAACCTACATCAAGGATGTGGAAGCCTTGTAGTATTCATTTGGTCTGTCTTGTCAGTCTGTCAACGCAAAAACACCAAAAAGTGTGGATAGGACCAAATTACATTTTGAAAACTTGATGTACATAATATTTAGATGTCCATATTATTTTTTGGTGAAAATTGGCCAATCAAATACTTTTTTAATCACAAATACTTTTCTTGTAGTAACAGACATTCTGTATGTGCCTGTCCCAAGTCAGGAGCCTGTAGTTTATTGGTTGTCTTTAGTTCATGTCTGTCATATTTGTTTTTCATAAATTGTTCTGTTATGAATTAGGCCGTTAGGTTTGACAATTGAATTGTTTCTTAATGTTCATAGTGGGCCTTTTATAACCAACTATACCGTATGGATTTTTCTCATTGTTGAAGGCCGTATGGTTGTCTGTAATTGCTTACATCCACTTCATTGAACTTTGGTGGATAGTTGTCTCATAGGCAATCATACCACATCTCTTTATTTTTATTTTTATTTTGTTTTCATTAGACTTTCTTTAAATATACATAAGAAGATACCAAAAGGGCAGTCATAAACATAAGTCGAGAAAAGACATGTTTCCATGACCAAAGAGAAACACAACAGTATACACAACATGGTAAACTATCGATTAAGCAAAAAGATCCCAAGAGAGCAGGAGAAATATTCAGATGCAATATGTCTGGAACAGTCAGCAGTTTTATTATTTTGGACATCTTCCTTTTAATAAAAAATGATAAAGACAATCTTTAATTTCATGTAAATGACAAATAAATACAAGAAGATGATAGATAAAAAGTGGATTTTGTACTATACCATGATCCATTTTGTTTAGACATATATTTATTTACAAGGTAGAAAGATCTCTCAATTTTAGATTGAAAAGTGACACCACATTAAAGTGATCAGTGATCACTAACTTTCGTTTATTTCAGATTTGAAATTTTAAAACTAAAATCCGATTCATATTATCTATCAATATTATCATCAGATTTGATAAACAAAAGCTGTTCTGTATGATATATCATCACTTTTATCACTATCATCAGTATTATCGCTATCATCACTATTATCACTATCACCTTTATCATTATCATTACTTCTTTCTCTCATAACACATGACACTATCATTGTTCCAGTATCTCGGTTGATATCTATTGCCCAAGGATATTTGATTTCATCATCCTGTGAGAGTATTGTCTCACAGGTCTTACCATCTGGTGATACTACAACGATATTGTTGTTTCCATAAGATGATAAATAAATGAAACCATGCACGTCTATTGCAAGCCCTCATGGACTTTCAATGTCATAATGCATACATGTAAATGTCCAGAGAAGTTCCCCAGTGATTTTATAGCACCTTACTGTGTTTTCATACAAAATGGTACTATATATATTTCCTTGGAATAATGAAATAAAATCTGCATGAATTCCAATTTGGGTTCGTTGAGACATATCATTTATATTCACTATGGTACTTTGCACCTCACCGCAGATGATCAAAATTTTATCATCACTTGCTACTGCATCACAGTCATGAGAAAGTTTAATTGTTTTAATCCTATTATCTTCAATATCCACCAGTGCTGTCTTGTTTGTGAACCCTAATGTGACAGCCACTGTATTATTTCTGACAAAACAAGCATCACACGATGATCTTAGTAATGTCACTACTTTTCTTATAAAGATGCCATCATTATTGAATAGCAACAGGTGACATTTTTTATTTAGGCAATCAAGAATTAGATATTTACCATCAGGTAATATTCTACATGCAATTATACACATAGATTTCATATTTTCTGGAATTGTCAGTGTTCTCAACATGGATGGTTTAATGTGTTCAATACAAGGAATAGTCGGAACTACATAGTGTGCTTGACCTTCTCTTCCAGCTTTCAGTTGAAGAGTAGTTGGGCTTATGCTGATATTAATATCTCCAAACGACTTGGCATCTTCTAAAATTGATTTAAGAGCAGATGAAATGGTTATCTCTATGTTCTTTTCATCAAAGATGTCTGCACTTTCCAAATCTTCTATGAAGTTTTCTGCTTGTGATATATTTTTCTTTATTTCTGTTAGACCAACATACATTTGTAGCTCAGTTGCATATTCTGTCATTGTGGAAAACTCTCTCTGCAACTGGCTGACATAATTGGCTTGCAGTTTTAGTTGCTGCAGGAGAGTGTTCATACTTGATTTCATCTTCGAATATTTAGATTCTAAGTCATCAAGAATTTCTTTTTCTAATCTGTGTAACAATTCATTTATAGACTTCCTCATAGAACGAATTTCCTCAATAGCTTTTATATTCTGAATATTGTTAGCATTCATCCTTATATTTAAGAATTTTATAATCTCTTCAAAGTTTTCCTTTACATCTTTCAATGATTTAATTTCCTTAAGAATATCTGAGAGTGATTTCATTTCTTGACATTTCTTGTGTTTATCAGTCAGACACTGGACACAGCAGGGACAGCCATCAAAAGAACAGTAAAGTTCATACTTCTTCTTGTGGTCACTGCACTGGCTACTTATTTCTCGCATAAATTTCGGTAATTTATTGTACTCTTTTGTAGACATGATTTTATGGTCTTTAGACATTCTTAATTTTGTGTGATGTTTTTCACAATCTGGGCAAAGGAAAACCTCACATTCTGTGCACCATGTGACAGCTTTTGAAGATGTCCCATCTTCATAACAGAGTGTGCAAAAGTCCCGATCAGATGAGGCCATTCTTTTCTCCTAAAATTTGATGTATATAAAAGTTACTTGTGAAGACATTATGTGTACAAATTTTACTGCACCAGATGCCAATTTCAACAATTAATGCCTGTTCAGTGATGTTCAAGGCCAAAATCTATTTAAAAAAAAATGAAAAATGAAAACCTGATAAAAGCAAAAACGACCAAAAGAAAACACAAACCCAGACAAGGATTCAGATCTTGTGCATGAGGGAGATACATTTCTTAATTTAAAATGGTGTCTAAAATTTTACATTAGCAGATTATAACCAAATAATATCCGTATTTAAATACAAGAACCGAATTAAGCATGGTCATCAAAACTGCTGAATCACTGAGAAAATCAAAGAAAACATATCATTACTCGTATAATCAACTTCTAAATATAGTATTATACTGATGAAGATATTGTTAAAACGTACTGGTAAAAAAAGTACCGAATTTTCACCAAGTTGTGTTAACTTTCTCCTTTGCTCATCTTCAGTTTTAAACCAGTGTTAACTAATCAAATGTGTCAATCAAAACAACAATCAGAATAATCTGTTTGGAGGAGCATATAAAAAGGAGGAGAGAAGATACAAATAGACATGGCTATGTGTTATGATATTGTAACTATCATATCTGTTTAGTTGGCCTAATTTGTTTTGTGTGGCCTAAGAATGTTTACATTATATTTTGTTATATTGTGTACAAATTATACACATTGTATTACAACTATGCAGTTTATAATTCACTGGAACATTCATTGATACTCATGGAATGATTAGAACTTTCTATTTCACTTACATAACGTTTCCAGAATGATCATAACAAAGATGCGTAATTTATATTTCTAGCGTTGTCTAGAAATTTCCGTTTGAGTATTTAAATGCAGACCCAAAAGTTAGTTGAATATAGAATCTTAGACATAGATAGACATAGACTTAGACATCGTTAGACATCAACATTCTCAGCAGTTGGATTGACACTTTTATTTACAAACTACACCATACTAGATTGTGATCTATTGGATATAATATTCTGTGGATTCCGAGAAGATTTCGGATAAAGAAAAGATAAAGATTGGACTCATATTTTGACAGTTAAGTTGACATTTCTCTTTGTGTAATACTTCTTGTAAACTAGTGTATAATAAATCTTGTTAAATTTTATTATTGATTTGTATCTTTTGTTGGCTACAATTAAAAGGCGATTTTCTGGCATAACATATGAAAATCCCTAAGTCAAATAAAAACAGAAATCACTATGGATAACAAATGAGGAAAAGACCAAAAGAAATGAAAATGCAAGATTGAGCTACACACCCCCTACCAAAATCAGGTGAACTCAGATGCTCCGCAAGGGTCAGCAAGTAAATCTTCACTAGTGACACTCACTATGTTACTAATCTTTAAAATATTATTATTATTGAGTCCTCTGGGAAAATGGCTTGGATCACCAAAATAAAAAAGAATTAGCAAAAATATGCAAAACTAAGATGTTTTTTGAACAGAATTACCTAAGAGCAAGTGCATCAACTACTTCAAGCTGTTGAAATATTTATTGGACTCAATATTCCAATTCTCTATGAGAAGAGGAGCCATGATAAAAATCATTCAACTGAAATAACAGACTAATCAAATTTTGTTGCTTATGCCCTTTTAGAAGTGTATTAGTAGATTGAATCTTGAATGTTAAAAGCATGTATCAGTGGTGGATCCAGAGGGGGGTTCTGGGGGTTGGAACCCCCCCCCCCCTTTTTTTTCGACGATCAATGCATTTGAATGGGGACATATAGTTGGAACCCTCCCTTTATCCTGGGTTGGGAACCCCCCTTTTTTAAAATGGCTGGAATCGCCCCTGCATGTATTACTTTAAAAAAAAATCATTTTATGGTTTAAAAAATCAAAGTTCACTTTTTGAAACATAATTTATTTTAAAAAGATTTTTGACTTTACTTGCAAGATTCTATGATACACTATTACTGTAATTAATGCATTTAATTTGTCTTACCTTAAATATTTGGATTAGTAATGCAAATGAAAAGACATTGTATTGGGAAAAAAACTTTGATAAATATGGACTTGATATTTATGATTTGTTTAAATTATTATATGTTTATTCTTGTTAAAAGAGCATACCCAATAACAACTACAATGCGCTGACACCTATTGATGATTTAATACCACAAAGATTCAATGGATTACTCCATTCAAAGAATACAATTATTATTGATTAAAAATGACCCTTAATAAGATGTGTTAACTATGTTTTACAACTTGTTCAATGATTTAGTCAAACATATTTAAAGATAAGATGATTTAACTGCTATCCATTAATTTATCGAGTTAGAATAATTTTATGTTAAGTATATATAAAATAAAACTTGTACATAAAACTGAATTTTTAATTTTTTCACTAATATTATTTAAATCCATTAAAGCTGTTTTTACCATGGTAATGAATCATTATTAAAATAAGTAGATGGATTATTTTCCTTTGAAACAAAATAGTTACTAATTGGTAATTTATCAAGTTTTATTAGGAAAAATACAAAAAGAGGAAATAGGGGTGAAGACATAAAACAATGTACTTTTCTGTAAGTAATGGGTACAGATAGTTTTACTAGGAGCTAAATTTTATCATAAAAACTCAGCTTGGTACTGATGATACCATGATAATTATCTATATCCCTGCATTCCAATATAGCGATATTTAATTTTCCTGGCTTAAGGTTGCCTTTTTGTGTACCATACTCAAATGAAGGAAGTCAACTTTGGAGCACTGTGATTGAATTTATGAGTATACTATTATTTATCCCACCACAACCGAATTTGAGGGAGCACATTGTTGTTCCTTCATCCTTTGTTCTGTCCATCCTTCTGTCTGTCCTACATTGGGTACAAAAAATTGGTTTGTCCAGCTTATTCCCACAACTTTCAGACTACAATCTTTATATTATGCAGGCTCAAAGTACATTTATTAAGGATGTGCACATTGTCAGGATTTTAATTGTCTACAAATTTCCACAAATGGCAGGATGTTGAAATTTGTAATTTTTCGGTGAAATAATGCATGAGGGAACATGGTTTGTCAGACTGACTCCTGTTACACTTTTAAATTATGTGATATATACTTACAGGTGTGCATTTTTTCTGGATTAAACCACGATAATAAAATACTTCTATCAAACATAAATTTCTTGGCCAGACATGAACATATTGTTCCCTATAGTGCAAAAATACTACTGTTTTCCTACATTTGGGTCTTATTGCTGGAAGAGAGAATTCTAGATAACAATATCAAAATTTATTAACTAAAATACCAAACTTCAAGGTAATTTCAAAAAGGGGTAAGTTCATAAAACCTGACTAAATGAAATGCTCCACTATATCAACCAATAGAAAAGTGGAAAACAACTGTTATATTCCTGACATATTACAGGCATTTTCCAAAGAAAAACGTGGGTTTAACCTGGTGTTATAGCTAGCTTAACCTCCCATCTGAATGTCAGGTGTTTGAAGTTCTTTTATATTGAAAACATTTGTTGACCAACATCTCTAGGGGTGTACCTTCTTGTGTAGGATACTGTTGTAAACAGCATTGGAGTTGCATGATGATGATGTAGATTAAATCTGCATAATAAGCTATGATTTTCTTCATATGCTGAGGGATAAAAATGTATGTAGAAATATATAAATTACCTGGAAACTTTTTATTTCATGTAATATGAAGTTTAACATTTAAAGAGATATTTGCTGTTGATTCTAATATAGGAGGACTTATTACATTTGGAATTACTCAACAATTTGAATAGATAAGATACCAAAGGGACATTAAAACTCATAAGTCAAAAGTAAACTGACAACGCCATGGCTAAAAAAGAAAAAAAAATAACGAACAAACAACAGTACACAAAACACAACATAGAAAATGAAAGACTGACCAACACAAACCCCACCAAACACTTGGTGTGATCTCAGGTGCTCCAGAAGGGTAAAACTTAATTACAAAAGAAAATCTTGAGCTCTTTGGTATGATCAATTTATCATCACCTTCCATCCTTTCGCTCAACTAGTTTTTTCTTCTTCACAGAATTCTTAATGATTTAAGGTACTTAACTAGTTGACCAAATTTTGGTATAATTTGCCATACTATTTTTGAAATGAATAACATTTATATGACCATATTTCTGTGTCAGACTTAATTTTGCCTTTGTGATATTAAATACTTAGACAAATCTTTTATATTGTGTAAATGAATAGTTTTATAAAAAGGGAGTTTGAGTACTAGTGTTGATCAGAGACACATAAGTAGGAAGATATAAAACTGTTGATAAATAAGAAGACTTATTACTGGTAGTAACTAGTGGGAACAGTAAACACAAGAGGTCTATACACTTTTAATTGCAAAATGAAAAATCTCACATATCAGATTTTATAAACAAAAGCTGTTTGATATGATTCCTCCTCACTACCATCACTTATATGACTGGACACTATCATCATTCCTGTTTCTCTGTTGATATCTATTGCATAAGGATGTTTGATTCCATCAGCCTCGAACAGTATTGTCTTACACTTTTACAATCTGGTGATACTACCACAATACTGTTGTTTCCACGAGAAGCTATATAAACAAAGCCATTCTTGTCTAATTCAAGTCCTCTTTGACTGACAATGCTATGGTGCTGAATTGACCAGAGTGGTTCTCCAGTACTTTTGTAGCAGCAGACGTTGTTTTCCTCGGTAAAGGTACTATAGATATTTCCTTTGAATAATGCAACATGATTTGCCAAAACTTTTGATCTTAAGTTCTTTCCATCATTCAGATTAACTATTGTACTTTCTTCCATACTGCCGATGACCAACATTTGACCATCACTTACTACTGAACCAGATTTACTAGGAAGTTACATTTTTTAATCATTTCATTTTTTCTACATCCACCAATGCTGTCTGCTTTTGTGATCCTAATAGGACAGCCACTGTATCAGTTCTTACAAAGCAAGTATCAAATGAGGATCCAGTTAATGCCACTACTTCTTTCAGAAACATACCAGCATTACTGAACAGCAGCAGGTGACTTTTATCCAAGCTGCTATCAAGAATTAGATATTTACCATCAGGTTAAATTCTACAGGCAAATCTATTAATAGACTTCATATCTTCTGGAAATGTCAGCTGTCTTAACATAAAGGGCTTTATTTGTTCAATTCCAGGAATTCCTTGAACTAGGTACTGTGCTTGATCTTTTCTTCCACCCTGAACTCGAAGTGTAAATGGACTGGTATTGATTTTAATATCTCCAAATGATTTGACATCTTTTAAAATTAATTGAAGTTCAGATGAGATGGTTACTTCTAGGTTGTTTTCATCTAATTGGCCTCCACTTTTAAACCTTCTATGTATTGTGCTTCTTGAGATGTTGTTTTCTCGATTTCTTTCAGACCAACATACATTTGTAGCTCAGTAGCATATTGTGTCATTTGGGAAAACTCACTCTGAAATTGGCTTATCTGATTGGCTTGTGTTTTCAGTTGTTGTAGTAAAGTGTTCATCTTAGATTTCAGCTGTAATTGCTTTGATTCTAGGTCATCAAGAATTTCTTGTTCTAATTTGTTTAAGAAATCATCTACCGACTTCCTCATTGATCTAGTTTGTTCAGCAGCTTTCTGTTTCTGAATATTGCTGGTTTCCATCCTACTGTTCGAATATTTGATAATCTCTTCAAAATTTTCCTTCACATCCTTTAAATCTTTTCAAAAAGCTAAACTGAAGCAGATGATTTGACTTGCTTTAAAATGTCTGACAGTGGTTTCATTTCTTGACATTTCTGATGTTTATCAGTGATGCATATGACACAGCAGGGACAGGCATGAAAGAACAGTAAATTTTAAACTTCTTTTGTGGTCTTTGCAGTTGGAACTAATTTCTTGCATAAATTTCGGTAATTTATTGAAGTCTTAAGTAAAATTGTTTTGTGGTCTTTAGATGTTTTAACTTTTGTGATGCTTTTCACAGTCTGTACAAAGGAACACCTCACATTCTGTGCACCATGTGACAGCTTCTGTAGATGTTCCATCATCATCATAACAGAGAGAGCAGATTTTCCTATCTGTTGAGGCCATATTCTCTGTTTATTTCTGAAATTAAGTGAAGAAAATAAAAGAACAGTGTTTTGAAAAATAAATAATGATGGCAAACTGCTCAATCACTAAGAACCATTTTGATTCAGAGAGAAAACACAGTAACATAGTACTAGCATGTGGTAACATAAGATAGCACAAATGTAGCATGACTTTTAAAATATTTGAATCATAATGGCAATTTTCAGATTTATTCTTTACCTATATAGAGTTATTTTCTTTCAGAATGATAGCTCTTTCTTGAATGAAATGTGCTTCAAGGCAAAAAAAATACCGGTATAAAGTCATTAGTTTCCTTATTAAAATGCAAACTACAGTTTGTTATACTTTTGATCCTTTGAATAAACTTATTTTTATTCAAACAAGGCAGCCTTCATACAGGAGCTTCTTAGAAAAAAGAAAAATAAAGCTAGCATAGGAAGAATGAAAAGAAGTCAGCATTATCCTTTAACTTCATATTCTGCTATATAGGTGATGCCCCTCACTAAATTGTTCAAAGTTTAGTGAGTATACTGAATGTATCTATCCCATCAAACAGATTTTGGGTTTGATCATAAAGTCTTTGCATTCATGACTGATATTGATAACTTCACGGTGGATAATACAGCACTATTTCCATTAATGTATTACACCTGCAGTTTACTTACTTAGTTACTTATTGATTTATTACAGAAATCAATACTCATGGTCCTACATCCTATCTATAGATATAAGAAGATGTGGTATTAGTGCCAATGAGACAACTCTCCATCCAAGTCACAATGTGTAAAGAGTTAACAATCATAGGTCAAAGCACGGCCTTCAACACAGAGCCTTGGCTCACACCGAACAGCAAGCTATAAAGGGCCCAAAATGACTAGTGTAAAACAATTCAAACAGAAAACCAACGGTCTAATCTATATAAAACAAAAGAAACGAGAAACACTTATTAACCTCATCAACAAACAACAACAATTGAACAGGCTCCTGACTTAGGACAGGTGCATAAAATGCAGTGGGTTTAAACATTTCACCTCTATTGGCCCTTAAAATTGGAAAAATCAAAAGTATTTAATTCTATCAAATATCATCCTTTAGATGTTCATGAGAGTGATGGTAAATACATAAGTCTGTCAAAATGAGAATAAATATTGTCAATCTGGTTTGAAGGATATGGATGGGTGGTAACTTGACAGGATTGGAATGGGCATGCACCTCTAGTTGTGTCTGTGGATTAACTTATGTACTGTTCAACCAATGTTTTCAAATTTTTATTCATTCGTACTGATGACAACATGGAGGTCAAGCCCAATACTGACAATTTTCACTTTGCCGTTCAGGAATAATATGGTCCTTGATTGTTTTGAAAATGGCCCTTTAAGTTTATTTTTGAACAGTAACTTATGAACTGCAGAACCAATGCTTTTCACATTTTAATGTGTTGTTGACAAAACTGTGGTAAAGGTTTGATGTTTAAGATTTTCATGTTTTCCATTCAGAAGTTATGGCCCTTGATTAATTGGAAAATGGCAACTTATGTCGTGTCAATGCAATAACTTGAGAACCATTGAACCAGTCCTTTCGAAATTGTTTTTGTTGTTACTGATGAAAATGGAGGTCAAGTATGATCTTGAAAAAATCACATATTTGCTGTTAAGAGTTATGACCTCAATTGCTTTAATATGCAATAGTACAAATACTAGATACAATAACAAGAGGCTATCAAAATGACAAAAACTAGATTTTAATTACATTTATTACTGTCATTGTTATAGCAATAAATAACTCTTGAAAGGAACAAGTTAAAATAACAAATAAAAAGAATTGATTTAATGAATCTATGTTAACACTTTTATTCTTTCTTCACATCTTGAAGTTCAAAATGCTCAATTCTCAGATGGAAAGTCCCTCCAACCATATGTTAATACGGCCATTCTTAGTGGGGAACAATGTGAATGTGTTTAGGGTTTTTAATTGTTCCATAGAGATATTATTGTTGATGGGGAGCTCTTGTGATCTCTTTTGTTATTTTTAATACCTGTTTGGACTTGATTTAAAGCTTGATATAGAGTATATCTGTGATTGAAAATCATATGTTGTCCTGCAGATGTTTTATGTTTTGTGTCGTTTGATTTCTGTTTCATTATTTTAAAATAAAAAAAAACACATGCTTACCCTTAATATTGTGATTGCTGGTGCTCTGGAAAAGGAATTTTGATAGGGACGTAAAATGACCAATAACTGGTACACTTACCTTGGATAATTGATTAAGATATATCTGAATTAAAGGTTAACATTTGAATGGTTTGACATATTCCAATTTAGAATATTTTACATAGCTTTCAATTTATAGGTTTTAAAGATCCAATTATTGTAATGTTATGGAATTAGTTAAGTGACAGAGAGTCATTTAAAACTGCAGATGTGTACAGAAACAATATATAGTTGGATTTTACTTCAAATTTGATTTAAAATATTCTTGGTTCATTCAAATTGACTTGTTTGTAGGTCAATTTTGCTGTTCAATTTTTCCTTCAATTTATTATAGTTTTCATGTTTAAACTTACATATATTTGAATTGTTCAATTTATTTAATTCTCTTTAACCAATACAATATATGTAATATATGTAAACCAACAGTAGTAATCAATATCGCTGTTCAGTAGTCATAAATCAATTAAGCGAAAACAAATCGGGATGACAAACTAAAACCGAGGAAAAACATCAACTACAAGAGAAAACAACGATTGTTTGTTAGTTTTTTTCTGAAACATCTTTAAGCTGCTTCTATGGTTATTGATATTTTGTTTAGATAAAAGTCTTCAAAACCGTTTTGTCTAATTCAATTCAATTCCTAATGGAAAGACAATGTTATGGCGCTGATATGTCCATAGAGGTTTTCCAGTGCTATTATAGCAGCAGACTTTGTTTACATCTTTTTGGTGCCATGAGTATTTTCTTTGTATAATGAAATGAGAAATACCCCAGTTCATCTATGATTGTATGAGACATGTCATTAAGATTCACTATGGTACTTTTCTTTTCACTGGCGATAATCAATATTTGACCATCACTTGCTTCTCCATGTCATGCATGAGAAAGATCAATTGTTTTAGTAGTTTTTATGCCCCGCAATGTCGAGGGGCATATTTATTACCGTCCGTCCATCTGTCCATTGTCTGTCCAGATTAGGATACATTGTTTGTCTGGCTATCTCCTCCAACAGTTTTTGAGGTACAACTTTAATATTTTGTAGGATGTTCATACACATAATGAAGGTGTCCATTGCCACATGATTTTGATTTCGTTTAAATATTCTGAAAATGATAGGTAGTTGGACTTAGTAATTTTATTGGTACTAGCTGCATAAAGAGATCATGGTTTGTCCGGCTATCTCCTCCTACAGTTTTGAGATAAAGCTTTAATATTTTGTAGGATGTTCATACATATAATGGAGGTGTGCATGGCCACGGAATTTTGATTTCTTTTAAATATTCTGAAAATGACAGGTAGCTTGACTTAGTCATTTTAGATCACCCTTCGAAGGAACTGTGAGCTTTGCCATCACTTGGCATCCGTTGTCGTCGTCTGTCTGGTGTAAACTATTTCAAACATCTTCTCCTCTGATACTAATGAACCAATTCCAACCAAACTTAAGCCGAATGATGCTTAGGGTATCTAGAATAAAGTTTGTGTTTTATTTACTGTTTCATCAAATAACATGGCCGCCATGGCTAAAAATAGAACATAGGGTAAAATGCAGTTTTGGCTTATATCTCAAAACCAAAGCATTTAGAGCAAATCTGACATGGAGTTAAAGTGTTCATTAGGTGAAGTTCTATCAGTCCTGAAATTTTAAGTTAAATCTGATAACCCATTGTTGGGTTGCTGCCACTAAATTGGTAATTTTAAGGAAATTTTGCAGTGTTTGGTTATTATCTTGGATATTATTGCTTTTGCCATCACTTGGCATCCGCCGTCGTCGTTTGTCTGTTGTAAACTATTTCAAACATCTTCTCCTCTGAAACTAATGAACCAATTCCAACCGAACTTAAGCGAATGATGCTTAGGGTATCTAGAATGAAGTTTGTGTTTTATTTACTGTTTCACAAATAACATGGCTGCCATGGCTAAAAATAGAACATAGGGATAACATGCAGTTTCTGGCTTATATCTCAAAACCAAAGCATTTAGAGCAAATCTGACGGAGTTAAAGTGTTCATTAGGTGAAGTTCTATCAGCCCTGAAATTTTCAGTTAAATCTGATAACCCATTGTTGGGTTGCTGCCACTAAATTGGTATTTTTAGGAAATTTTGCAGTGTTTGGTTATTATCTTGGATATTATTAATGATAAAGATAAACTGTAAACAGCAAAAATGTTCAGCAAAGTAAGATCTACAAATAAGTTCGATACCAAAATTGTCAATTGTCCCTAAAGGAGTTATTGCCCTTTAAAATCAATTTTTCACAAAATTTTCATTTAGTTTGCTTACTTTAAAAATCTTCTCCTTTGAAACTGTTGAATCAATTTCAGCCAAACTTGGGCTGAATGAGTTTCAGAGTACCTAGTATAAATTTTGTATTTTATTTTCTTTTACGTCAAGAAAGATAGCCACTATGGCTAAAATGAAACATAGGTGTAAAATGCATTTCTTTGATTTTGAAGAAAATATGACAGATACAAAAAACATTTCAATGGAAGTTTTAAGCCATTCATTAATATATATTGAAAAGCAAAAATAATCATTGATGAAAGATTTAAGCAAAAATTACAGGTGAGGGATTCAGGCTCTTGAGAGCCTCTTGTTTTGGTACAAGCTGCATTAAGGCTATATCCTCCTACAGTTTTGGAGATACATCTTTAATATTTTGTAGGATGTTCAAACACATAATGGAGGTGTGCATGGCCACAGGAATTTGAAGTTTTTTTCAAATATTCTGAAAATGACAGGTAGTTGGATTTAGCCATTTTTTTTTTTTTGGTACTAGCTGCATAAAGAGATCATGGTTTGTCCGGCTATCTCCTCCTACAGTTACATCTTCATGCATAGTGTTAAATTTATAATTTTCTATGGTTAGGTGGGGGCATCATTTGTGTCTTACAGACAGCGTAACATTTTCAAGTTGTATGCCAACATCACTGTTTGTCAAATCTAAAATATGTGGAACCATACTCATACATATGGCAGATCTAGAGCAGAAAAGGAGGGACATTGTCCATATCTAGTTCTTTTCATATCCACTAGTATTGTAATGCATGCTTTTCCAAATGTAATAGCCACTATATTATTTCTGACAGAGCAAGAATCCCATGGAACTTTGTGTACTTTTGTTATATACTTGCCATCATTACTGGATAGAAGTAGGCGATTGTTAATATACTGCCTATTAAAATAAGATATTTACCATCTGGTAATATCCTGCAAGTATATATATTTACAGGTTTCTTATCGTTTGGAATTTTCAATGTTTGCAATATAGAAAGCTTGATGTGTTGAATTCCAGGATTGCTTGTAGCTATATATTGTGTCTGATCTTTCCTTTGGTCTTGAATTGAAGAGATGATGCGTTATTATTGATATTTATATCTCCAAATGATTTGACTTCTTGTATGATGGATTGAAGAGCAGATAACATGGTTACCTCTGGATTTTTTCATTAAGGTTGATTTAAGTTCCTTTAGAATGTCTGAAAGTGGTTTCATGTCTTGACATTTTTGATGTTTATCAGTGACACACTGGACACAGCAGGGACAGGCATGAAATGAACAGTAGAATTCATACTTGTGATCTCTGCACTGGTTGCTTATTTCTTGTATGAATCTAGGTTCCTTGAAGTAATCTTTTATAGACATTTTCTGTGTTTTTAGAAGTTCTTGACTTTCATTGATGTTTTCACAGTCTTTATAAAGGAATACTTCACATTTTGCACACATGTGAGAATGTAAATATGTTTTATCATCATCATAACAGATGATGGGGCCAGGCTGATCTGAATCTCTGAACAATCCCAAGTGACTGAGGATTATTAGAGTTAGTCACTTTGCTACTAGTACATAATTTAACCAGCTGTTCACCACTGTATTTTAAACAAGTATGTTTATATGTGCAATATTGTTGGGTACACGTCCCATTATAATTGTATGCTTACTATATTATATATGTTGTTGATGCTATAGCATTTTCTTATATGCTGATTGCAATAAACTTATTATAATTACAATTACAATAATAACAGAGGGTGCAAAAGCCATATTTTCTCTAATTTCTGAAAGTTTAATACAGTAATAAGGTAATAGGGTTTACCAAAAATATTGGGAATCGAGGCAATGTACATTCACATAAAAAGAACCTGACTACCAAGAGATAAACATGCTGACAGAAAATGAATAGATATGCCTACCGATTGAGGTGAGGTTCTTTCTGGTACTTGGCTTTCTCCACCAATAAAACTGACTATATGAAGTAGCCAAGAGTGCTGAAAGCGCGAAGCTGAAAGTGGTTTAAGACAGCAACAATCAACCAATAAAAGACCTGGCCAATATAGTATATTACAATTATATGAAATTTATAAGTAATTATCAGTTTTGTCACCATGAGCATTAAACACTATAAATACTGCTAATATGTTGATTTTTTAATGTCATGTCACTAGTTATCACTATCTCCAGATACTTTCAATTATAGCTTTTAAACTATATGTAATAAAATTATGAAAGTATCAAAGCGGGCAAAACTTTTAATGGTACTACATGGTTTAAACCAGAGGTTCTGAGTATCTGGAAAAATTCAGAAACAGGAGGAGCGAACTTCCTTAAAATGATTCTGGTTTTTTTTCAGAAAAATCCTTAAATTCATTGGTGCATTTAGTAAACACAAGTTAATCACAACATAGAATATGTATAGGTGACCTATAGTTGTTAATTTCCTTTGGTCTATTGTGTAGAGTTGTCTCATTTACAATCATACCAGATTTTCTTTTAACATAGAAAACAAAATACTGAGCAACACAAACCCCACCAAAACAGTGGGTGATCTCAAATGCTCCGTAAGGGTAAGCAGATCCGGTTTCAGATGCCATTTTGGGTTTACAGTTATATTATATTGCAAATTTTACAAAAACAGTTGAATATGTTTTACACATGGCTAAGTTTAACTACAAAGCGTATGCACACATAATTTCTTTTAAAGAAAATCCATCATTTTATCCAAGTCCTCAAAATATGTGCTGCTATTAAAATTAGTGTGTTCCTGTACTCGTATACAAAGGCAGCTTTCCTGTATGCAGTGACATTAACCATGATGCTCCTTTTGGCAACCACACAACGAAAGTGTGATAAGATAAGGTAAACACACATGGAACAAAGATAAAATATAAAGACTTGTTTCTGGTGCTAACAATAAACACAAGAGATCTATACACTTTTAATTGCAAAATGAAAAATCTCACATATCAGATTTTATAAACAAAAACTGTTTGATATGATTCCTCCTCACTACCATCACTTATATGACTGGACACTATCATCATTCCTGTTTCTCTGTTGATATCTATTGCATAAGGTTGTTTGATCCCATCAACCTCGGACAATATTGTCTTACACTTTTTCCAATCTGGTGATACTACTACGATACTGTTGTTTCCACGAGAAACCCAATAAACGAAGCCATTCGTGTCTAATGTAAGTCCTCCTGGACTGACAATACTCTGGTGCTTAATTGACTTGAGTAGTTCTCCAGTACTTTTGTAGCAGCGGACAGTGTTTTCCGCGGTTAAGGTACTATAGATATTTCCTTTGAATAATGCAACATGATTTGCCAAAACTTTTGATCTTAAGTTCTTCTCATCATTCAGATTTACTATGGTACTGTTTTCCATACTGCGAAGACCAACATTTGACCATCACTTACTACTGAACCAGAATTGCTAGAAAGGTACATTTTTGGATAATTTCATTTTTTCTACATCCACCAAAGCTGTCTTCTTTTGTGATCCTAATATGACAGCCACTATATCAGTTCTTACAACGCAAGTATCAAATGAGGATCCAGTGAATGCCACTACTTCTCTCAGAAACTTGCCAGCAATATTACTGAACAGCAGCAGGTGACTTTTATCCAAGCTGCTATCAAGAATTAAATATTTACCATCAGGTAGAATTCTACAGGCAAATATATTAATAGACTTCATATCTTCTGAAATGTCAGCTTTCTTAACATAGAGGGCTTTATTTGTTCAATTTCAGGAATTGCTTGAACTAGGTTCTGTGCTTGATCTTTTCTTCCAGTCTTGACTTGAAGGAAAACAGGCTGAAATTGATAACTCAAATGATTTGACATCTTTTAAAATTGATTGTAGCTCAGATGAGATGGTTACTTCTAGGTTGTTTTCATCTAATTTGCCTCCACTTTTAAACGTTCTATGTATTGTGCTGCTTGAGATGTAGATTTCTCTATTTCTTTCAGACCAACATACATTTGTAGCTCAGTTGCATATTGTGTCATTTGGGAAAACTCACTCTGCAATTTGCTTATCTGATTGGCTTGTGTTTTCAGTTGTTGTAGTAAAGTGTTCATCTTAGATTTCAGCTGTGATTGCTTTGATTCTAGGTCATCAAAAATTTCTTGTTCTAATTTGTTTAAGTAATCATCTATCGACTTCCTCATAGATCGAATTTTTTCAGTAGCTTTCTGTTTCTGAATGTTGCTGCTATCCATCCTACTGTTCAAATATTTGATAATCTCTTCAAAATTTTCCTTCACATCCTTCAAATCTTTATTGATAAGCTGAACTGAAGCAGATGATTTGACCTGCTTTAGGATATCTGACAGTGGTTTCATTTCTTGACATTTCTGATGTTTATCAGTGATGCATACAACACAGCAGGGACAAGCATGGAAAGAGCAGTAAATTTCAAACTTCTTTTGTGGTCTTTGCAGTTGGAACTAATTTCTTGTATAGATTTTGGTAATTTATGGTAGTCTTTCGTAGACATTGTTTTATGGTCTTCAGAAGTTTTCAATTTTTGTGATGTATTCCACAATCTGTACAAAGGAACACCTCACATTTTGTGCACCATGTGACAGCTTCTGTAGATGATCCATCATCATCATAACATAGAGAGCAGATTTTCCTATCTGATGAGGACATGTTCTTTCTTTATTTCTAAAATCTAATAAAGTAGCATAAATGTACATATAAGTCTTAACCAAATTTTCGAATTCAAACAAACTTCACAATTAAAAGAACTATCTTTTCCAAGAAAGAAATCACATTAATTGTCAAGAAATTATCCTTGCAAAGATTGAAAATTAGAATAAATTCCAATGAAAATTTGTTTTAAGCAAATTTTAGCTTTTATCTCCTTAACCCGATATAAATAACGTTGAAACTATCATTTTCAACAGAAAAAGTTATGGCTTAAGTAACGATGTTTGTTTTAGAATGATGTAGCACTTTTCCTAAAAATTTAACAATAAAATTGATCTTAAGATAAACTGAAATGTGAAAGCATAATACTTTTTCAGAAAAAGTCTGGTTGAAAGCCTTGCTTATATATGAAAATGTGTTGTTATTGTAGGGTTGTTGCCACAATGATTATCAGCTGAAATTTGAAAGGTTTTAAATTTAAATGCTTGACAACTCTGATCAAAACATCAATTACCTACAGTGACAAAAGAAATACGTTATGTGTTATTCTTTCGATATACATGTTATCTGCCCAACATAGGCCACCTAGGAGAAGGAAATATACTAAATTTTAATGTATGCGTTCCTTTTTAATTTGTGTCAGATGAACAAATAAAAGACCTTTCTGTCTCCCCACCCACTTTCCCCAACCCCAAGCCCTATCCCCCTGCCAAGACTATTATAAAGATATTAGTCTGCCCCATTCGACTTTGGTCTTATTTTGACTCTACAACAATGCAATGAAGCCTTGTGCCACACCATTTTATTTATCATTTAATCATTGGCGGAAGACATTTGTCAAAAATAAAAGCAACAGTAGAATACCGCTGTTCAAAAGTCATAAATCGATAGAGAAAACAAATCTGGGTTACAAACTAAAACCAAGGAAACACATCAACTATAAGAGGAAAACAACGAAACAACAGAAACACTGAAGTGCAACAAAAACAAACGACAATGCAACATACATAGAAACGAACTATTAGATAACAACTGCCATATTCCTGACTTGGTACAGGACATTTTAAGAAAAAATGGTGGGTTGAACCTGGTTTTGTGGCTAGCCAAACCTCGCGCTTTATGGCAATGTTAAATATACCACTAAAATGACAACATTACATGACAGGAATACAGTACAAATAAATGCAAGAACACTCAGGACAGAGAAATATATAAATATATAATATAATACTACATTTCGATCAATCTTGCTTCATTTAACAGCTCAAAGAGGCATAGGGCCAATTTCCTCTGAATTTATTTCATACTAAGTAAATTTTCTAAAGGTCTGTCATTCTCATTGAAGTTCTTTAAAATCTTAAAAGCAATTTGACATATTATCCAGCATGTGACAAAATTTTAAATCCCAAAAGATGTTTCAGAACAGTAATTTTGTTGAAATTTTTCAAAGTTATGTAACTATTGAAAAATTGATAAACATGACATTTTTAATAAAGTAATTCTATATATAGTCTGATAGATTCAGATAAATTCATTTGGTTAACAATGTCCTTCAAGTCAAACTTTACAAAAAACATGAAAACTTGAAATCTTTGAAACATATTATGTTTTCAACAGCAATTTATAGCATCGAACATTGTGTTGATAGATAATGAAAATATAGAAAACTGCAGCATCTTTTATTTTATATACAGAATAGACTTCTTTTTAATTCCAGTTTGTTTAAATGAATTTCTGTTTTGACACTTTGAGTGAAAATCAGGTAAAAAAATACAGAGGAAATTAGCCCTACTACTTTAATATTTTGACAATGGAAATCATTTTAAAATGAAAATTCTTGTACCAAGTCAGGAATATGACAGTTGTTATCCATTCATTTGATGTGTTTGAGCTTTTATATTTGTCATTTGATTAGGGACTTACCATTTTGAATTTTCCTCAGAGTTCAGTATTTTGTGATTTTACTTTTTCAATTATATTTTAAGAATACATGACATATTATTTATAAGAATAAATATTTTCTTACCATAAATATGTTGTTTTAATAATGCCCATGAAAAGAAATCATACTTGGGGAAAATTTGACAAAATTTGGACAAGATATTGTTCATTTGTTTCTATATAGTCTTAAAATGCGTAGGCATAGAAATATCTGCCACCAAAGCATATAAATATTTCTCTTGGTGTTATAATGAAAATTAATACCATCAAGTTAAAGATCAACTATTCCATTTAAAGAATACAATAAGTATTGTTTATAAATCAAATTGATGTTAAGGGATAGGCTGAAATATGATTTACAAGCATGTAACATTTAATATTTTGAATTAAAATTCAGTCATTTTAACTTGGAGATCGACTTCTATCCAATAATCATAAATTATCCAAAGTTTGAATTGGTCATGTCTGTTATTTTATTTTATTTTAGTCTTTTTTTTTATTTGATTTTGTCTTAAATCAGTATTATTATTTTTATTTAGTTTTCTAATACTCTTGATATCTGAAACTGTATTATTTTGAGGTAAAATGTTTTTAATTAATAAATAGGATTCAGTACAAACGGTTTCATTAGTTCTACCTGTATGATTTGTATATTTTATGAATGGTTGACTACTCAAAAACTAGTTTAACCATGCTTTCCTGTTTATATGCCTAACAAAAATCAGGAACCTTCGACATGATTATCCTTTTCATATTTGTAACATAGTAGTTTAGATGTCTCACCTGTCATGGGAAGTCATCATATGATGTGCGACTGAAGATGCTAAGTGTGTGCTAGTGTTAAGGATTTGTTTGAAAATTTATATTTCAGAGGTGCTTTTCTAAACATATGCAATGATACCTATATTTTCTATATGGGACTTTTGCAAGGTCCCAATTTCCTTCGGACAGGTTTTACTGATTAGTCTTTAAAACTCTTTTGTAGAAGAAATGCCCTTCTGGTGTACAAAACATTATTTATGTAAGCAAGGATGAGTTTATTGACCTTAACCTAATTTTATTGATCGGTAATCCAGGTTCAATAAGCAATTGGTCAGTGGTATTTGATGTATGGAATACAGTGTAAGGCATACATTTCTGTCAGGAAGGTTTCAGCTGACCAATGAACCATGAAAATAAAGTTCACTTGAGATTACCTCAGTTGTATTCGGCCAAAACCTTTTGTAATTTGGGATCCTCAATGCTCTTCAACTTTGTATTTTATTTGGGCTTTTACTTTTTGAATAAAGCGTCACTGATGAGTCTTTGGTAGACAAAATGCATTTATTTTCATGGTTCATTGGTCCTCGTTTTTTACACTCTAAACATGTGGTGTATGGAATAATTGTAAGGTATACAGTCAGGTAGGGTTTATCTGACTTTTGAGTTCATTTTCATAGTTCATTGGTCAATGATATGTTTCCCTGGTTTGGTATGTTTCTATGATACTATAAGCGATAGGTCAACTACATTTAGTGCACATAATGGTTGCAAAATGTTCATTTTGTCTGGTACTAGGTTCATCTTACCTTGGCCTTATTTTCATGAGTTAGGTAGAACCTTTACAAAGCAAAATGATCAGCAAAACAAGGTATAATTTTACAAATGCGTGATTCAGGCTCTAAAGAACCCCATATTTTTTCCTTATGAAGTAGTGCAAAAGGCAATTAGAAACTGCAAATAAAATTTTAAGATAGACAGACAACTCTATGATCCCCACAAAATCTTACCTGTGTATTTTGTATAGATTTTCCTGATTTGTTTACATCCTGTCTGTTGTTGATGACTGTGTGTTGACCTCTTGATTTCTGGTTGATTTTTGCGTCGTTAATTTGCAGTTTCATAGACTTCTACCCATTAATTCCTGTTATTGATATGCAAAATGTATTTCTGAATTAACCATACAGTTTGACTATGTATAGTTTAATGATTATAAACTTTCAAGAACATGTATTTGTTGAAACTACCTTTTCAAAAACCTGGTTCATAGGATTGTTGATTTAAATTCATTACCTTATCTAAAATTTCTTTGCACTAGTGAGTTTTGATAATAAAGACAAAAGGAGAATAGCTTTATTGAAGATCTACAGGTTTGTGGAATTTAAATGATCTGTTGATAGATTAAAAATTCGTAAGGGTTCCATGGAACCCAGTGTCTCACCTACTTTTGCTGTTAATCGCAGGCTCAACAAAAATGAGATGAGGAAAAATTTAATAAAATATTCCTCTCGATACAATTTTTTATTGTAAGAAGCTTCTGTCCAAGTTTGGTAAAATCCACGATAGTTTATGAATCTAATAAATGTTTTAAAAATTTAACTGCAGACTGTATGTAATGTTAATTGGAAGAAAACTTAAGTCCATTTATAAGTAAAATATGGATAAACAAGTACAAAATTTTAATAAAATTTCCTTCTAGATACTAGCTTTTGATCATAAACAAACTTCTGTCCATGTTTGTTACAAATCCAGGATAGTTTAAGAAAGTTATTAAAATTTTAAAAACTTTAACCACAGAGTGAATGTAATGTTTCCTGGCAGAAAAACTAAGTCCATTTATAAGTAAAATACAGAAAACAGGAAGTTTTTTTAACAAAATTTACTCCTGGATACTATCTTATGATCATAAACAAGCTCCTGTCCAAGTTTGGAAGAAATCCAGGATAGTTTAAGAAAGTTATTAAAATTTCAAAAACTTTAACCACAGAGTGAATATTTGTGGATGTCGACGACGACCTTGACGGAATGTAGGATCACTATGTCTCGCTTTTTCGACAAAAGTCAAGGCTCAACAAAAAGCACAATTAATATACATATAAGCATTATACAGAAGAAAACTTAACTCATGTAGTATTACCTAGATGTAAAGTAATTGTGTTGACTTCCTTAATACAAAAGACATATATTGTGATAATGCCTTGAATCAGAATTCTTTGTTTAATAATAACAGATAACGCTGTTAATGTGTTTTATCTAGAATTCTCTATAATGACTAAATCCTATTTGGTTTAAATTTCAATACCAGAATTTGCCAATATTTAATCTTATATGGTACATCCTTATATGGCCTGTTGATTTCTTTTTTATGGCCCCGCAACAAAGTTGTCAGGGCCATATTGTTTTACCCTTGTCTGTCATTCTGTCATTCCGCCATACTGCAACAAACCATTATACACAATTTTTTCTAAGCGCCTTCAGATATTTAGCTGATTTTTGGTATGTGAGTTAACCATGATGAGTTACAGATCAAGTTTAAGTTTCCTTCCCTCTTCTTATTTTTGCCGAAATAACAGGCTTTGGACTTTGATAAATTGTTGAAAATCACAGTTATACAGACTTTTTCTAAACGCCTTCAGATATTGGACTGATTTTTGGATTGTGAGTTAACCATGGTAAGTTACTGATTAAGTTTAAGTTTCGTTTCGCTCTGCTAATTTTTGCCGAAATTACGGGCTTTGAACTTTGATAAATTGTTGAAATCACAGTTATACAAATTTGTTTTCTATACGCCTTCGGATATTGGACTGATTTTTAGTATGTGATAGAATTGAGAATGGAAATGGGGAATGTGTCAAAGAGACAACAACCCGACCACAGAACAGACAACAACAGAAGGTCACCAATAGGTCTTCAATGCAGCGAGAAATTCCGCACCGAGGCGTCCTTAAGCTGGCCCCTAAACAAATATATATACTAGTTCAGTGATAATGGACGTCATACTAAACTCCAAATTATACACAAGAAACTAAAAGTAAAATAATACAAGACTAGCAAAGGCCAGAGGCTCCTGACTTGGGACAGGCGCAACAATGCCACGATGAGTTACAGATCAAGTTTCAGTTTTGTTCCGCTCTGCTTATTTTTGCCGAAATTACAGGTTTTGGACTTTGAAAATTGTTGAAAATCACAGTTATACAGACCTTTTTCTATACGCCTTCAGATATTACGCTGATTTTTATATGTGAGTCTACCATTATGATTTACAGATCAAGTTTATGTTTCGTTTCACTTTGCTGATATTCATGTCGTTTCAACACGATCTTGTTAGATCTGCATTACATCCGCTTCCAGTTTGCTGATAGTTTGAAATATTACTACTCATTGATCAATGAATTTTTCATCAAACTAGTATTGGTCTTGAGAGCTGGATACTATCCATACATGTTTGTGTCCACATTGTGTTGTTGAAATTGCAGATTTTCCAACATTTCGAGAGGGCCATTCGTGTCGTTCCGACACATCTAGTTTAAGGGTTTTTTCTTGATTTATTATGCTCATACAAACATAAAAATTTAGTTCACTTTACAATTCTTGTTTTGTGTATTAGATGCTTGTGCTGTTCTCAGATACTAGCATCCATGCGTACTCATTTTACATGGTAGTATAATGAAGAGTGGTTCAATATTGAGAGTTTCATTTGTTTAGGAACAGTTTGAAACAATCACTTTTGTTTCAATTGTTTTATATTATCTAATTTTCAGTTGTGGTATAAAAATTACCTCAAAATCTACAAATACTGAAATGTCATATAACCTGTGTAGTTTGAACCTGAAAATTTTGTTCACTCAATAAATAGTGGGGTTTAATACATCTGGCATCATTTAATTCTCTCCTTTGTATTTCTTTAAATGACATATGAAGATTCAAATTTCATATAAGCATGTATCTTGTTAATATCCAGTAATTGTCTGTTCAAGATCAGAAACTGAGTAAATTTTAACAGTTTTTGTTGTTTAATTTATGCCCAGCTTGCAATGAAAGATCTAGAGGAGCATTATTTTTATTTCTAGTCTGTGTGTTCATTAGTCTGTCAATCTATCAGATTAAAGTAAGATAAACAAATTGGTGTACAACAGTTTTCGGTCACTGATCAACTTTAAACCTTGTATATATGTTCATTATAAAGTGAACTGTGTAATTGATATATAATGCCAAATTTGGTTTAAGATATCATGGTTCACGGATTATTGGAAAATAATATGTTGTCCTATTGGCGCCTATTCTTGTTTTGTTTATTTGTTGTTGATTTGTTTTGGTCCTCTATAGAAAATGATGGTAAATGACAGATATCTGTAAATCTTTGTAAATGTATTCACTATCTGTCTACACTTTGGACCATTCATAGTTTGACATACACATGTAGTATAGAATTGAAGTATAGTTCAGATTATACTGATAATAACAGATCCACTGCTTTGATTCAAGAGCATAATGGTTCATATTGTTAATAACGAATCCACTGCTTTGATTTAAGAGCAGAAAATATTAATGAGACATCAATATGTATATTTTTATACAAGACCAACCCAAGCCAGATTTTTAATCTACTACTTCACAAGGCAACAATCTGCAGGAGGACATTTCATCTTACATGTACCTGGACACATTGTTCTCAATCACAGCAGCTTTTTACTCCTAAATGCTGAATGCTTGGTAGGAAAATATAGGTAGGAGCATATATCATTTTCAAGTTTTGTTGTATCAGGCTGGGGATCAAACCCTAGGTGACCTCCCACACTAAAAGTATGGATTCAACAAATTCAAGGAAATGTTTTGAAAAATTGATCGACTTTTGGTTATTATTATAATGCAATGGGACTAAGTAGACTTTTGGACTTTTGAAATGTATGAACAATAAATATTCTTTTACTCATTAAGTTTGTATTATTTAAAAAAATGTATGCCTTTATGGAAAGTTTCTTGAATGATAAAATTTACCCAAAGAAAATCAACAATACAATACAAATTTGATGTAAAAGAGATATTTGATCATTGGCAATTTTTTATGTAAAAACTTAATATGTCTGGTTTTGTTTGTACAGTTAGTTTTGTTGCACATTAATAAAATAAGAATCATAGATACCAGGCTTAAAATTATGTACAGCAGACACGTGTTTCGTTTACAAAAGATTCATCAGCAAAGCTTGAATCATGTACAGCAGACACATTTTCGTTTCCAAAGATTCATCAGCAAGGCTTTAATCAAAATATTCAAAAGGCAAAATAAAGAACTAAGTTGAAGAGCATTAAAGACCCAATATCCATAAGGTTTTTGCCAATGAGACAATTAACAATGAGAGACCAAATTACATATATTAAAGCAGCAATGAGCAAAACCCATACCATAGAGCAATTTATGATTATTTTATGTCTAGCCACTCTTAGTTAGGAATAAGTAATGTCATTCAAAATAAAGAAATTAGCTGAAAACTTTTATTTGATGTTATGATATCTTTTATATTTAAAGTATTGATACTTTATGTAATATTTGAAAAAATTTGAGAAAATGCTGTTGATTTTAGTATATAGGAGGATTTAAACATTTGAAATTTTTTCAAACTTTGTGGAATAGACGACTTTAATAACAAAAGAAAATTAAAGCACTTAGATATGATGAATCCATCATCCCTTTCATCTTTTCCTTCAGCTATTTTTTCTTCTTCATAGAGTTCTTTGTGATATCAGGTACTTTTAAAACTAGTTGACGAGGATTTTGTATAATTTTTCTAATAAATGACTTTAACAACATTTCTGTGTCAAACCTAATTTGCTTTTGTGATGTTAAATAATAAAACAAATCTCTTATTTTGTGTAAATGTATAGTTTTAAAAGGGGTTTGAGTACTAGTGTCTATCAGAGACACAAAAGTGCTGGTTATTGTTTGTGAACTAGAAGATTTATAACTCTTGGTAAATATAAAGACTTATAACTGGTGGTAACAATAAACACTGGAGATATTTAGACTTTTATTTGCAAAATGAGAAATCTCACATTTCAGATTTTATAAACAAAAGCTGTTTGATACGATTTATTTATATAATCATCATAACTATAATAATGATCATAATCATCACTATCATCACAATCAATGGATCTTCTGATTGACACTATCATTATTCCTCTTTCTCTGTTGATGTCCATTGCTTGCGGAGATTCGATCTCGTCAGCTGCTGAAAGTATTGTCTTAAAGGTTTTACCATCTGGTGATACTACCACCATTCTGTTGATTCCTTTAGAACCTATATAAATAAAGCCATTCTTGTCTAGTGCAAGTCCATATGGACTATAAATCTCTTTGAGGTTAAGTGTCCAGAGAGGTTCTCCAGTACTTTTGTAGCAGCAGACTTTCTCATGGATGGTACCATAGATATTTCAGTTGAATAATGCAATACGAGCTGCCCAAACACCTTCTCAGATTTTATGAGACTCATCATTCAGGTTTACATTTGTACTTTTCTATATTATTCTTATGACCGCTAATAACCAACATTTGACCATCACTTGCTACTGCATTATATTCATGAGAAAGATCAATAACTGATGATTTTGTTTTTTCTACATCCACAAGTGCTGTCTGATAATCTGATCCTAATGTGACAGCCACTGCATTATTTCTGACAAAGCAAACATCAACTGGATATGATGGGAATGTTACTACTCTAGATCTTCTGATGCAGATGCAATCATTACTAAACAGTGCTAGGTATTTATAATCGAAATCAGCATTAAAACTAAATATTTACCATCAGGTAATATTCTACAAGTAAACATATCATCACACTTCATATCAACTGGAAATGTCAGTTGTCTCAGCAAGGATGGCTTAATTCGCTCCATTCCAGGAAAAGTTGGGACTAGGTACTGTGCTTGATATTTTCTTCCAGCCTTAACTTGAAGAGTAGAGGGTCTTGAATTGATATTAATATCTCCAAATGATTTTACATCTTTTAAAATTGATTGAAGTTCAGATGAGATGGTAACCTCTAGATATTTTTCATCAAAGTTGTCTCCATTTTTAAATCTTCTATGTATTGAGCTGCTTGAGATGTAGGTTTCTCTATTTCTCTCAGACTAACATACATTTGTAGCTCAGTTGCACATTGTGTTATTTTGGAAAACTGGTTCTGCAATTGGCTTATCTTTTCAGTTTGCTGTTTCAGTTGTTTTAGGAGAGTATTTATCTTAGATGATAGTTTTGAATGCTGAGATTTTAAGTCATCAATAATTTTTGTTCTAATTTGTTTAAGAAAGCATCTATCATGGACCTCACAGATTGAATTTGATATATACCTTTTCGTTCTTGGTCATTGCTTATACCCAACCTTCTGTTTAAGTACTTAATCATCGTTTCAAAGTTTCCTTTAACATCCTGCAACTCATTTTCAAGAAGATGAATTGATGCAGAAGATTTTACTTTCTTTAGAATCTCTGACAGTGGTTTCATTTCTTGACATTTCTGGTGTTTATCAGTGATGCACTGGACACATCAAAGACAATCATGGAAAGGACAGTAAATTTCAAACTTCTTCTTGTGGTTTTGATAGTGGACACTAAATTCTTGCATTAATTTAGGTAACCTGTGGTAGTCTTTTGTAGACATGGTTTTATGGCCTCGAGATAGTCTGGACTTTTTATGATGTTTTCCACAGTCTGTACAAAGGAATACCTCACATGCTGTGCACCATGTGACAGCTTCTGTAGATGTTTCATCATCATAACAGAGGTTGCAAAAGTCTTCATTTGATGAGGCCATTTTCTTTATGTCTTTATTTCTGAAATTTAATGTAGAGTAGCATTAAACAGTTTTTACCAAAGAATTATGACTTCACAGTCAGTCTTATCTTAGATAGCATTACTAGAAAATCAGATCTTTCCTAGTCATAGATTAACAACTTCAATCTAGAACCTTTGACAAAGATTTTGAGCTTTTGTCATTTTTCAGTACTAAGCATTAACATACCCTCTGCCCAATTGTATGGTGTTTACATATCTCAGTTGAAATGTTACACTGTTACACTTGTGCATGTTCGCATTATACAGACTTCATAAACATGGGCAAGCTCCTCACAAAAAAACTGTTCCAACAGGGTTATGAGAAAGAATAACAAACTAATATCAGTTTAATGGTCGCCATAGCAAATGGTTGACTGACAGATTTAGTGTTTCTGTGTCTCAAATTGCTATGAACATGTTTTGCACTGTTAAATATTTAGATAGGAGCAAAGTGTTCTAATCTGGAAATTTACCAATTGTGTCCCATTCCTATTTAAAACATTTTTTCTGAATGTGTGTTTGCATGGCAGATAATGCATGTGTAACATGAGATGATCTTAGTACCCTGTCAATTCACACAGTTATGCCCCTTTGAATTTCTTTTGATTCTCTCATGTTTTTACTTGATTTGATGTTCTGGAGGGATTTGTAAGTTTGAACATCTGTTGAATACTGTATTTTACTATTTAAGGTGACCTTTTTCCAACAAAATATCAACTACTATGCCCTTCCCAAATGGACTAAAATAAATCGAGAGTCATTGAGTTAAAGGCATCGGTTTAAGATGCTGTGCTGTGCTTGATCTTTTGTTCAGCCTTGAAATGAGATTTAACAAGGGTTCAAACAAAACATATATGAGGATCAATCTCAGATGTTTTGTTGTTGAAGTAAAATTTCAGAAATTTAAACTGATTTGAATGACATTTAGTTAGATATCGGTTTATAATTGAAACCATGTCATATGCTGACCTCTTGATATAGTTTGGATTTTTATGTCAGTTGGTTGTTATCTTGTTGATTTATACACCAATTTTACATTTTATTCTTTTGATATAAAACTTGTATTTGAATTAATTAGATTGTCTTACCATGAATAATTAAATGGTGCATTCTAAGGAGAAGACATTTGTTTCAGGTACCTATCCCAACACCAGTCTCACAGAATTATTGATTTAAATTCATATACTTACTGTTATAGTATAAAAAAGATATTTCTATGCATCAGAAAGTATTGATAATAAAGACAGAAAGCTGAACAGCTGAAGTTCTTCAGGTGTGTGTACATTTAAGTGATTTTAAAAGATAAAACACACAGGCGATATACAAATAAGCATAATACAGTAGAAGAAACTTCAATGGAGTGACATTTGGATGATATATATGCATTTAATGTCTTCCCTTATACAACAATTTGTTTTATACTATTTAAAGAAAATTAATAACTCTGTGAATTGGAGTTATGAAGAAGTTTATGCCTTTATATTCAATGATTTTCTGTTTAAATTTTGATACCTTTATATTTACTTTCATTTATGCAGTCTATTCATTTCTGGGTGTTTTCAATTATTGCCTTTACTTAACATATAAACATTTTTATAGTGGAAGCAGTTTATTGTGTCTAAACTTCATTCCAGAAAATTACATAATTTATGTTCATAACAACCTATGTTCTGCATGATACATTACTACATTGTCAGAATCAAAATGATTCAGACAATGTAGTGAGGCAACTATTTTACAGAGATTAAATGACGTAGAGTAATGCAGCTAAAGATACCATACAGTCTTCAACAATGAGCCTAACCCATACAATATGATTTTTGTGTCGGCTGTGACAAAATGGGAGACAGTGATTACAATCTGATAGCAGCGTAAACTAGCATTATTTGTAAAAAGAATTAAAGTTCTGAAGGTAGAAGACCTGGAAGCTTCATATCTTATGTTCAGCGAATGTTTGAAAAGAATTTGATTTTTTTGGTCATGTGAAATACTCACTCATTATGAGCAATTGAATAAATATATTCGGTATATGGGATCCTTGCAAGATCTAAATGTCCGTCCACCTGAACTGAACATCATATGGATCAGTGATCAAGGTTAAGCTATGTTTATTGTATGGTATGAAATTCAATCATTATGAGTAAAACAGGTGAGACATTTCAGCCTGTGCACTCTTGATTTGTTTTCATGTGTCGAGGAATAAGTAATGTCTGTTGAAAATATGAAAATTACTTGGAAGCTTTACATTTCATGTAATGATGATGTATGTATTAAATATTTGAAAATGTTCAGAGAAAACTACTGTTGATTCAAATATAGGAGGACTTATTACATTTGAATTTTTAAGGTCTTTCCACTCCGTTAGGAAAGACCTTATTGTTTTTCTAATGTTTTTTTTTTTATTCTTCCAGCATTTTTTTGACATGGCCTCCCCTCGTTTCTATTGGAGTTATCAAGACCAAATATGGACCATCGATAGACCTCATCATGAAGTATTACCAGATGAGGGCACGTGGATTTCATCATCCCTTTAGAAGTTATCTCCGTTTATTGGTTTTTTCGACATGGCCCCCCTCTCGTTGTTTTTAAAGATATCATGACCTTATGCGTGCAATAGGTAGATCTCATCATGATGTATTACCATATGAGGGCACGTGGGATTTCATCATTCCTTTGAGAGTTATGTTCCCTTGAAGCAATTTCTTTTATTTGCATTTTCTTAAAAGTATTAGAGATTGAATCGAATTGAAAATGGCAGCATGTACAAGAACTGATGGCAATGTTAATAAACATAAACAATTAGTTTGTTATCAACCCTTATAAGGAGTTATTTCCTTTATAAATTATACACAATTTTGAAAATTCTATTTCGAGAACCGAAGTCGAGAGACTTGAGACCTTCACCAATAATCTTTAATTCATGTGACCTTTTATTTGCACCAAGGACAAAGGTCACTGAGTTAAAAACCCATAACGCTGCAATTTCAAGCTTACATATTAAGAAAACGATAAGAGTTTGCTGCATACATACTGTGTATAAAATGTTCCTCTCGACAAGCTCTACATTTTACACTTTTAGCTCAAAACTGTCCGACCGTCTGTTCAAAAGTTACAACGAAATACTTCTTAAAAGTATAATATTGTGTGTATATCTTTTAAAGGTAACAGATATCAACCTACTATAAATTGCAAAATGATCAGTATCTAAAGACCTTCAATTTGAGGTCATTGTCAGGTCATGATGAAATTTTACCTTGACCTTCAACGTGTACTATGACCTTGACCTTGTAATATTTGAAAGGTCAAGTGGTCCTGAGTTGAATGGTGGTAGTCCTATGTCTCTCGACTTCGGTTCTCAAGTTTGGTATTGCATCATCTATTTGATGATTCATTGTGACCTTGATGAACTTTGGAATTGTCCCAAATTTGTTGATGCAATGTTGTCCTTCAGGTGCAGATTATTTATCATTTAACAGATTTGAGATATCTATTGTCGTTATAGAGATAATGCAGTTTGAAATTTTATGACGGAGGCATGTATTTCTGAATCAACAATCGCTTTCCACCAGAAATTTTCAGAAATTGAAGAGTTTAACATGGTTATATGTTTGACTAATTACCAGAAACTTTCAATGAAAACTAAATAAAAAAAATCAATTAGAAGTTTTCATCTTTTACATTGACTTTGTAAGTTTCATAAGTTCTATTTATATAATTGATATTGCATCATTTTGGCACTTTGTCAAATGCAGTCATTATGTATATCAAATTGAACGTCTAAATGAGCTCTACTCAAAATGAAAATTTCAAACCCTTTTTCATCCCAGTAGGAAGGGTGGGGTCATTTAGTGCAAAAATTTCAAAACTTCTCAGATGGTTAGGTTGTCGCATATCAAATGAAAGTCCATAAAGCGTACATTTCAAATATCAAATTGACGTCCCAAAAATAGGTTGGGTGGGGTCATTGAGTGCAAAACATAAAATTTCTTTTAAGATAAGGTTGTTGTATATCAAATGAAAGGTCATAACGTGTACATTTCAAATATCAAATTCTGTCCTCCAAAAATTAGTTGGATGGGGTTATTAAGTGCAAAATCAAACTTTCTAGAAGATGGCGTTGTCGCATATCAAATGAAAGATCATCAAGTCTACATTACATATATCAAACTTCCGATCTCGAAAATTAGGCGGATGGGGTCATTAAGTGTAAAAGCGAAAAGTTTCAGAAGGTATGCTTGTCGATATCAAATGAAAGGTCGTAAAAGTACATTACGAAAACATCACTTTTACAGGAAGACCTTTCAATTGTTTTACAAACAATTGAGATACTAGTTGTTTTAATCATTGTTATATAGATAAGACTTTTATTACAAAAGAGAAGCTAAAGCTCTTAGTTTTATTTTGGTATGAATAATTTATCACCACCTTCTGTCCTTTCCTCAACTATTTTTTTTCTTCATATAATTCTTTATGATCTTAGTTCCTTAACTAGTTGATCAGATGTTTGTATAATTTGGCAAACTATTTTTAGATAATTAACTTTTGCATGTCCACCATTTCTGTGTCAGCTTTAATTTTGCCTTTGTGATATCATATACTAAGACAAATCTTTTATTTTGTGTAAATGTATGTTTTTTGAAAGGAAGTTAGAGTACTAGTGTTGATCAGAGACCCATTAGTAGGAAGATATAAAACTGTTAATAAATAAGAAGACTTATAACTGTTGGTAAATAATTAAACTCATCATAGATACCAGGATTGAAATTTTGTATATATGCCAGACGCGTTTCGTTTACAAAAGACTCATCAGTGACGCTCAAATCAAAAATGTTAAAAGGCCAAAACAAGTATGAAGTTGAAAAGCATTGAGAACCAAAAATTCCTAAAAGTTTTGCCAAATACAGCTAAAGTAATCTATTCCTGAAGTAGAAAAGCCATATTATTTCAAAAATTCAAAGTTTTGTAAACAGTTAATTTATAACTATGACCAAATCAATAATAATTCATGTCAACACAGAAGTGCTGACTACTGGGCTGGTGATACCCTTTGGGAATAAAACTCCACCAGCAGTGGCATCGACCCAGTGGTTGTAAATAAACTCATCATAGATACCAGGATTGAAATTTTGTATATCGCCAGACGCGTTTCGTCTACAAAAGACTCATCAGTGACGCTGGAATCAAAAATGTTAAAAAGGCCAAAACAAGTACGAAGTTGAAGAGCATTGAGGACCAAAATTTTCTAAAAGTTAATAAAAAGACTTATAACTGTTGGTAAATAAGAAGACTCATAACTGTTGGTAAATAAGAAGACTTATAACTGTTGGTAAATTAGAAGACTTATAACTCTTGGTAAATAAGAAGACTTATAACTGTTGGTAAATAAGAAGACTTATAACTGTTGGTAAATAGGAAGACTTATAACTGTTGGTAAATAGGAAGACTTATAACTGTTGGTAAATAAGAAGACTTATAACTGTTGGTAAAAAGAAAGACTTATTACTAGTGGGAACAATAAACATTCGAAATCTATAAACTTTTATTTCCAAAAAAAAAAATCTCACATATTAGATTTTATATACAAAAGCTGTTTGATAAGATTCATCATCACTATCGCCACATATATGAGATGAAACTATCATAATTCCTGTTTCTCTGTTGATGTCTATAGCATAAGGATGTTTAATTCCGTCATCCTCTGATAGTATTGTCTTATAGGTTTTACCGTCTGGTGACACTACCACGATATTGTTGTTTCCACGAGAAGCTATATAAACAAAACCATTCCTGTCTAATGCAAGTTCTCTTGGACTGACAATGTCTTTGTGCTGAAATGTCCAGAGAGGTTCCCCAGTACTTGTATAGCAGTTGACTTGCTTTGCCTTATATAATGTACCATAGATATTTCCATTGAATAATGCAACACGATCTGCCACAACTCCTTCTAAGATTGTATGCGACTCGTCATTTAGATTAACTAATGTACTTTTCTCCGTACTGCTGATGACCAACATTTGATCATCACTTGCTACTGCATCACAGACATGAGAAAGGTGAATTGTTTTGATTATTTTATTCTTTTCTACATCCACCAATGCTGTCTGCTTTACCAATCCTAATGTGACAGCCACTGAATTATTTCTTAATACGCAAGTATCAAATGAGCATCCATTGAATGCCACTACTTCTTTCAGAAACATGCCAGCATTACTGAACAGTAGCAGGTGACCTGTATAAAACTGGTTGTCAATGATTAGATATTTACCATCAGGCAATAGTCTACAGGCACGAATATTCATTGAAAAGATATCTTCCGGAATTGTCAGCTTTTTCAACATAGATGGCTTAATTTGTTCAATTCTAGGAATAGTAAGAACTAGGTTCTGTGCTTGATCTTTTCTTCCAGCTTTTAATTCAAGGGTACATGGTCTGGTATTGATATAAATGTCTCCAAATGATTTGACATCTTTTAAAATTGATTCAAGTTCAGATGAAATATTAAGGTTTAGGTTAATTTCTTCAAATTCATCGCCACTGATCAAATCTTCAATATATTTTGCAGCTTGGGATGTAGCTTTCTCAATTTCTCTCAGACCAACATACATTTGTAACTCAGTTGCATATCGAGTCATTTTAGAAAACTCACTCTCAATTGGCTGATCTCATTGGCTCTTTGTGTCAGTTGTTGTAGAAGAGTGTATATCTCTGATTTTATGTTTGATTGTTTAGATTCAAGGTCATCCAGAATATCTTTTTCTATTTTGTTTAAGTAATCATCTATAGATTTCCTCATAGATCGTATTTCTTCAGTAGCTTTCTGTTTTTGAGAAATACTGATTTCGATTCTACTGTTCATACAATTTATAATCTCTTCAAAGTTTTCTTTCACATTTTCAAATCTTTTTCAAGAAGTTGAACGGAGGCAGATGATTTAACTTCCCTAATAATATCTGATAGTGGTTTCATTTCTTGACATTTCTGGTGTTTATCAGTGATGCATGTTACACAACAGGGACAGGCATGGTAAGAACAGTAAAGCTCAAACTTCTTCTTGTGGTCTTTGCACTGGCTACTTATATCTAGCATAAATTGAGGTAATTTATGGTATTCTGTAGAAGAAATGGTTTTGTGTTCTTTGGATGTTCTTGACCTTTTATGATGCTTTCCACAGTCTGTACATAGGAACACCTCACACTCTATACACCACACGACAGCTTCTGTAGATGTTCCATCATCATCATAACAGAGAGTGCACACATTCCTATCTGATGAGGCCATATTCTCTTATTTCTGAAATTTACAATAGAAAAACAGTTTTTTCAAAAATATTGGAAAATGAATGCAAACTGCACAATTAATAAGAATCCACTTTGCTAAGAGAGAAAACATGGTTACATTCAGTAACACAGCATGTAGCAAAGATAGCATGACTTTTAAAATATTTGACATATTATGGATATTTTTAGATTAATGCTCGTACAATTGCCATCAAAAACTTGGTTTATTGGAAAGGTAATAGGGATCATGTACATTTCATATTTGAAAATGTGATTACTCTTAAGCTTATTAACAGGAATAAACTAATTGTATGAGTATGTAAAAAGTAAAATAACAAAAATACTGAACTCGGAGGAAAATTCAAAATGGAAAGTCCCTATAAATCAAAGGCAAAATCAAAAGCTCAAACACATCAAACGAATGGATAACAACTGTCATAGTCCTGTCTTGGTTCATGCATTTTCTTATGCAGAAAAAAGGTGGATTAAACCTAGTTTTATAGCTAGCTAAACCTGTCACTTGTATGACAGTTGCATAAATTTCCAAATTCCATTATATTGACAACGATGTGTGAACAAAACAAACAGACATAATAGGTAAAAATGTCAAAATAGGGGTACAGCAGTCAACAGTGTGTTATAATCTTAATCACTATAAAAACAAACAAATATTTCTACAAACAGACACAAAAAGGCATACAGACAAAGCACATAAAAATCAGGCTTTGAATTAATGCAAGGAATTATCAGCTGTAAATGATTGTCCCCCCTCTGCAACGCATGCTTGGAGACAAAAAATACCAGGCATCAACCCTCTTGTCTTGTAAGCCCTCTCACATGTACAACTGTTGCTCAAGTTTTGATTGTAATTTATATCAAAGATTTATATCAGCAATGTCTCAGAAGAGTTTTAAATTCATTGTTGATCAACTATTTTCCTTCGAAATATAAATATATTGAAATTTGCATTTATTAAACTCTCCTGTTTACACTTCTAATTAGGAAAAAAAATGTTATGTTTTTTGCTGATTTGGGAAAGCAACTATGGGTCACTGTAGCTTTCAACAATAAGAAAAGTCATACTATATTGTCATGCAGTTATAAAAGGCCTGCCATGACAAGATGGTGAAACAATTCAATCAAGAAAACCAAAAGACAGTAAACAACAGCAACTGAATTGCAGGCTCCTAACATGGAAAAGACACATAGAGAATGTTGTAGGGTTAAACATGTTTGTCAGTCCTCAACACCACCTCTTTACTTTGGACCGTGGAGGAACAGCAAAACATAACATTGTTGTCAGCATGCTAACCCTTACAATTTTTGTCAGAGCTTCTTCAAATTATAGGAAGTTTTCCACTCATTAAAAGTACCTATGAGTTTCATTATCAAATAAATCTGAAATTGGCAACCATTTTTTTTCAGGAGAAAGACTAGTTATACCCTGCTTTAAAAATGTGGGGTTATACTGTTTTACCTCTGTCTGTCTGTCTGTCAGTCCATCCATCCGTCAGTCCTTCAGTTCGTCCTTCCGTCCCATGAATATTTTTTGGCGCATCTTTCTCAGGAACTACATTACAAGGATTTCTGAAATTTGGTTTCAGGGTTTATATGAGTCAGCTATACCGTGTGATGCATTTTCAGATTCATCACTCAACAACTTCCTGTTTACCAAACACTTACATCATTTTACACATAGGTAGCCAAGTTGAAAATTTTCGTCACATTTTTCTCAGGAACTAGATGACAAGGATTTCTGAAATTTGGTTTCAGGGTTTATATAAGTCAGCTATACAGTGTGATGCGTTTTCAGATTCATCACTAAACAACTTCCTGTTTACCAAAATATTGGGGCGGGGGTATCATCAGTGAGCAGTAGCTCACAGTCACTTGTTCAAATATCAAATTTTTTTTTTGTTGCCAGGATAGCATCTTCATTTTCAGATCATTTTCAAATTGTATGAAGTTTGAAAAGTTTGAATAGGTTCAATTTTCAGGATATTTAAATTGGGAACCATTTCATCTAGAAGTAGACTTAAAAAGTATCCCATATAAATTCTTGTTGCCTGGATTATAGTGTCGTTATTTAATCAGATCTCTTCCAACTTGAAGGGCTCTTGATTATAAAGTGGTCTCAGTTGTTAATCTGCGTATCATTAGCCTGTCAACACTGAGGTATTGAGTTGTAAGCTACACATGGCAGGTGCATTAAAGCCTAATCTTATTTGACTATGATTGTCGGTTTTCCTGCCGAAGGTCTTTTCTTTTCCGGAGAACCCAGCTTCATCAACCAATATAAACTGACCGCCATGATATAGCATATAGTGCTGAAAGCTGGTGTTAAACACCAAAATCATTCAATTCATAAATTAACCATTTCCTCATATCAAAAGATCAGTTGAAATAGTTATTTGTTTTTTTTATTATGAATAATTAGGGCCCGCCGAATGGCGGACGCCCTATAGTGATCAGTCTGTCCATCCGTCCGTCCTTCCGTAACAAATTGTGTCCACTCTATATCTAGAGAACCATTATGATTTCAAAGTTTATACTTGACATGTATATTAACCAACACCAGAGGGTGTGTCATAATGTATGTACAAATTCCTAGGTCAAAGGTCAAGGTCAAAAACTTTGGTTTCAGTTGAGAACCCCATGTCCTATGGTAAAGATCGTGTCCGCTCTATATCTTGAAAACCGTTATGATTTCAAAGTTTATACTTGACATGAATATTAACCAACACTAGAGGGTATGTCATAATGTATGTACAACTTCCTAGGTCAAAGGTCAAGGTCAAAAACTTTGCTTTCAGTTGACATCCCCATGTCCTATGGTAAAGATCGTGTCCGCTCTATATCTTGAGAACCGGTATGATTTAAAAGTTTATACTTGACATGTATACAAACCAACACCAGAGGGTGTGTCATAATGTATATGCAACTTCCTAGATCAAAGTTCAAGGTCAAAAACTTTGCTTTCAGTTGACAACCCCATGTCCTATGGTAAAGATCGTGTCCACTCTATATCTTGAGAACCGTTATGATTTCAAAAGTTTATACTTGACATGTATATAAACCAACACCAAAGGGTGTGTCATAATTTATGTAACGTGAGGGTACCCAAATTGCACCTATTTTGACAGTTTTTTCACCTACGTCTTTTTATGATCCAGACAAAAGTTTCCATTCTGTGTTTATTTTGAAGATGTATCCTTATTTACTGTATAGTTACACCAATTTAATTTTGAATCCATATTGAATCATAGAAAAATGGGTTTGAACCGACCTCCAAACAATCCATGATTCTGTAATGAGGAGTACCCAAATTGCATCCATGCTTAAATTCACATCCTTAAAAATCGAATAACAGATGTTTTGTTTTATTTTTTCAAATATTTGGAACAATTTGACATTAGTCCATGCTTACTATTTATCTTTTAAGAAATAGATGCCTGTAACATATTTTATTTGCTCATTTTTAAAAGATGACTTTTTGTGAACGTCGCATGGCGACGTTTCCGTAGATTTTACTTTTTTCAGAGAATACTTCACCTGGTGATATATACTGTGAACGTTTCGTGTATATTTAAATATATTTACCTATGTTGAAAGACGTGTATAATGTCAAATCATAAAAGTACAAATTGTTTAGTCTCAAAGAAAACTTGTAAGATTTCCTCAGCTATTTTTGTTGAATAGGTGCAATTTGGGTACTGTGACGTTACAACTTCTTAGGTCAAAGGTCATGGTCAAAAACTTTGGTTTCAGTTGACAACCCCATGTCCTATGGTAAAGATACAAATTTTTAATGCACATTATTCACAGCGGGGCCCACAGAGATGGCTTCCATCTCAATGATATCTAGGTAATAATTGTAACACAATGTTGACTGCTGTACCCCAAATTTATAACTTTTTACCTAATAATATGTCCGTATGTTTTACTCACATGTTATGGTCAATATAATGGAATTATATGCGACTGTCATATCAGTGAGACGTTTAGCTAGCTATAAATTTATCCACCATTTTCTACATAAGAAAATGTCTGTACCAAGTCAAGAATATGACAGTTGTTTTCCATTCCTTTGATGTGTTTGAGCTTTTGATTTGCCATTAAAAATGTGAATTTCCTAAGAGTTCCATATTTTTGCAATTTTATTTTTTGATAAAAAAAACCAATCTGATTGAATAGACTCTTACTGCACTGGACTTTCATATTAATTTTTATCAACAGTATTATGCCTTATGCCTTCAATTTTAGCTCACCTTGCTCACTTGCATAGATGAAATTTTCAGTTATCTTCTTATAGGAGTTATTTTCCTTAAACATTTTTCGCTTTTTTGTGTTTTGAGAGAGAGAGAAAAAACCAAAGAGAGAACTTGGACACAAAATAAAATGATCCACAATACAAGATCAACAAAAAAGAGATTTAAGTTGTGAATTATAGATATAGTCTACAATGTTGAAGAGTGTTGTTGTTTAAGATGAGAACCGATCTGGGTGAGCGACACAGGGTCTTTATTGTCTTTAGATATATTTTTTGGATCATCTTCAATTTTGTATGAAAGAGGGACAAAAGATACCAGAGGGACAGTCAAACTCATAGATCGAAAACAAACTGACAACGCCATGGCCAAAAATAAAAGACAAACAGACAAATAATAGTACAGATGACACAACATAGAAAACCAAAGACTAAGCAACACGAACCCCACCAAAACTGGGGTGATCTCAAGTGCTCGGAAGGGTAAGCAGATCCTGCTCCACATGTGGCACCCGTCGTGTTGCTTATGTTATTTCAAATCCGTAAATAGTCTAATTCGGTAAGTCACATTCGTGAAAAGGAGGGTATTGTAGTTACGACATAAGGAACATATCCGATATCATCTGTGAAATGGTTATTCCATAACGGTCAACCAACTCGTGATGGCGTCCGTAAAATTTACGAAGGATGACTTCAACTTCACCATTTGGAACTCTTGGTTTAATAGCTTCCTTGTGAGCAGCAATCCTCTATCAAGGAAATCAAGTGTCTTCTCTTTAAAACTTTGATGGAGTTTGACAATACAAGATCTTAAATGGGGAACCATCTTTTCTGGAGGGGAACTTGTAAAAGTATCCCACTTTAATTCTTCTGTGGGGAAAACACACTCATTTCATTTTAGATCCTCTACAAATTTGTTTCCACTCACCAAAACCTTGGATGAGTTCAATAATCTTTTTTAAACAGGGAGACTTGTAAACATATCCCATTTTTATTCTTGTTGCAGGATGATGCCTTAATTTTTTTATCCGACCCTCTTCAAATTTGTTTAAGGTTTCCTCTCATCAAAAACATTGAATGATTGAGTCTGTTAATCAGAAAAAATAAAATTAGGGTACATTTCGTTGGGCAGGGGCTTGTAAAAATATCCATATTAATTATGTGGGATTTTGGGTATGTGAGCTTTCTCACTTAAGGTTCTTTCATTATTGTAATCAAATGAAGATTTGAAAAAGGGGAATGTTATGTGCTCAAAATGCAAGGCAATTCCTATCTCCTCAGATGTTGATGTTTCCATTTAAAAAGTGGGGCCCATGCTTGTGGTTAACTGGTTGTGTCTTTGTCGTTTTGTTTTTGTTTTTTTTTTGTCCTGAAGAGAATTTGCTATTGATGACAATTTGGTGGTCCCTGTTGGATTTCTTTATCTTTTGTTTGGAAGCTACTAGAGCATCACGTATTTGGTACAACTTTTCATAAGTTTTTGCTTGAATTGCTGTATGCAATTTTGAGTTTGATTTGACCTTTCAACATTTTTTTTTTATTACTAAGCCTCTGATATGAGTCTGATGAAGACATAACAACCGTCTGGCTCATCAAATTATAAGCCTGGTATAATTCTTTGATGAGTTTTATTTTATATTTTTATATTGACCCTGGACAAAGAAACTTTATTCTATTTTAAACAATCTAGGATTTTCAAACCTAGCTGGGGAAACTTTTCTATTAAACAATATCTACCAAGTATTAAACAGCGAGTGATTGATCAGTGCACGAGGATCAATCATCAAAATTTACAACTCATCCAAACTAAAATTTTATCAACAATTTCATAATTCAAATCAGCGTAGTTCTTATGATGATGTTCTAAGTAATAAATTAGAAAGGTCATCTCTTAGTGTAAAATAAGATTGAGTGCACACAATCTTGCTATAGAAAAAGGGCGACATTTAGGTTTACCCACCAATGAACGAGTTTGTAATGTATGTATATCGGGTGAGGACTAGAAGATGAAAATCACTTTTTACTGAATTGTGAAAAATTTTCTAACTACAGAATAAACTTTAAAACTATTATATTAAATATACTTCCTACAAGTTGTAGTGAGAGTCAGCTAAATATGAAATGTTGCATTAATAGCAACTCTTTAAAAGTCCTGAAAGTGACAAGTTCTTATATACATAAATGTCTGGTATATAGAAATGAGATTTTGGCTTCTTAATTATAACATATTATTTCATTATGCTGTATTCATTGTATAATGTACTGAAATATGGGCCTTTGCCAATTATTGTAATTGTGTTTGTGCCAATAAAATATTTGTATTTGTATTTGTATTTATAAATGCCTTTACTTTTACTGCTGGGTTGCTGTCTGATTAATGTATACCCTAATCTCCCAGAGCTTTTATATATATTCTTACCATTAAATGTTGTGATAGATGGTGCATGCTCAGTGATAGAAATTTCCACAGGGAAGTAAAATGTCTTGTTTAACCAGTACACTTACCTGTGATTATTGATTTATAAATAGCTAGATACAAAGTACACATTTACAGAGTGGAAAACTTGTTACTATATATAGATTATATTAGATATAATAATCATCAATGTTGAAAACTCAGTTGCACTGAGACAGTCAGCTGTTTTAAATTGTCAGGCATTTTCCCTTATGATAGAAAAGGATTTTTTCATGAAAGTTACAAATTGGTCACACAAAAGAAAGAATCAGAGCTTCCAAGTGGAAGTAGATTTTTTATTGCCAGTATAATGAAAAACCTAATATAGATATTATTTTTTATTAACAAAATGAAAACATCTCACACTATAACTTTAATATTTTACAGATGTTTGTTATGGTCAATCATCGCTTTTTCATGCTGATTCATACAAAATTTCATTATTATCAAACTTATTTACATTCACATTTCAAATTTGACAAACTAAAACTTTTTGAGATGATTTCTCCTCGGTATCATCACTTATTATACTTGACACCAACATCATTCCTGTTTCTCTGTTAATGTCTATTGCTATAGGATTTTCGATTCCATCAGCTCCTGATAGTATTGTCTTACTGGTTTTGCCATCAGGTGATACTACCATGACACTGTTGTTTTCAGTAGAAGCTATATAAATGAAGCCATTCATGTCTAATGTTATCCCTTGTGGGAAGCTGATGTCACAGTGTTTGAATGTCCAAAGAGGTTCTCCAGTACTTGTGTAGCAGCAGACTTTTTGTTCATCGCTAATGGTACCATAGATATTTCCTTTGAATAACGAAATAAAATTTGCCTTAACTTCTTCTAAGATTTTATGAGATTTAACGTCATCCAAGTTCACTATTGTACTTTTCTCCCTACTGCCAATGACCAATATTTGACCATCACTTGCTACTCCATAACAATCATGAGAAAGTTTAATTTTTTTAATAACTTTTTTCTTTTCAATATCTACCAGCACTGTCTGGTTTGCTGATCCTAATGTAACAGCTACTGTATTATTTCTGACAAAGCATGTATCCATTGAAGATCCTGGTAATTTCCCTAATACCTCTCTTTTAAAGGTAGCATCATTATTGAATAACCACAGCTGACTTTTTTTATCCTGGTTATTAAGAATTAGATAAGTGCTATCAGATAATATCCTACAGGCACCTATACTAATAAACTTCCTATCATCTGGGATAGTCAGTGTTCTCAACATGGATGGCTTAATGAGTTCAAATCCTGGATAAGTTGGAACTAGAAACTGTGCTTGGTCTTCTCTTCCCGCATTAACTTGGAGAGGAGATGGTCTGGTACTGATATTTATATCACCAAATGATTTGACATATTTTACAATTGATTGAACAGATGGCGAAATGGTTACCTCCAAGTTGTTTTCTTTGAGGTTGTCTCCCCTTTTTAAAATTTCTATGTATTGTGCTGCTTTAGATGTAGTTTTCTCAATTTCTCTCAGACCAACATACATTTGTAGCTCAGTTGCATATTGTGTCATTTGGGAAAACTCACTCTGCAATTGGCTTATCTGATTGGCTCGTTGCTCCAGTTGTTGTAGGAGAGTGGTCATCTTTGATTCCAGCTCTGAATGTTTATTTTCTAAGTCATCTTTTATTTCTTTTTCTAGTTTATAGAATAATTCATCTATTGAGTTCCTCATATATTGAATTTTTGCAAACGCTTGTATTCTCTGAATTTTGCACGTATTAACCCTACTATTTAAGTATTTTATTATCTCTTCAAAACTTTCCTTTACATCCTTCAAATCTTTATCAAGAAGTTGAACCCAGGCCGATGATTTCACTTGTGCTACAATGTCTGATAGTGGTTTCATGTCCCTACATTTCTTGTGTTTATCACCAAAGCACTTTTCACAGCATGGACAGGCATGGTAAGAACAGTAAAGTTTAAATTTCTCCATGTGATCTTGGCAATAGGTACTTATATCCTGTACAAATTGAGGTAACTTGTGATAGTCCTCAATAGACATTGTTTTATGGTCATCAGATATTTTCATCTTTTTGTGATGTTTTTCGCAGTCTATACACAGAAACTCCTCACATTCTGTGCACCATATGATAGCTTCTTTAGAATTCCATTCATCATAACAGATAGTACAAATTTCCACATCTGATGAGGCCATTTTCTCTATATTTCTGAAATTTGATATGATAGAAATAGATGACATTGTTTTAAGGCAGAATGGACAATTGATTGACTCATCCAAGAAATAAAGCACACTGTCCAAAACATACTTTAAATATTGATTAGCTAAAATAGTCAAAAGGACCAAAAGTATTGACAAACCCAGTCAAGGAATCAGAGCTATGAGGGAGATACATTTCTTAATTTAATGAACAGCAAATTTCAATACTGGAATTCAGAAATTTGTTCATGCATTAATTATTGCGATTTATGAACAGTATACAAAATGCATGATAATATTGCGATTTCAGGAAATGGTGCAAACAATAATGCTATCAAATTTTAAAATGTGGGCTTTTATTTTAGCAAAACCTCTCCATTTCCATTTTAGCAATATTGAAAACTTTGCAAATTTTTTAAAAAAGTACCAATGTTACTGCCCACATTTGCATTAAGACCATTAATGTCTCTTCAGTGATGCTCATTGCCAAAAATATTTGAAAATCCAAAACCTATTTCAAGTGTTGAAGACTGCTTTAATAATACAACTGAAAAAATCCTAAAGAATAGCTACACCTATATAAGGACTCATAGCTATGTATGCAGGAAATACATTCTAAAGTTTTAATAACAGCAAGGATAAAAAATATCCTTGTTTTCATGCCAGTACCAAAGAATTTGAGTAAGGAGGCTGGTGATACTCTTGAGGACAAACAATCCATCAGTGGCAGTAAACATATGAACAGCACATTTTTACTGCACCAGATGTGAATTTCAACAATTGATGTCTCTTCAGTGTTGCTTGAGGTTAAAATGTTTAAAAATCTGAAACCTAGGCTCTCGGTCAGAAAACTTTACTCAGTACTCGGAGTACAAAATTTGTGCTCGAAACACCAAATCCAGCATTTTGATTGGTTGAATTCTGAGTCTGAGTACGATAATTGTACTCCAAAGTTTTATGATTACAAGGCCTGGCTTTTTCAAATGTATAAGAGATTATACAAGCTAAAAGGACCTGAGGTTAAACCAAAACATTAAAAGGGATCAGAGCTATGCCTAAGGGAGAGACATTACTTATTTAAAAATTATTCCCAAGTTTGCAAACTGTTACTTTTCAATAAAACAATATCTGTATTTTTTAATACAAAATATAATTATTAAGTTCAATATTTTTAAAATTCAAAATTTAACCATTCATATCTTATATTAAATATAAGTATAACCTTCATGGATTGTTATGATACTTGGACAGAAGCTAATCTTCAAAATCAAGAAAAAGCATCTCAAGAAACTTTGATTTTTTTTTTATTCTGTATTTTACTGATAAATAGACTACTCTTTTAGAGTCAATATTACACTTTTACACTGACAGCGGCAATCGCAGGGGAGACGTAGGGTTCCATGGAACCATTTGGTCTTTTTTTTAAATAAATATAACAAAATATAGGTTTTTTTCAAGCAACAAGTTGTCAGGTTTTGTAAGGAGTAAACATTGAAAAGCACTCTCATCAACAAAATTGATAAATTTACTGTACATTCTTTATAGAAATAAATTATCTGTGTTATCTTCCCTGATATATCAAATGTTTAAAATTTATATGTTATATGTTTCACAAATTAGTTCTGTTTTCATTAAAAATGATAATTTTAGAAAAAATATATAGATTGATCATTTGAAACTATTTGCAATCAAAATTGAATTAGACCCTGATCCACTTTAATAAGAAAAACCTATTAAATCTGTTAAATTGGAATTTCCGGTATTACAAGATTAATTATTATCAGTAAAAGAATTCATTCTTACCATCAATATTGTGATTAGTACTATTTCCTTATGGGAAATAACCTAAACAAAACTGGTACCTTTTATTGTTGTTTTTTGATAATGAACATACCTATATGTATCAAACATACAAGAGAGTCTGGATGGGGTTTACAGAAAAGAGAATTGCGGCCAAAAAAAAAAAGAATAGAGAAAAATAGGCAAAAAAAATAAAGAAAAGAGAATAATGGGGTATTAGAATATAAAAAATAGAGAATAATGGGCTACAAATATAAAGACTAAAGAAAATTGGCATAGAAAAATAAAGAATACAGAATTGAGGGATCTCTCATCCAGACCCTCACATACAAGGAAGTCTATGCAGTGCATTTTACATTTAAAGAACCAATACAAATTGTTGAATTTTTTAAAACATCTGAACTATCTATGACATCTTGCATGATTTAAATTGCTTATAGATTAAAATTTAAGCTAACTTGATATAACTGTTTTGTTTTCCTTGGTGTATTTTTTCATACCCACCAACAATAGGAGAGGAGCATTATATCTTCCAGTCTGTGAGTTTATCTGTCAACATATGCATTGCTTGTCCGTCTGTCTGTCCTCTCATCCTGTATAAGACTATAGTTTTGGTTTAATTCAGGTAGTGTGAGATCATATCAACATGGTGTTCTGTGGACACATATTATTGTTTGGTTTTCACTAACAATGAGTAAGAAAAGATGACAGGTAACCTGATGACACAAAACAAACAACAAAAAACGTCTAGTGTTCACCACACTATCTTGGACAATAAACAATATTACCAAGTCCAAATTACCTAGAATGTAGAAAAATTGTTGGTTAATTTAACAAAGACAATTAAAGATCTATCATTAATACCATTTTTCTTACATGACAAGAAAAAACTATTAAGTGTAAATACAAACTAAAGACAACATAGATAAGGTTCCAAGTTCCAAATCCTGTGGTACTTATATTTTGGCATTGCTCAAAATCATGTATTTCTCAGACTATTTATGACATCTTTTCTTTTAATCCATTGAATGTTTACTGATTTAAAATTAAGTCTTGGAAACATTATTTATTTATAAGTTGTAAATGCTTTGAACTAGCTTTTAGTAACTGTGAGTACTCTTAGATTGGTATTTTTTGTCTTTAGTCTTTGTCAGCTGTTTTCTGTGCTTTGTGTTGATCTCATGAGTCAAGCCTATTTCCTGTTCCTATTACAGGAGCAATATACAGAAAAGCAACAAGAAATGCATTTATGGTTTGCAAATGAATTAAGAAGATTTAGGCACATTTTTACGATTTAAAGTCATTTAGAATATACGAAAGAGTTCTCCGCCAATGGAATTGTAGGATTTGGTGTTTTTTAATTGTGAAAAATGAATGTAAATCGTGTTCTTAGTAACGGATTATCCAATTGTTTAGGACACCTTACAGTTCAAAACAAAGAATTTCGTTAAATGAGTAATAAAACTGCCCAAAAGCACATTATCAGCTGTAAAGGATCCTTGCTTGAAACTGACTTAAAGTTGAATTTTTAAACTGACAAAAAAATCAAAATGAGTTTGAAGTTTACTGGTGCAGTGAAATTGATACCGTTAATTTTATTATGTGAATATTAATGACTTAAGAATTAATATAAAAAAATTAACAATATCAAAGCAATGCAAAAAGAAAAAAGAAGTATTAAACTGAATATATTACCTAAATATTTGGCTTATATGCTTTCCAAAATTCACATTACTGGATCCACGGTTGGTAAGAATTCCGATACATAAAAATCAGTTACTTAAAGGTAAATTGCCCTTTGCATTTTATATAAAAAAAAAATCTATTTGAACAGTTGAAGTTGATTACGTCACATAATGAAATAGTATTTGATGTGTAGAGCTAGGATAAAATATTGGCTGTCTAGTGAAACTTAGTTGTAACTCAATTTTGGAATTTATTGATTCTAACTGTAAAAAAGCAAACAGAAAATACCCCAGTAAATGATTACATGATTTACATCCATACTCACTATTACGAAATGAAACGTATACAGTTCCTACCATTTCATTGTACCGTTATGTCATCTAATGTCTTAGACACAATTTATTAAAATTTTGGAAATTATAGAAGGAGTCCTTACATCACCAAGACAAATTCATCAATGAAATGCCTAAAAAGGAAGTACCAGTAATGCATTAATTATCAAAATTGCATGCTCACACTTGTACCTAACCATGAAGAAAGGCATTATCATTCTCTAAAATATACAAAAAGAGTTAAATATAAATTAGGCCGTCAGTTTTTCTATTAATTGAATTGTTTCATATTTTTCTTCCCAGAGCCATTTATAGCTAACTATACTGTATGGATTTTTCTCATTGTGGAAGTCTGTATAGTTGTCTATAATTGCTTACATCCACTTCATTTTAACTTTGTTGGATAATTGTCTCATACTGACTTTGATACCACATCTCCTTATTTTTATATTATTAAATGGATTAATGCAGGTTTGGGATTTCAATGACCATTATTTAGGTGGCACTGTAGTATATACTTTCTGGGAACTAGGTTTCTCTTTTGTGCACTTTACTTAGGTCAATGTATCTGAACACTGTGATTGGACAAAAATACAGCGACATTGTGATTTGACAAAAAATACAGCATCTACTGAACATATTTTCCTAAGCTGTCTCGGTATGAATCAGGTGTAGAAAAATATGAAAAATTTTACATTCAGGTAAAATGAATTTTGAGAATTTTTTTTTAATTTTGTATTCACTGCATGATAAAAGACCTAAAAGCACTAGTGGTCTTAGGTTTATAAAGATAGAAAAAGAAAACGGTCATCAAACATATTCAAATTTATTTCTGAATATTATAATGAAGGAACTTCAGTAAATTGTGAATCATAATGTCAATAATATACCTGAGGCGCGATAATATGCCATATTTTATTTGTCGTCTTTTAGAGTGGTCTGAGATGTCTGTAACATGTCATCAAAAAATGGTCAGAATTGTCTTTAAAACTGGTCTGAATTGTCTTTCAAACTGGTCCAAGTTGTCTTTAAAAGTAGTCCGAGTTGTCTTTAAATTGGTCCTAGTTGTCTTGGTCCGAGTTGTCCTGATTCCAATTTTATGACTCAACTATTTCTTTTGAAGTCTGACACCTGTATATGTTATAATTTACTAGATAATTAGAAGATTAGTGACTTTTACATCAATAGAGTGACAAACTATTATTATAACAAATCTCAAACAGTATATAATGTTCAAATTGAATGTCAAATTTTAAAGTACTTCAGAGGGAAATTTTGCTATTTGGACCTGAAAAGTGTCATGGAACAAGAATATGGGTGAAAACAGGTCAGATACTGTGGAATTTATTTTCGTGGGTTATTTGATGAGGAAAACTTACATTTTCGGGATTTCGGTCATCACAAATCTTTTAATTTGGGTGAGATGGTACAACTTTTATTTGATGACTTGGGCCGGTCATCACAAATCTTGGGTGAGATGGTAAATTTCAGGGTCACACCATCAAAATATAGGTCATTTGACAGGTATGTTTATAGCTTACTATACAGTATGGGCTTTGCTCATTGTTGAAGGCTGTACAATATCCTATAATTGCTTAAATCCACTAGTTTGGTCTCTAGTGGATAGTTGGCTCAGTGGCAGTCAAACCACATCTTCTTTTTTTTTATTCAGGCATATACACATGTGGCAGGCATTAAATTTTTTTTGAGAAATAACAGATAGAAACATGTACTTTGTATGGATCTAAATGATACATTAGACAATAGCTCGAGAAGTATATACAACGTTAAAGTATATCAAATGATTTAACAGCAAATATTATTTATTTCAGTGTTTGGACATCTGTTGACCTTTGGTTCTAATAAACATGGACAACTTGGTGTGGGAGATTATAGGAAAAGATTACATTTGGTGAAAATTGGTGGTGAATTGACCGGAAAACAAGTATTAAATGTGGCATGTGGTGATGGCTTTACTGTGGCAGCTACTAGTGGTAAGTTATATGTAGAATTAGCAGGGAAAACAAGGATGACATATTTTCAAAGGAGTGAGATATACTATTTTACCCTTGTCTGTATATTCTAACACATTATGGCCATGTATGAAATTTTATATACATAGCATTTATTAACAAGTTATAAGTTCATATTGGAGAAAAGTACACAAGTGTCATTGAAATATACATTACAATATATGTTAAGCTGTTATAAAAACATAGAAATGAAAATATTATGTCAGAGTTACCTTTCTTCTATCAAAAAAATAGAATTCTGAGTAGGCTTAATTACCATGCTAAAGAACTCTTCATTTAAGAAATATGATCAAGTCTACAACTAACACAACATTCTTTAATATGCAATGATAACTGCTGCACATGTCTGTATTCTTTAATTTACAGATATGTTTTATTTTCTTGCAGACAATGAAGTTTATTCCTGGGGTAACGGTGAAAACGGAAGACTGGGTGCTAAATATGATGGGAAAGGTCCTAACAGTATGTGTACAGCCTTCCCCAGACCTGTGTTTGGATCTCTGCATGATGTCCCTAATCTTGCAGCCAGACACTGGCATACTATCATAATAGCAGGTAAGTTTAGATTGTATTTAGTGAAGGTCTTTTTTGGACTGAATCTTATTCTTATGTACTGCCTGAACCTTTTAGTTGTCCTACTAACAGATTATAGGAAAAAGAAGGGATATTATGTTTAAGCTCATGATACAAAAAGCCCTACATGCATTTGCAAGAACCCAAGCAAGACCAGACTGTTTATTGACCTCTTTTGTCTTTTGGTTTGTTTTTTTTTTGTTTGATAGCTGTCTCATTTACCATGATTTTGTCAGACTCTCTTTGACTTATGAGATTCTTTGGTATCTTTCACCTCTTTAGCTCACCTGGTCCAAAGGGCCAAGTGAGCTTTTCACATCACTAAGGGTCTATCAATGGTTAACTTTTACAAAAATCTTCTTCTCTGAAACTACTGGGCAAAATTTAACCAAACTTGGCCACAACCATCATTGGAGTATCTAGTTAAAAAAATGTTTTGGCTGACCCTGCTTGCCAACCAACATGGTAGACATGGCTAAAAATAGAACATACAGGTAAAGTGCAAGTTTTGTCTTTTATCCCTATAGATAGATAGAAAATCTGACAAAACAGAAATGTTCAGAATGTTGAGATCTACCTATTGTCCCAATAACATCAAAACGGTCATATGACTTCTCCTTTAAATGATGAATTTTACCAATTTTTTTTTTTTTTGCATATTTTCTTGATAACTGTAGTAGGTAGAGAGAAACTTTTTCAGGCAAAAAGGATCAGCATCACAAGGTTAAGTTGATTTGTCAAAATCTTCAATGATCTCCTTCCTTATTGGAATTATTGCCCTTTAAAGATGATTTTTACCAATTTTTTGCTTTTTTGTCCATTATCTTGAAAATCTAAGATAGATAGAAATCTTTAAAGCAAAAAATGCTCAGCATGACAAGTTCTACAAATAAGCCAACATGTGCCAAACTGTCAGTTGACTTCTTATTGGAGTAATTGCCCTTTAAAGATGATTTTGTCAATTTTTTGCATTTTTGCATTTAGTCTGGTAAGCTTTAATAGATAGATAGAAACTTTATTTGGCAAAACAAGATCTTAAAATGAGTCAAATGGCTGAAATCGTCAGTTAACACTGTAGTGTAGTTTTGCCCTTCAATGACAATTTTTACCAATCATTAGATCACCTGTCCCTAAGCGCCAAGTGGGCCACTTGGCGACAGGTGTTGTCCTCATCCGTTAACTTTTTCAAAAACTTCTCTGAAACAACTAAGCTAAATTTAACCAAACTTAGCCACAATCATAATTGGGGTATCTAATTTTAAAAATGTGTCTGATGACAGAACATGCAAACCAACATGGCTGACATGGCTATAAATAGAACATAGGGGTAAAATGCAAGTTTTTTCTATTATTTTGAAATCCCTATGAAAAGAGAAAATTTGACGGGGCAGAAAGTTGAGATCTACTTATTGTCTATTTACATCAAAACTCTCAGATGACTTAAGCTTTTTCCAGGAGTTATTGCCCTGAAATGAAGATTTTTACCCAAAAAAATTATTTTTGCCTATTATCTTAAAATTTGTAATAGATAGAGAGAAACTTTTCAAATGGCTAAAATGGTATGGCAAATCCTTATTAGAGTTTTTTTGTTCTTTAACATTTACCATGCTGAGTTGTTTTTAGAAAATGTTGAATTTTCGTTTATTTGCAAAAATATGCATATTACATGCAAATGAGCCTTACCCTGCTGCTGATGCATATTGATTCTTTTAAATCTAAGATAGGGATCACGGGATGGGGTGGTCAGGGTGAGGAGGCGGAGGTGGGTGGGCGGGACTTTGCCTCAAAGTTGGTCATCAGGTGCAAAAAGCGTCAATTTTGACGATTTTTTGTCCTATTTCTTGACCAGGAAGACCGAGGGATGCTGATAGATGTATCTTACTGTAGTCTGCATGTAGAGTGGACCCCAGTGAACACATTAATCACAACAAAGCTTAGGTCGGGGTCAAACTGATCTTGGTAAAGCAGTCTAAAGAAGGTCATTTGCCCCAAAAATCTGGAATTTCTTGATTTCCCTGATTTTTGGCTTCAACTGGACCTGGAACCGGAAGTAGTCGTTCACTAAGTGGATTTCAATAATAAACACGATCAGTAGTTATATTCTGGCGGGTTTACACTATTTTTTAAAGTTTAAGGCCTCTGAACTGCGTGTGTCTGACACCCAAATTCTTATTTGAGCTGAAAATGCACCTTAAACATGAGAAACATGACAATAAATAGCCTCAGGTTGAGGGAACATGCATCCACTTCGAAATTAACGTCATATAGTTGACCTCTAAAAGTATGGAGAGCCATTGGAGCCAAATAACGGTAGTTTGGGTAATCCTGTCATATGACAGTCACCGCATGGTAAGGGTTAATGATGATTTTTACCTTTTTTATTGCGCTTTTGCCTAATATCAATACAAGATCATTTTGTCATGAATTCTATTCAAGCCCACTATGTAATTATGCATAAATTTCTGAATAATACTCATTAATTTCTGATTTAAAATATGAATTTGTAATGTATCGTTAATAGATTACCTCAGCATTCTGATATGCTCATTTTATAAAGCTTGGCTTCCTTATCTGTACTGTATACAGGTTTAGAACATCCCTATATAGAGCTGTCCTGTTGGTGTGAAAGCAATAAAAATGGACCTTTTATTCCAGCGTCTGTTGTCTTAACGTATATAATGAGTTGCCCAAAGTTGTTCGTGATGTGCAGGGTAGCAGTATCAAAATCAACTACAATGACATTGTCTCTCTGTGTTGTTACTATTTCTACTGATCTGAATGGTTTCTTCTTGTTGATTTCTGTATCCCCTTTATATATATTTATTACATTACCTACCTGTCCTAACACTACCACTCTACCATTTTCTTTATTTGGATGATATGATGCTACATGTATATTACCATTAACACTGCCGGGATAACTAAATATAGGTTGATTATGTTGGTCATTTTCATACACAGCGTCATGATCTCCATTTTATTTACTACAAACACTGCTCTTCTTCCTTCATTATTACCAACTCCTAATATGACTGGACCTCCACTGGTCACATGAATGAATATAGGAAGGAAAGAATTAATGGTATACACAGTGTCTGTTTCTTTACCAGTGGTACTGCTGATCATTTGTTGTCTGGTTTTACCCCCTTCCAGAAGTAGATCATCAGAAGCAGTTATAGGCAAACTTATGTTTTTCAAGAGTCACCAGTCCTTTATCTTTCATTTGATACCTTAATTACTAAAATGTATTCTACATAGTTTTATATTTACACCTATTCCTAGGAACTATTTTGTTATGTACTACTGTCCAATATGTTCTTTTTTACCTTGCCCGATTTGGTGGTGTTACATCTTACAAAGTATATAAAAATCATTTTGCAATAAATTCCATTCAAACGGGTGCTAGGGGCCAATTAAACTTGCAGTGAGGTGAGATTTGTTTTGGCTCTGTTTTGAAGGCCTCACTGTGACTTTGAGGTGAAGAACATCAATACAAGCGCTGTTCTTTTGCTTTTTGTGTGTTATTTTGCTGTGCATGTACTGGTTTTGTGTCATGGATGGATACCCTATATTCTTTGTTTTTCTATTATAGACCTTGATGTTAAAGGTTGATACTGTCTCCAGACTGTATCCTTCAGGTCATACTTTCTGTATCACTTCTTTATCAGTACAAGCTATCCACAGTGAATCATCATGACATGTAGATAAATGATCAACCAAAGAAATATTAGTCTGATATTGATTGAGAAACCACCATTGTTTCAGCTGATGGCATGAACTCCAAACATTAGACAGAGTTATCTCCCCCAGGAAAAAATTGCAGTGTCGGTCTGCTTGATATTCAAGGCTTAGGTATATAGATACTTCTTTTGATTTCTCAATTCTGTTGACATTTTGGAAATATTGGGAAACGTCAGTGGTATTAATGACATCCTGAATATCACTATACTTTTCCTCTATTTGTCTTTCATTTTTAGAAATGGCATTTATACTTTCTCCATTTGCTTTGGAAGACGCTTGATGGTTCGAATCTGGCCTAACTCATTTCTTATTTTTGCTAATGTTTTTCAACTGCTTGTTCAAAACTTTCTCATGGTTAAGAATATCTGTGCTTACTTTGACATAATTTGAATTCTCAGCAATTTGAAACTGTTCTTATATTTATACACAATGCTTATTACCACCAAACAGATCAAGTTCGAATTTGGGTGGTATCACTTTCATTCTTGAGTTATGTCCCTTTGTAAATGGAAAAATTTCGAGTAACCCCATTACTGTTTGTTATTTAACAAATGAGAGCACTCAACCCCCAAGCAATCTCTACTGATAACATTCAGAAACAAATGTCATTTAGTTTCAGAGAGAACAAAATGTCATGATATTATGAATTAGTACATTGACTCTTGCATATTAACGGGGGCATCTGTGTCCCATGGACGCATTCTTTTTCCTTTGTTTGAAGTATTGCGATAGTGGTTGTGAGTTAATATTGTATGCTTTAAAAATATCCCAGTGAAATAACATATATATAGATATATAATTAAGATCCATTTTGTTACATCTGGTGAACTGTTTATTTGGCACTAGCCATGGCAGTCAGCAGTGTTTAAGAACATCCGTTGTTCGACCTGCTAGTCAAATGCGTTTTGTTAAAATATACTTTTTCACTTATTTGGTCTTTTGGAAAATGTTGTTTGTGCTGTATTTAGACCCCTCTACCAAGAAATTTGTTTTGCATGCACAGGTATAAAAATTGCCGTTTTTATCCAACGCAATCATAGGTTTGAATGTTGTTTTCAATTTAGATTTGTAGATATATATATATAGAGATCCTTAAAAAAGTGAAATATTTTCTTTTTTTGCAGAAAAAGTATTAAACCAGAAAACTATAAGAAGTAGAATATCCTCTCCAAGTTGTAAGTAGATGTTTATTTTGATTTAGATTTATTAGCATGTTGAATGTGGGATTTTTTATCTCCTTATTAGCAGCAGTGTTCTCCTAACTATTTTTCAAATAGCACCATGGGATTTGATAAAACACTGTTTCCCTTAAATTTATAGGACCACATTTACAATGCATTCATTTATGAAATATGTTTAAATAGCACCATTGTAAAAAAAATATAAGGCCTTGTGGAGAACACTGCACCAGTATTTCATCCTTGTCTTATATTTTATGTCTATTTATATCAGCTTGACATTTTTAATTTACCGGTAACCATTTTTGTATGATTCTTGATTTTAAAGAGCGTAGTTTCCAATACTTTTGTCATAAAAGCATCCTTCTTTCTTTCCTAAGTAATAACTTATCTCTGAATTTTAACTAGTTATACTAATAAGACGATGGCTGCAACTGTTAAAGCAGGATCTTCTTACTCCACCTATGCACTAGAGTTTATTCAATCTTTAGTTTTTTTTGTCTTTTTTCTTTTTGACTAAGGTATCATACATCTGTCTTTATATAGCATATTTTCATATTACCGACTTTTGACTCCAAAGTTAATATTTTTTTTCGACAGGTTACCTTCTCTGTAGTAGAACATCCTGGTACTCGGTCAAGTAAGAGCAAGGTAAAGGAGTAAAATCAAGCCTTCAATTGGTACAATTTTGGGGGAAATTTAACTGCTTTATGTTTTCTGTATGTGACAAAATCATGGGAAAACAGTAAACTTTCCCCCAAAATTGCACCGATTATGTGTTTCATTTACCTTCTTTTGGTTACACTTACTTGACCTACCAGGATGTCCTACCACAGAGTAAGGTTCCCTGTCAAAAAATTATATAATTCAGAGTCAAAAGTCATTAATATGAAAATAGTTTTTTAGTTTATAGTTTCTGATTGCTCTAATGATATGTTTTTAAAAAATAATTACTACAAGAAATGAATCAATTAAATATTATGGTAATAAAATAAGAACCAACTCCTCAATATGAAATAAGGAGATGTGGTGTGATTGCCAATGAGACAACTATCCACCAAAGACTGAATGCGGTAGCTATATATAAGGAACTATAGGTCACCATACGGTCAACAAGGCGCAAAACCCATACTGTATAGTAAGGTATTTAAGGCCCTGAAATGACAAAGTGTAAAACAATGACAATGTAAACTGATAAAACCAATGCCTGATCTACAAAACAATAAACAAATAACTAATATGATAGACAGCTACCAACGTTAACCATGGAATTTGTCTATTGCTGTCTTACATAACTTTTTGTTTTATTTTAATTTTTGTTGTCTATTATACTTTAAAGAAAAACAAGAAACATACATATATTTATAAGCAAATCTAGTGTTTTTTAATCTTTTCAATAACATCAAATAAATTAATTTCAGGATGAATCACCCTGCCCCATGTCCAAAACATGAAAATTGTCCAAACAAAACCACTATACTTGTTTACAGTTGCATAATATATTTTATTGATTACATTTTTATCAATTTAAATGAAGTTTATAGATATACACACTCTATCTTTCATTTCTTACTAACAGCCCCAAAAGATAAATGTAAGTACTTATGTTTGATTTAACACCACTTAATAAAAATTGATATATCATGTGTTGTTTAGCATGCAAATTGTTTTTATCAAAGTTATTTGTGGAATATAGATAAAAAAAAAATTCAATCTAGGTGATTCAGCTTAAAATCACCCTTGCTGGTGAATTTTCCGAGTGAACAATGGTGATTGTGAGTGATTCACTTTGATTTTTCTCTGAACTTATGTAATTGAATTAAACCTGAAGTTGATTCACTCAACTCCAGCAAGAGCATTTTTTATCGAATTAACCTTGTGTATCCTGTATATAAACACATGCTTTTTTTTTATAGAGGATGAGGGAATAGGTATTTTTCAATATGACATAATTTAAATTTGAGTTATTTCCCTTGGTCTTAACTAACCAAATTAGAACATTTGTTACTAGCAAGTCTCCTTTGTAGATCTTAGTGGTGAAATATACAAGGAATAAACAACTTATAATGCAATTATTTTGTATCAATGGTTCTGATTGGATGACAATCAGCGTACAATTCTCTATCTACCGGTCTGTAACAAAGGGAAGCCATCATTTTGAATTCCTGAATGTATTGACATGTAAATTCTCCAATAATTAGCAAAAAAACTCACATTTTGCACCTATATATCTTCTATTTATCAAATTTTATTACATTCTTAGGGGACAAGAAGCCAGAAATCACCCAGTGTTTACATTTGATACTGGACACATACCTATGACATCACCTTGTTTAGGTGCAAAAGAAGATAAAATCAATTAGTGGAATTTTCATATAATGAAAGTTTAACACCGAAATAAGGGCTAAAATTTAGTGATTTGATTATTTTGCATTAGAATAGAGATAACTGTATTGTATTTGAAGCTTTACGGATATCCATTGGTAGTTTTACTGTCACAAATATCCGTTTACCTGTCTCAGCTATGCGTCTCCAGGTAAACACAATTTGCAACAGTAAAACTACCGATAGACGTCTGCAAAGCTTCAAATACAATACAGTTATCTATTAATTAACATTCTTAAGAAAGCAACTTTTTTTTCAATGCTTAGTGGTCAGTATAACAAGAAATGTGTGTGTTGACCTCACAGCAAAGGGAAACAACTCTAACCCAAATTATGTCAATGGAAAACTATTTATAATGGTACCAATACGTGGTGTGTAAAAATAAGAAGTTAAGGTGCTTGGCATCCATTATCCATTTTACACTTTTCCATCTCAGTAGCTTCTCAATGATTAAAGATTTTCAAGAATGTGCATTTTATAGCAGAGAAAAAATAACTTAATTTTAAATGAGTGTTATTATATGTTGCCTATTGCTTATGTGTCTATGAAATATGAATATTGATTATACTTTATGATTTTATTTCATTTATCATGTTGTAGAAAAGGCTTAATGAAATATTTATGAGTTAGGAATTTTAAATTAGAACATGTTTGAAATTCAATAGTTGTTACTTTTAACTCCCAAATTGAAAATTTAACAAATATGTATTTAAAAAAACTGTGATAATATTTTAAACATGATATGCATGGATCAGTTTTACAGCAGATACTATTTATCTGTTAACACGATTTTATTGATAATGATCTACTGTTTTTGAGATTGATACAAGATACTTTAAAAAGCCTGGTAACTCTGGAGGCAGATTTTAAGTATTACATGGTTAATTTTACATAAACATAATGGCATGAATTGCTAGGTGTTTTAGAAAAGTTAACTGATATTTTGGATAGTTGTCTCATTGGCAATCTCCTTATTTTTATTTTGAGGCTTTTTACAGAAACTACACATCAGTTTAACTTGATATTTGGTACTAAGCTTCATCTTTGTGACACATTTTCATATAAGTATCTTATCTACTTTCATTTAACCCTAAACATGTAAGTTCTTCAGCTGGTGCAAATCTAAGAATTTTTTGTTGCATTTTTCTCAGCATCTGCTATACAAATGATTGATTGATTGTTGGTGTTAAACAACAATTTCAGAAATCTTGGCAATATCGTGGAGGCAAGTTTTTATTGTAGGAGGAGCCGGAGTACCTGGAGAGAACCACACCCTTGTCAGTAAAGATTGCCATGAGCAGGGTTTGAACACACAACCTAATTGTTGACAGGCTAGTTTCATATCTGACTATGCGGTATGGGTTTTGATCATTGTTGAAGACCGTACGGTGACCTACAGCTGTTAACTTCAATGTCATTTGGTCTCTGGTGGAGAGTTGTCTCATTGGCAATTATACCACATCTTCTTATTTTTATAATGATTACTGTAGAAGGACTTCTTTGACCCCTCAGCCACTGAGGCTCACCATACAAATGAGAACTTATTAAAATTTGTTACCAAGCTTTACATTAGTAAGCATAAGTTTGTTCTCATGGTGTCCTGTTACATGACTGTCTCAGGTGAGGGGGAGGGTTGAGCCACACAAACATGTTTAACCCTGCCACATCCTTTTTGTTCTTGTTCTGAGTCAGGAGCATGTAATTCAGTGGTTGTCATTGGTCTGTCATTTTTGTTTTGCTCATTACTCCTTTGCTTATTGAACAAAACACTTCACAAGATAATGCAGATCTTTTATATAATGATCTGTACTTTTGTTTCTTTTCATAAGTATTATCGATAATTTAATTAAATGGTGTAGGTGCAGTAGGGGGCTTTATTTGGCCCCAAATATCAAGTTCATTATTTCATGACGAAAAGTGTTTCAGTTTGATGAATAAACTTGTGTGAAAGTGTAACAGAACAATATTGTAGAACTTCTCTAATGAAATGTGAACATTTACAGCCAAAGCTGGCCTTTTGGAGACTTTTCAAACCTACTCCTCTGTTGTTATAAAACTTTAAAATCATTTCTAGTTAAAGATTGGATCTCCTTCATTCATACCTCGGGTTCCTTGTCCAGATTTGGCTATACTTTTGATCCTCTTTGGTTTTATCAGCACTTCACTGTTTATATTAGATTTTGGGTATATAAAATAAGCCTTGCTTTCTACCTGTTTCTAAGCGTTGTACAAATAAAATTTATATTTCGAGACAATGTATGGTTATTCTTTATATACTGCAACTCCTACAACTGTTCCAAATGAAATATTTAGGGTAAAAACTATAATTTTTTAATTTGGAGCGAACCACGTAAAATTCCATGAACCTGTACTTTTAATGACGTAATAAATAAAACTCTACAGAAACGCATTGTCAACGTCATAAACACGGCGATATAGGGTAAGTGACTGTATATCACAAATGATTATAGGGTCAATGCAATTTGTCTGCGCAAATAGCACAACTGCAGTATATTCTCAATTATTATGGCCTTGATCATCTCTGAGACATTTATTGCTTAAATGTGCACCTGGTGCAGTTAAACTTAGTCAATCTTTTTCCAGAGAAACTTTCTGCACTTAAAAATTGTAATTCCCATTTGCCATAAACATTTTTTTTTTTTTTAGATATAACCGAGATATAACTAACAAGTGTTTACCTATTAAGTATCAAGATTTAATAACATGGGTTATTGATCTATTTACTTGATAAAAGATTTTCTGTTTCTTTCAGTGTCTTTCATGCATTATATAAGATTATACATATTTAATGTTTCTTTACAGAAATAGAATTGTCATTCAAATTCAAAATTGGATCTGTCCTATTAACAACTCATCCAACTGTTGTAAGATGCAAAAAGTTTCAAACTGAAAAAAAAAAAATTGATTTTCAAGACGTGTAATATTTACATTAGAAACCGAGCGTAAATATTATATGCTTATAATATTTGATAGATGTGTTATCTGTTATGTAGCTTAATGTCATTTGAACAGTAACCTAAGGTAAGGATAAGAACAAGTTAGGGAAGGGGAAAGGATTAGGGTTCAGAAATTGGTCCTTACTTGAATTTTGAGGTCAGACCAAATTGATTTTTTTTTTTTTTTTTTCAATGATTTTTGTTTAGTCTGTGACTCTGGAAGCAATGCTAAAAAAACTCTGTTTCCATTGTTAGTGGCATCACAATTGTTAAAGTTAAAAGTGATAAGGTTAAATGGGCATGATATTTCTCTGTTTTAAGTTTTAAATACTGTAAATTCAGAAATTATTACGATGTTTTTATTATTGCGAAAAATGAAATCGCAGTAATTTTAACTCGCATTTTGGATTTTTTTATATGAAAAAAGTAGAATTTTTCTCAGTATTGCAAAAATAATAATCACAAAATCACAATAATAAATGAATGCATTAATTTCTGAATATACAGTAGGTTGAAAAAAAAAAATTAATTTTTTCCTCACAAGAAACTGTTTTTTTTTTTTTAATTTATTGTGTGATAGACACTTTTCTTCAAAAAATTGTTTTTAGATTCAGAAAGATGTTCTCAGAACTAATTAAGTCAGTTTAAATGATAGATGCAAGAATTTATTTATATATTTTAGCCTAAAATAATATTTAGAAAATGCTAAACATCTAATACAAGGGAGCGAATAATATTGATCAAAATGTGGTGATTTAGGTTATAGCACATATACTAAGTAAATTTAATTCTGAGCAACACTAAGAATTATAATGAGATATGATCTTTACACAGGAATTTTTTGTCAGGAAGATACAATTTTAAATACTCTTGAAGTGTAAAATTAGTTACTGTCGGAATGTGAACATCTTTTACAGCTATTTTCATAGTATCTATATAAGTGTAAAAATTGTACCTTTAAATAGAATCAATAAATTAATATTACAAAACATTATGCAAATCAAAACAAGGAAATATGGAAGCTGCTACAATTAATAAAGGTATAGTATAGGCTGAATACTTAATTAATTTAAGTTCTCTGTTGCCATTGATTGCAAACTTTGGTCTATTTATTTTTATTTATGTTGTGTTTACAAAATATTTACTACAGTTTGTAATGTTAACATGGGAATGTTTTTGTTTGTATTGAATAAAATTTGAGCAAAACAAACTTCGAAGATAATTAGCTCTTTTTTTTTTAAAGATAATTTTAAAGTTTGTCTTAATTGAAGCTCTCTTTTTCCTATAGGTTTAAAAAATAAAAAAGGTAAGAAAAATAGGATGGACAGGATTTAAAAAAATGCATGTTTCCTTGACAGTCAGTTATGCATCTTGAAGGGAACTTTTAAGAATGACTGATTTAAAAGGTATTCAGGGAAGGGTAGTCCTGTACTGAACAAAAGTTAAAGGGTATAGAATCAATACAGCAGAGTTATGTTTTTGTCTGTTTTACTTTTTAAATTCATATATTATTATTCTATTTCAAATTTTAAAACAAAATATTTCAACAATAGGGTATTCAAATCAAATTTTTTATGATAATTAATGTATTTATGTTTGACATCTTAGCCATTTCACCATTTATAAAAAAAACTCATTAAAACACTGAAAAGTGTGGAGGCCATCTTTAATTAATTATCTGGTCTCAAAAAATAATGAAAACTAAAAAAGAAGAGAAATATCATGTTTTTAAAGGTTTGAAATACTGTAAACATTAAGAAATGGAAGATTTGAAATAGAAATTTTACGAAGTTTGTTTTAAAGTCTGTCGCTTGTTGTATACAGGTTTTGTAAAGTCAAGGTGAAAATGTAGATTTAATTTTTAATGGCCTGCATAATGAGTTACTCCTATGACTATTATATATATATCTGTATCTGTATGAATAGATAGTTTTCCCATGACCTAATTTCAGTTGTAGTTATTCCTGTGGTAGCATGTTTGAAAGCAAATTGGTTGATTTTATTATTTGATTTACTAAATTTTGTTTTCTATGATGTATTTTGGGTAGTGTTGTTTGTCTTTTGTTCTTTTTCCTTTTTGCCATGGTTACAATAAGCAAGGCTTTAAAACAATCGAAACCACTTTTTCAAGTCTAGCTGTCAGTAAAACAAGCTGAATTTAGTTGATTTTTGAAGAAATTTTTGCACATAACGGCTTGCCTTCAAACATGGTGACCAAGGGTAATAACTCTATCTGGAATTAGGTCAACTGAAAGTTATCTATTCCTCATAAAACTATACTAAAGAAAATAAAAATTAAGTAAGATATAACCCTGTCCACCCTCATTAATGCATGTTGCTGTCGCAGTTTGGAAGCATGTGGCTAGGTTGTGTTAAAAAAGTACAAATGAGAATTAACTCCCAGCATGCATTGCTTATATAATCCATAATTCATGGCATTCAGCATAAATTTTATACAAGCTTAACTAGTGAAATTCAGCAGCATTGTGATTCTCTGTGGAGCTTTATGACATTCTAACTGTGTGTGTAATGCAAACTAGATTTGCTTAAACAGGTGAGAACAAATCTGTTAAAATGTCTATTCTAAGGGAGATAACTCTAATTCAATTGATAGTAAATTGTATGTTTCACTTGTCAGTAACTGTCAGTTGTTTGTTATATTTTTTTAAACATCACAATTTTTATTGGTAAAGTGGACAAGATTATGAATATATTACTTTGTAATCATGTAGAAATCATTATATTAAGAAATGAAATAGGATGTTAGAATTCACCAACCTCTTATGGAGCTCCATAAATGGTTCATTTTTTTAACATGTTCCATTCAAATATTGCCTAGTTTGGGGCCCCACCCCCTTTTTCAAAATCCTGGATCCGCATCTGAGGTCAATATATTGTTTTCAATATTTACAAATGTCTATACCATATGCCAATCTCTATAGCCTAACTGTTCTCAATTAAGCCAAAAAAGGTTGTGGATTAATTTAACTGGGACTAAATTAATTTTCAATTGATTTTCAGGAGATTTTTCATTTATTGTCATATAGTTTAAACACAAAGCTAAGATTTATTTTTCGGTGTTCAGATTGTGCAAAAATTATATTAGAGCTTATTGAACCTTTTAATTAATAACTAAGGTTAAAGGTGAAAATTTCATTCAAATTTATTTAGAGTTGACCGCAAAACAATTTGTGGAAAAAATACTGTTTAATTGAAAAATACAGTAAAAAATGAATAATAAATTTGCTCTTATCATTTGACAGCTTTGTTGAAACTTGTATTTTGTATGGTAGATGTACATGTGTATTATTTTCCTTTCCGTACACAATTTATGTCATATAGTTTAATTTAAAAAACTGAAATCAATGGGAAAAAGAAATGGATTTGTTTACAGAAAAAGTCAAATTCAAAGATTGAGAAGCAAATTGTGGGGTTGTAATACTGTAAAAATGTGATTCTAGATAAAAATAAAACATTTTGATGCAAGTTATGGGGTTTACTTAAATCAGACTGCCACCAAGTAACACAATGAAAACAGCACCATTTATTTTAATTTGACTCCGTCAATATGAACAAAATAGTAAAATAACAAAATACCGAACTCCAAGGAAAGCCCTTCATCAAATGGCAAAATCAAAAGCTCAAACACATCAAACGAATGGAAAACAACTGTCATATTCCTGACTTGGTACAGGCATTTTCTTAAGGAGAAAATGGTGAATTAAACCTGGTTTTATAGCTAGTTAAACCTCTCACTTGTATGACAGTTTAGACGTGGGATATGCTTCAAAAAGACAGCAACCTTACAACACAGATAACAGTCATCATAACTAAAAGACATTTAGAGGTCAAAATACAGTCTTCTACCTACAACTGTAAATGCTTTAAATATTGAGTTTGTTTCCTTGAATACTGCATTTGTATACCAAAGGGAATGTTTTTGCATACTTGGAAATTAATTCATTGAACAAATTGAAATGTAACATTGTAGAATGGGACCTGAGTACTATTACTGAATAATGTGTTCCAGCCGACATGGGTTTTATAATGCTGAATTTTAAATCTGTGGTTTCAAACTTTGTTCCTTTGATTGGATTTGGAAATTTATATTTCATGTTTCATTGTGTATTGATTAATTATATTTTTCTCAAGCTATAACTGCAGGTGACAAATATTTATTGAAACATTAATTTTATTTCAGTTTAACAAGTGGTGTCATACAGTCCTTGTTAAAGACTTGGCTATGCATGAGGGTCTCAGCCTTCACGCTTAACTTTTGAGTCCACAAGCCAGGTGCTCAATTTTTGAACATTTCAGTTGGATTCTGTTGGCTTGTAGAGAAGAATTTTACAAGCCAATGCCGAACTTGTGGTTAAGCGTGAAGACTGGGGTCTGGATGGGGTTTACAGAATAGAGAATAATGGGTCAAATACAGAAATGAGCCCAAAAAATAAAGAATAGAGAAAAATAGGCAGAAAAAATGAAGAAAAGAGAATAATGGGGTGCTCAAATATAAAGAATAGAGAATGATGGGCAAAAAATATATAGAATAGAGAAATATGACCTATGAAATTAGCTAATACAGAAATATGGGACCCCCATGCAGACTCTTATGCATTAAATTGGGAAACTGTATGTTGATATAACTTTATTTTCAGGGCTTACACTTTTGTTTTTAAATATTCTCTCATCCAATGAAAACTGAGATTTTGATCATGTGCTATTTGAAATAGAATTGTATTGGTTCTTTTTTTCCTCAGTTGTGTTACATTCACCACCCATTATAACAGAAGAAGACAGTGCTTATTGTGATGGAGCCAGTGACATGTCTAGTGAGGACACATTAGATTGTGATACTGCAAAGGATTCTGGGAAGCCTGGCAGCCCTGTTATGCCCAGTGAAGTATCCCAACTCCCTGTGGAAACAGCAGAAAGTGATCTTCCTGATTGGCTGAAAGCTGTAAATATTTTCATTTCTGAAGATTTGCATTATTCCTCCTCTATAGGAACAAATCACCTTTTGTTGTCTTGGTCTCACCCTAAACATGAAATATTATTCTAATTTGAAAAGCAATCAATATTGAGGTCACCCTTTGCTTGTCCTGTTGTAGTTTAATCTATTCATTTTGAACATCAGTTCAAAGGTCACCTCTGTTATAAGGCCGTTTTTTTTTTCTGGTCTCTAAGGTGACCTTCAAATTCAGGTTTGACTGTAATTGAACTTAAAATAAAATCAATTGATACAAGTCAAAGATAGATTCAAAGTTCTGTTTAAACTTTATTTTACATTCATAATGGTTTATATTTTGTTGCAATAACATTAATGATACCCATTTTATTGCATCAGATGCAGATTTCGACAAGTAATATCACTTTGATACTTGAGGCCAAAGCATTTGAAAATGAAAAAAAACATTTTGCAAACGTTGAAGAGCTAATATAGCTGTTTTGTAATATAGCTGATTTGCCCAGACACACTGTGAACCAATGTTCAATCAATTATAGGTTAAAATATTCAGCTATTTCTCAGCTTATAAATATTATAATTTCTCTAGTTCTGCATGAATTTAACCAGTCCTAACTAGTGAAATATTAAAAAAAACACTAATTGATTCGAATATTGTGTAAGAATTCTCAACAAAATTTATTGGTTTCTTTAAAACATGTGAAAAGATTTAACCACAGGATATTTATACCCTCTAGATAGTTCAGTTTTCAAATTTAAAAAGCTCTGCAAGCCTTTCACTGTAAATTTTGAAAATTTCAATATCATAATCAATGCTATATTGTTGTAGACTTTATTTATATGTCTGTTCTGTGTTCAGCATAGGATGAACTGTTTTAACTTTTTATTTATGGAGTAACTATCCAATAAAATTTATCTGTGTCATAGCTTTCAGCTGATATTTTCCAATATCTAACAAAAAACGACCTAATAATCTGTTCTTATCTGGTTTAACCCAGTCTATTGAATATATATAATATTTAATGATTTGCCAGGAAATTTAAAATGGAGGACTTTAAAGAAAAAAAAATACTTGAAAAAAATTTGAAAGGAAAGAATACATAAATTTTTTAATTTTAAAACCCATGCCTGCATTTATACTTTACACTTGGTAAGTAAATAAGGGTTAGTGTAATCTGTCTGGGATATTCCGTAAATTCCGATATATTCCATTACTTTCATTAATGCTATCTTTGAAAATAAACAAATATGTAAGCTTTTTACAGTTATATTGAACTGTTACACCACTGGGTTGAGTAATTGTTCACATCTTTGCCCTTTGGTTCCTTATTGGCAATCACCCCACACCTCCAAATATTTACATAGCAAAATTTTACAATACACATTCTCATTTTTTTTATTCCATTCATTTTCAATAGACTGACAGATGGTTAAAGTAAACCTTTTTTGTGGTTGTCTTTTCTAGATTTGATATTTATTCTATATTTATCCTGAAACATTTGAAGTTTTTTTTTTTAGGTTTTTTATTTGCGTTTTAAAACAAAAATTTGTGCATGGTTTTAACCCTTTTTTTCCGTCTAATTGTTTTCATAACAAGTATTACAAAATGAAATTGAGTTATTCCCCTTTCATTTAAAACAAGTTTAAATTATCCAAGGTTTTCATTTTCCAAATAAACAGTTTGGATTAAGGTTTTGATACTGAAGTAATTACTAATTTTTTTTTATCTTTGAAAATTCTGTATAAGAATTATCAATTAAACTAAAGTGTTGTTTAAAGATACTGTTGTTATGTTTCCATTAAACAAGCTTAACATTCAAGGAAAACCTGTTTGTCACAAATTAAAAATGAAAATCATCCAAGGATTGAATAAGAAAATGCAAACCACTTTAATTGACAGATTTTTTTTTTTTTTTGAATGAGATTTTGAACATTTCTCCACTATATCAGATTACAGTTTTGTGTAAATTCCTGGTGTCTAATTTTATTGTTTTTTTTTAATGCCTACACCATAAAGGGTTAGTGTTATATTTAGACCCTCTAACTGAAGGACGTTTTTGTTTTTGTTTTAATATTCTGCATTTTTTGGGACTTAAACTCAAACTATTATAGAGTTATGACCCTTATTTTTTAATGTAAAAAGCTGTAAATAGAGATTTTCAAAAGATATCAATATGCTAGCACATATAAAGTAAATGATAGCAGATTGTAATTAATTGTAAGGGGCCTTAAAATATTGGGGTTTTGACTCTTATTGTTGCAGAATTAGGACCTTTTTATTGAACTAAAAAATGAAACTGAAGGTTTGAATATTATAACAAAGTAAAACAAATGATATTTTAACATGATGCAAAGAGTTCATTATTTCTGTGATTTTGACCCATGATTTTTAGAAAAGGATGAAATTTGAGATTAAAGAATTATTCATAAATACCTCTAAAACAAGTAATTTTGAAATTTTAAAATTCCATGGACCTTTATATTAAGGTCAAAGAAAATATGGTGATATTTAACGCAGGTGTGGTCAGATTACTAAAATTATTATGATTTATAACTTTTTCAGGAATTAGATGACGCTGAAGTAATACCCTATCCAGTAGTCAACCAACCCCCCATCCCACCACTCCCTAACAAATCTGCCAGTATCAAATCAAATCAACCAGTTCTTAGTGTTCAACAAAAACCAATAACAAGTAACCAGCAGACGTCTGTCACCATGCCAGCAGAGGTCTCCAAATCTTGTGAAAGTGTTCAACAAAATGAAATACCAGATCATAAAGAAAATTCTTCAGTTGTAAGTTTTTGTTTTATGATAACTGTTTTTGTTTTATTATAGACTTTTTTGTTGCTGTTTTCTTGGGTTTTCAAAGGAGTTGGAATGTACTGTCACCATCATTAATGAGGCTAAGATGGATTATTCTGGTGTACATGAGCATACATACTGACTTACTACCCTTTGAATAAGGTTTGAAATAAATAAATACATAAACTTCATAATTTTACATCTCAGTGCAAAATGTCCTCTTAACTGTGGAATTATTGAAAATACCTCAAATGTATGTACTGAAAAAAATACATTAATAAGGAAGAACATCACCAAAACATTGGACAGCCCAATAGACCACACTGTCAAAATGTGACGGGATTAAACTATTTTTACATGTGCATGTGCACAATCCCCTCCTCCATATTGCCTAAAAAAATACACACATATACGTTGTATCTGTATATGAGCTGATTATGTCAAGTTTTTATAATTTGTTATTGGAAACCCCTATGATCTATCTGATCAACAATTAATAAATAGACATTCTGTATGTGCCTGTCTCAAGTCAGGAGCCTGTAATTCAGTGGTTGTCGTTTGTTGCTGTATATCATATTTGTTCTTCTTTCATTATTTTGTACATAAATCAGGCTGTTAGTTTTCTCGTTTGAATAGTTTAACATTTGTCATATCGGGGCTTTTTATAGCTGACTATGCAATATGGGCTTTGCTCATTGTTGAAGTCCGTACAGTGACCAATATTTGTTAATTTCTGTGTCATTTGGTCTCTTGTGGAGAGTTGTCTCATTGGCAATCATACCACTTCTCTTTTTATCTTGTTTGCATGTTTTGAAGTAATTCTTTTTTTTTTTTTTCTGTAAACTTTCGTGTTGGCAAATTCCTTGATGTTGTGCAGTAACTAACAAGCCTAATACAGCCAGAATTTTGTCAATTTTTGGCATGTTTGAACATCGAGTTTTGACATTTTTTCTTTCAAAACTTAATAATAAGTAGAAAATACTTCTCAATCAGAAAATTACAAAATTGGAATAATTTCATTTTCAACTAATTCTAAACTGTCTAAAAGTATGTTTAATTACTAAAACACTTTACCAAAATAACAAAAACTTCTAATTATTATATCATTAATGCCATCGAGTAATTTGTAACTTCAGAAATTAATATATAACTATATATAACTATTATTTGTAAAATTATTTCGAATAATTACAGTTGACAAACTAGTCTGGTGTATTTGTAATCTGGGTGAATTAAATCTTGTTTTACTGAAAATAATTACCTCATATACAGATACCTACATGTTTGTACTTTTAGGCACTTTAAAGGAAGGTGGGACTTTAATTCCATCACAAATTGTTAATGTGGTCTGTTGTGCTATCCAGTGTTTGGTGCTTCCTTTTTATGTATTTTTCAGTACATAAATTTGAGGTATTTTAAAATGAACTTTTATTATTTGGAACAGATTTAGTACTTCAAAATGACTGTATTAGTATCATAATTTTGCACTACTCAATTTGTACTTCAGGCTATAAGTACCATTTGCACTACTCAATTTTACTTCAGGCTTTTCCTTGTAAAAAAAATCACAAACAATTTGTGTGGGTCTAAAGGTTATTTCATAATTATTGATGTAGATATTCAAATGAAATGACACTCACATGTAGTGCACATGCGCTAGTCCTTTCTATACAAGTGATTGGTAAGACACCTGTCTCTACCTTTTTATAAATATCAATTTAATACCTAAAATAAAGAATATGATGGTCCTAGACAATTTTATACAAAACTATGACAATTTCCAGATGGGGATCCAGGATCTTGAAAAGGCGGGCCCGCTGGCCCCAAACTAGACAAAATTTGTAGCGGAAGCGGTAAAAAGTCTGGATTAGACATAAATAAAGCTCCATAAGGGGGCCACCCCACCCAAATCTGACACCCCTGAATCATTCAAGATAAAGACTTCTAGCCAACTGACCAACACAAAAAAAAGCTAAACAAAAGATTCCTGCCTAATTTTTCCTTTATACTAAAAGAAAACATGATGATTTCCAATAACTGGAGAAATTATTGTAAATAAAATATATTTGATATGAAAATAAGAAGATTTGGTATGATTGCCAATGAGACAATTAACTTTCCACCAGAGACCTAATGACGTAGGAGTTAAAACTATATGTCACTATATGACCTTCAACAATGAGCAAAACCCATACCGCACAGCAAACTATATTCTAATATATTCTGATAACTAAACATAAAACATTAATTTAATATAAAAACATAAAAATATGATCTACTATGCTTGTACTTAATCATTTTGAACTATAAAGGTACAAACACTATATAGACTTGTTAAGTACTTTTTTGGAGGACTGTTACGCCTAAAAATTTACTAAAAAAAAGATGCAGTTATTATTCATTGCACAAGTGCAACATGGTTTGTCACGGCACCAGTTTACAAGTACAACACAATAAAAGTACAAAACTGGTACATCAAACTTATATAAAAATAAGGAGATGAGGTATGATTGCCAATGAGACAACTATCTACCAAAGTTCAAATAAAGTGGATGTAAGCAATTATAGGCAACCGTATGACCTTCAACAATGAGAAAAACCCATACCATATAGTCAGCTATAAAAGGCCCCGACATGAAAAATATGAAACAATTCAATTGAGAAAACTAATGGCCTAATTTATAACAAAACAATTAACAAAAAACAAATATGACAGACATGAACCAACAACAACCACTGAACTACAGGCTCCTGACTTGGGACAGGCACATAAAGAATGTGGCGGGATTAAATATGTTTGTGAGCGCTCAACCCTCCCCCTAACCTAGGCAGTGGTGTAACAGTACAACATAAAAACAAACTATAAAAATCAGTTAAAAAGGTTTAACTCATCAGATCAATACAAAGCAGAAAAACATCAAACATAAACACAGACCAGACGTGGCAGGGTATTTATCCATCCCTCATCCCTAACAACAAAAAGGACACTAAATAGATATAAGAAGATGTGGTATGAGTGCCAATGAGACAACTAAGTACAGATCTGAGAGTACTCAGTACAAATCTGTTAACTTATTTTACCAAACTGTTGCTACATTTATATTTGGATATATTTTCAATACCAAAAATTCAAGTACAGTTCTAAAAAAATACACATGCATACCTGCCAACTTCTCCATTGGGGATTTTAAGTGCAAGAGGACCTAATGCTCCTCTTATATTGTCATGAGTGTTTTTAATCTACTACTATATTGTTTTAATGAGTATGCATGTGCTGAGATACTCTTTTAACTCAAATGAATGCCTGTTTTGAGGTGTTCAGTTTGTATAATAAAGAATTTCAAAACCCATGTCAACACCTCTCATGGGGGAAATCCCCCATAAATCATGTAATTTGGCAGGTCTGCACATGCAGTAGCTGTGTACCTCATGTTGTAAAGAACGTTCTATTCTATTTCATTGATCACACTGATATTTGGTTTTCCCCATAACAAAAAACATGGCCTTTGCCTTTCTACAAAAAATGCCAAATCTTCTAAAACTTACATTTATTTGATTAGAATAGTTTGAATCCTTACAGATTTGCTTCATCACATACTAATTTTTTATTTCACAGATCAGATAATTTTTTTAACAGTAGTTTTCCTTTGTAACTTTAGGAAGAAGGCAGCAAGGGAGACATATGGTTTTTTGTCAAAAAGAAACTTTAATTATTTTCCCCTTTTAACATTTCCATCGGGAACATTAAATGAAATAAGGCACTCAAGTTTCCTTTTTACAATGCACATCATGCTTATTGCCAACAAATGTGGATTCTAATAGATTCGTGCAAAACATCCATTAAAGTCGAGCTTTCTTTAGCGAAATATAATTCCACTAGAAAATCATCACAGCCTTGAAATGTCTTACCATAATTCTATCAAGAGTGCAATAGAAGAAACAAACGGTAAAAGTACAGCATATATTCTGAGCTTTCTTCATTAACCACTAATCGAATAAAAGCCAAGTTTATTAGATGATTTAATCTATAATAGCTAGCTAAAAACAGTTCAATTGATATATGAGGGTCACATGTATTACTTCATTAAGTTGCTCCACGAGAATATAATTCCAGGCTTTGGTAACGGTATTTTCTTCATAGGGAGAATATTAAAAAGCACTGCTTAATCAACTCTCTGACTGATGTATACGACCTGTCACAAATATGTTATCTTATTCTATCATAATAAAAAAGAATCCTTCATTTGTTTTCAAGGATTTTGTTTTGGGGTTTTCTTAATAAACTGAGTATTGAATTAACATTTCCCACATTTAATGCTGATTTATATAACATGGTTAAGAGTCATAATTATTTTTTATTGTTTTTTTTATATAAATTTGTAAGTTTTCAATAACAAAATTTGACTTTATTATTAAACCAATTTTCATGAAACTTTCATCAATGTCAGAAATATGTATAGTTTCTTGTGATATTTTTCATATTTTTGAAAGAATCTCATTTTTCATGAATTCATAAGTTGAGCATGAACTGAACTATTGAAGTCACAAGTTACTCTATCATCTATGTATAAACATTGTGAAGTCAAAAATAAAGTATACAATATGAATTATGAATTGACAATTTCAATTACAAAAAGGTGTCAGGTGACAGTGTTAAAAGAAAAAAAAATTACAAATTTCAAAAATTATTATTATTATTATTATTAAATTATTATCCCTTAACTCCTACAATGTCAATTTATTAATTTACAATGGAAATTTCAGAAAATCCTCAGGTCTTGATGCCATATATTTTACACATAATGCAAAGAGCAGACTTCTTTTTCAGCTGTCAGTTGAAATAATCTTCACAAGTTTATGAAGTCTTCTATGATTTATGATTTATGAATTTTTCATTTCTTTTTTTAACAGAATAATACAACAGAAAGTTCAGTGGCAATAGATGTCAATAAACTGCTGGAAAGAATATCATTGTTAGAAAAAGAAAACAAAGAGGTTAGTTAGTTATACTAAGAAAATCAGTTCTGAATCCTGAACTTTGTTGTAAAGAAAGTATTTCATGAATATGAAAATAAGGAGATGTGGTATGATTGCCATTGAGATAACTTTGCAACAGAGTCCAAATAACATGGATGTAAGAAACTTTGGGAATTACAGTACAGCCTTCAGCAATCAGCAAAACCCACAGCCTACGCTCAGCTAGAAAAGGTCCTGACATGATAAAACGTGAAACTATTCAAATGAGAAAATCAAATTGTATGCCTGAAGGTAAGCACATTTCTGAAATTTTGGTGGGACATATGATGATGCTGATATTTAAGTGCCAATCTGCCTTAGAATCAGGCAGTGGTGAAAACATGACAAACAAAAACCCACTCAAATTCCTGTTCTGGTAATTCAAGTTATAATTTGTTTGAAATGCACTAGAAATAAAAAAAAACAATTAAGAGGAGCTAACTCCATAATTTGCTCTCATTCTAACCAAAAGTTATCTAGAAATTTCTCAAATTACCAGACATGCAGAAATGAAAGACCTACCATTTCTAACTCGAGATCAGGGTAACTTCAAAATAGGATGGTCAGGTTGGTGGGTTTTTTCCGGTCATATTTTGATTTTTTTCAAAGACTGGCACTTGATATTGAATGTACTGCTGGATATTGATATTATTAAACTGTTCAGAAAAATATGTGGATAAAAAGTTTTTCAACATATTTATCTGACATGGATTTCAGATGTAAGTTTCTGAGAAAAAAATTATTGAGAAATGTAGGGATAACTTGGCAAAATTTTATGGAATAGCCTAGGAAAAGGTAGAGAATTACAAAATATTAAGAAAAAATTGACAAAATGAAAAGGGAACATATTTGAAATAAAACTGAATGACTTGTCCCCCTTCTGACAGAGGTACACTGGTTTGTTGCAGTAAAGAGTTAATAATTAGAAGGTTTACCCCAACTAATATACCTATTATAGTTAATCTATATGTTTTCATTTCCATAAATACAGACTTTTCATTTATTAATTGTTATATTAAACCTCAATAAAGGTACCAAATAGTTTTAGTATTTAGTAGTTTGCTCTCTCATTGTTAAGCTCTGAATTACAGGAAACCAGTCAAGTCCCAATAAAAAGGAAGTTATTTGTAGCAACCAAGGATTTATAACTAACATATACGTCCTTGTATCAACATACAATTTAAGAGATTCATGGCTTCATTTATTTTCTTCTTTTAAAACTTACAAATCAAAACAATCAAATTAATCTGTTTTTTCAAACACATTTTATTCACTTAAATCTTCCATTAAAAGGAGAAAACTAGTAATCCATTTCAATCAAAGTAATTTACACATTTTATGAAACAACCCACATATTATTTAGTCACCAGCTAAGTAAGTCAGTGTTTGGTATTGGTAAGAATTAAATCCAAAGTTATTTTGATTGGTTTTTTTTTACAAATATGATTAAGTTGCAACTTTTTAGCAAGGTTTAGATCTGGAATGAATTTCAATGTTTTGTTTTATATCATTCCTGTTTTGATGTTCCCTAACATTTGATATGCCCACCTTAGATTGTACCTCCAGGGGCATATTGTTGTCTGATCTGTGCCTTAGTCTGTTCCATATCAAGTGTTGTAGTCAAATTGACTTATTACTTAGTAGATATGTTCATTATTCAGCAATAAAATATATAACAAAGTAAGGTACTTTGACCTTGATTTCATGGTTCATGGGATAGAACGTTCAGGACATGGTTATATGGAATCTTGTTTTTGTTTGATTTCCCTAAAGTTTGGTCCAAATTTTTTTTAATAAATTTTAAAATATGTAGATGTGTTATGATTGCCATTGAAACAATTATCCACCAGAGTCCAAATGACTTGGATGTAAGCTTGAAAGGTTATTTCAGATATGTGTTAAAAGTAAATCTGTGAGACGGGACAGTTAGGTGTACAATCAGAATTTTGTTTGAGGGCTCAACTCTGAAATAAAAGAGGACATATTTTTCATTCCTTTATTGTTGTTTTTTTATTTTGATATTATGGTCCACACCCTGGACAGTTTTTAAAAGATTCTGGGATTTTGGTTAAGTAAAGGGGGACCTGCATAAGTATATATTTCTCCTTAATTTTGATTCAGTTTCTATTTTTACAACTAGGGAGTTCCGTACAAAAAATCATAGTACTGCAAGTTTATTGTCGAGCCTGCAACTTTTGTTGCAGAAAGCTTGACTTAGAGATAGTGATCAGGCGGCGGCAGCGGTGTTAGCTAACTTCTTAAAAGCTTTATATTTTAGAAGGTAGAAGACCTGGATGCTTCATACTTTGTATATAGATGCCTCATGTTACGAAGTTTCTGTCAGTCACATGTCCAATGTCCTTGACCTCATTTTCATGGTTCAGTGACTACTTGAAAAAAAAGTTAAGATTTTTTGTAATGTTACATTCTCTCTTATTAGAAGTAATAGGATAACTATATTTGGTATGTGCGTACCTTGCAAGGTCCTCATGCCCGTCAGACAGTTTTCACTTGACTTCGACCTCATTTCATGGATTAGGGAACAAGGTTAAGTTTTGGTGGTCAAGTCCATATCTCAGATAATATAAGTAATAGGTCTAATATATTCGGTGTATGGAAGGACTGTAAGGTGTACATGTCCAACTGGTAGGTGTCATCTGACCTTGACCTCATTTTCATGATTCAGTGGTAATAGTTAAGTTTTTGTGTTTTAGTCTGCTTTTCTTATACTGTATGCAATAGGTCTACTATATTTGGTGTATGGAATAATTGTAAGGTGTACATGTCTAGCTGGCAGGTGTCATCTGACCTTGACCTCATTTTCATGGTTCAGTGGTCAAAGTTAAGTTTTTGAGTTTTGGTCTTTTTTTCTAATACTATATGCAATAGGTCAACTATATTTGGTGTATAGAAATATTTTATGATCTATATGTCAGTCATGCAGGTTTTATTTGACCTTGACCTCATTTTCACGGTTCATTGCTCAGTGTTAATTTTTTGTGTTTTAGTCTGTTTATCTTTAACTATAAGCAATAGGTCAACTATATTTGTTGTATGGAAGAATTGTTAGCTGTACATGTCTGTCTGGCATGGTTCATCTGACCTTGACCTCATTTGCATGGTTCATCGGTCAATGTTTAGTTTTCTTGGTTAATGTTAAGTTTATGTGACAGTTGTAATAAAGCTTTATATTTAGGACTATCAACATAATATCAATGATTAGTAAAGAAGGCAAGACATTTCAGTGTGTGCACTCTTGTTTGATACAGTGTCTGAAGTACTATTAAAAATTCAGTTATATAAAAAAAATTGTAGATTCAGCAAAAAATTTCACCTTTGTCATATTTTTCTATCAGTGAGTACAATACAAGAAAACCTTGAAATACAATTTATTCCCAGTGCATGTAGCTATCAAATTGCAGGTGACAAAATAAATTGTACAATTCAGTGATATGTCACTTCAGTTTTCATATTTATCAATACAAGAAAACATTGAAATGCTATTACGAGTACAGTTATTACTTTTCATAATCATCTCTGTCAATTTTTTAAAGCCAAAACAATGTGTGAAAAACACATGCTGCTGTATTGATATAAAATTTCAAAATTCATTTGTACTCTAATAAATTTTAGATTTATATGAGAATTTTGAAAATTTATCAACTTGTCAGCACTGCACAATAAGAATTTTTACTATTAGAGAAGTCATTTTATCTGCTTGTCAGAATTGGATATTGGTGCATATTAACTCATTATCTAATTTCAATGATCATAATAAACTTTACAGATGGAGCCTTTAAGTTTAATATTATATTAAAGTTTAATAACTCAGTTTGATATCAAAAGATAACGAATTCTCACTCAATTTGAAACCTATAACTATAAGTATGATTTGAATCAAACTAATAGTGGAATGCTGGCTACAAGGTAGATTGTTTCAAAAAATCTTTTAAATTTTCCATTTAAGAAGGTTTTTTTTTAAGGAAGCGGATTGAATATGGATTTTTAACATGTAAAGACTATATTAAAAAAGGACATGTAAGCAAATTCAAAATCACACTGTTATCTACTCAATGTCAGTGTCTACGAGTCAGGAACCTGTAGTCATTTAAGTTTTTTGTTTTCCTGTCATATATCATTTATAAGATAATTTTGACTCAAATTAGGCTATAAGTTTCATTTTATTAATTTTCCTCATTTTGTTTATTGGGGAGCACATGTCTATACATTTCCTTAAGATTGGAGTCCTTGCTCATTATCTACGAATTATGTCTAATTATTAGTTTATAAGTGGTTAAGTTTCTTGAAATAATGGATTTGGAGTGAAAGGTTCCTGTTTAAAGAATTTCATATCAAATTTGATCTTTGTTTTTTACATCAATAAAACATTCAATGCAGGTGTTGCTTAAATTGCCTGTCAGTACAGGTGCTCGTGTTAAGAATTTAATATGTATCACATGTGATGAGTGTCTTGGTCCATTGATTGTATATTTCTCAGAATGCCATGTAATTACCTAGACAAACACTTAATTACATAATATAAATAAACATAAGATATTCTCAGTGTATGATAAAGTAATTAAGGAACCTTTCTCACGACATCTTCCCCCTGGAATCTGGAAGTTTGCCCTCATCATCAAAATTTATACTTTACAATTTCAAAGATGTAGTAAACACTGCCAAGATTTATTAGAAGTTTTTAGCTGATGTATTCATCTTGAATTAGTCTCAAATAGAAGTAGACTTTTATTTCCCCCAATGAATATGAAATCAATTTATGTATACCACTTTGAGCATCATCTTTTAAGACTGTTATAATAATTTTTTTTTTCTGTCATTTTCTGTGAGCAGTTTTAACTCTAGTGCTGTATTTTAAGGACTGCATTGTGATTTTTGTCTTCATATAACCACATTTTGTATCAGAGCTGAGACATTGACAAAGTTACAGTTTTATTGTACCAATATAAATTATAAGTTTTTCTGCAGGTTGAAATTGTAAAACTGCCTTGAGTAACACAATGTGAACAAGTCAAAAAGATTTATATTATTTTGTGCAAAAAGAAAATTTCATAACATCTAAAAATAAAAGATGAGGTGGTGTATACCTCAATGAGGCAGCAATCTCACAGCACAAATAACCAAAAGGTATAATTTATAGATCAACATACTGTGTTCACCAAACAACAGCTTACTTTCGAGGATACTTTATTTCATGATTTGTCCTTTCAAGTTGGCTTCACAGAGATTTATTATCTTATTTCATTATGTTAACACAAGGGATGACACAAAATTTACATTATCGTGACGATTTATATTCTCATAATTTTTCTACACAGGAAACTAAAAAAAAATACATTGATCGCAAAATTATTTGGTTAATAGTATGTCAAGCACTAAATCAACCTGAATTTAAAAAAAAGGGGAAAAACTAAAATAAAAAGTTAGAGGGTTGAAGATTTTGAAAATGAATATCCTGGCCTAGTAAGAACTGAAAATGAATAACCTTGCATAAGACAGGATGAAAATGAATATACTGCAAATTAAAATGCCGTAAACACTTTTATTTAAAAGTGAAAATAAAGCAAAGCTGCCATGATCTTATTAGTCCCCCGATGATACCATCTGCTTGGTAAGGTTTAAATGATAGTTTCCAATTTATGAATTATGTAATCATGCTAAAACTAAGGTTTGTTCTTTAGGCAAAGTTGACCTCAGATGGGTTAGGCTGATCTTATTTGGTACATTTGATTTTTATCCAAAGGTTTTATAATTTTTGTTTTCCAAAATTTTGTGACAATTAATGGAAATTCTAGATGTTAAGTTTTTTTGTAAAGCTAGGATTTTTGTTAAATATAATGTGCATCTCTAACATACTGCTTGAAGCATCTCAGCAGTTTTTAGTTTTCTACTTAACGAGAACTTGAGTGTAATGCAGTACTGAGTCATTCCAAAACTGTACTTGAACATGTTAAATGTCTTTAAGGGTTTTTAGACTAAAGTGCAATTATCTAACTCAGTAGTTAGCACTGTAACAAATAATTTCTTAAGTCGCTCTAACTATGGTACGACAGATGATGTTACAAAAATAGACTTCTTAAGGTACCAATCAATAGAATGTCTTCAACGAAAAGTGTAAAATAATTAAGGAGATAATAAGTAGTTTTAGACAAAGCAGTATGTTTTTTGTACTGTAATTTGTAATTCATCAATTCCTTATAGATTTCAAGGTTGCTCTATGTCCAAGGTTGAATTGCAATCATCTCCAATGGTTTCAAAGGACAATAGTTTAAGGTTTTGAACTAGTAAAGCTCAGCAGTATATCTGGGTTTTTTTTTATTACAGTTTATCTATATAGCTGATTTAGCTTTTAGGTTATTTTCATGTTACAGATTGTGTGATAGTTATCTCCCATGTCACAGATTGTGTGTGAGTTATCTCCCATGTTACAGATTGTGTGACAGTTATCTCCCATGTCACAGATTGTGTGACAATTATCACACATGTTACAGATTGTGTGACAGTTATCTCCCATGTCACAGATTGTGTGACAGTTATCTCCCATGTCACAGATTGTCAGACAGTTATCTCCCATTCAGGTGTTTACTGTGAAAGTGGGAGAAGTCGGTATCATTTCATGATTTTTTTTGGTAACTAGATATAAAGGTATAAATTTTGAGGAAACTGTATGCTTTACAACATGGCAGCTTCCTTCAACAGGGTAATGCACAATTGCAAATGATGTGAAAAGAATGTTAACAATTTTGGATTCAGTATAAATTTTTTATATGGATTTTTTTTTTTTATTGTCTTATTTGCTTATTGCTTATTGGGGGGCTTTATATTTACCACATATCCTTCATGAAAGTCATCATTAATTTAGCTGTCAGGCCTGACAAAACAGCCAAATATAAAGGCCCTTTATCATAAATTCAAAGTATCCTATAATGTAGCCTATAGGCTGTTATGAATTCCAAATTATACACATTCAGTAAGTAAAATTCTCTGATTCTTAACATTTCATAAAAGTACACAGATCTCATTGATTACACTTTGAATGTTATGCATTTAACGGTGTGTTAATACTGTGGATTAATTATTATTCGTAGGATAACAATTTTGTTGATTTCATTGGTTGATTGAGATAGGTAAACCACATAATTAAGTGTTCAAAGAAGTACAAACTTTTTATAGGCTTGTATAAGGGAGCAACCATTTAACTTCAAGGGGGGGGTTATGGTTTTTTTGTCGGAGTCAGAAAAATGTTTTCGTACAAAGTGCGCACAAGTTTTTCGACGCTATCAATCAAATAATTTTTTCATCTGCTTGACCACTATATTTTTTTTCATCAAATTGGGGATCAGAATATTCTTTTAGGAAAAAACATAACCCCCCCCCCTCTTGAAGTTAAATGGTGGTTTCCTGAAAACCTTGAAAAAACCATGAAATCAAATTTCCACGAAAATAATTGAATCCACTGTATGTTTTTGTAAACTAAATTTGATCTAAAGATAATAAAGGTTAAGACACATTTTCTCACAGGTCAATGTTAAACCCATAGGTACTCAGAAATTGAAATAGCCAAAAATCTGTTACTGAAAAGTTTGAGTCTAAGGATAGATATATTTCTTTTAGCATATAAAAACAATTTAATTTTGTGTCAATCAGGAAAAAATGATTTTTCTTCTTTACAATAACCAGTATTACTTAAATGCCAAATTTTGATTTTCATTGATTTTTATAAGTCATTTTGACCTATATATTGTGAGCCTAAATATTTTTTTAGAAATAAATCCCCCCTCCCCCCTCCCCAATAAAAAAATAAAAGGTAAAGTTCTATAAAATAGAATTCAGCTGACTGAAGAATATTTATCTTGTGAAGGTGATTTGTACAACAGCCAAGTTTTGAATAATGTTGGTCTGGTCATTTGTTTTGCCTCCATGATGAGCCATGTTCAATCAAGTCTGGGGTGTAACTTTAGATAAAATCTGTTTTTATCTGATGCCAGAATTAACAGGTTAACATGCCACTAAAAACTTTACATAAACCAATTACAAACTATTAGCAATAATTACATTGTCTGTTAGGTTGAAATAATAAAATGACTGCCAAAGTGATTAAAACTGCACATGAAGTATTATATATGCCAGATCCAAGATTTTTCTGTCAAGTAAATGGCAGGAAAAATGATAAAAAAAAATAAATTGTTGGCAGCAATTGCTAAATTTTTAAAAAGTTTATTTTAGCTGCACCACATTACTGTTCAGCTAACAGTGGCAGTGCCAGGATTTTAAAAACAGGGTGCCCTAGCTAGGCTAGCTCGAACTGAGTGAGCTACTGAAACAGGGTGCCCTAACTAGGCTAGCTTGAACTGAGTGGTCTACTGAAACAGGGTGCCCTAACTAGGCTAGCTCGAACTGAGTGGTCTACTGAAACAGGGTGCCCTAACTAGGCTAGCTCGAACTGAGTGGTCTACTGAAACAGGGTGCCCTAACTAGGCTAGCTCGAACTGAGTGGTCTACTGAAACAGGGTGCCCTAACTAGGCTAGCTCGAACTGAGTGGTCTACTGAAACAGGGTGCCCTAGCTAGGCTAGCTTGAACTGAGTGGTCTACTGAAACAGGGTGCCCTAACTAGGCTAGCTCGAACTGAGTGGTCTACTGAAACAGGGTGCCCTAACTAGGCTAGCTCGAACTGAGTGGTCTACTGAAACAGGGTGCCCTAACTAGGCTAGCTTGAACTGAGTGGTCTACTGAAACAGGGTGCCCTAACTAGGCTAGCTCGAACTGAGTGGTCTACTGAAACAGGGTGCCCTAACTAGGCTAGCTCGAACTGAGTGGTCTACTGAAACAGGGTGCCCTAGCTAGGCTAGCTTGAACTGAGTGGTCTACTGAAACAGGGTGCCCTAGCTAGGCTAGCTTGAACTGAGTGGTCTACTGAAACAGGGTGCCCTAGCTAGGCTAGCTAAACAGGGTGCCCTAGCTAGGCTAGCTCGAACTGAGTGAGCTACTGAAAGTTAATTTTCTCCTAAAAAGGTGAAACAAGAGTCTAAAAGCAGAGAAATGGAATAAAAAACACAAATTTTTAACCCATAAAAGTGGGGGGGGGGAGTTGCAGGCTACCTTCCTCTCCCCACCCTCATTTCTTCTTTGATTACTTAATATATATTCCTTATATTATAAAGTAAATTTTTCTGAATTGCTCTGAACGTATTGGCACATTTTAAAATGATATGATATGTTGAGGCCATCTCTGAGCAATATAAAGTCACATTAGATTACCGTGTGTCTTTTTTGTCTAATTTTCTTTTCTTCATTTTTTGCACTCATTCCTCTGCACGTTGCCCTAAAAATGAAGGAATTTTAACATTTTTGAAAAATATTTTGATATCTAAAAATACCATATTGATATTCTGTTCATGGTGGCCTTGTCTGCATTACACAAGCAATAAATTTTAAGTTCATTGCTGTCTTTGTGCAATATTTGTATAGAGAAATTGTATACTTAATTGACAACATAAACCTTCAAATGTAATCTGCTGCTTGATTTTCTATTAGTTGATTAAATTCCCAAGCCGTAGCTTCTATTTCTTTAGTAATGCTGAAAATTGATTAAGATTTTTTTTTTAGTTTTCTTTGTTCAATTGTAACAATTGCAGCATCTTTGTGTTTTAAGCCAGTTGATGATAAGCTGTATGTGGGATAACCGTCAGTATTACAAATTTCTACGATTTCTCTTCAATGTTTCTTTGATAGCTGGAAATGAGATGCAGAGTCTTTCAAAATAAGCTGCAGGAAGCTCTTTGTTTATTTTTAGATTGGAAATGAAGGTCTTAGATCTTTGTTCCATAACTAGTTCTCCTTCATAAAGGATAGCGTCAGTATTGGTGCTCTTTTGATCTGCTTGTTATTTGTAGATTTGGAAATTTTGAATGAAATCAAGCAAATTTGTTTTTGTCTGTTTTAGTTTCCATGATGATAGCGTCAATATTGGTGCTGTTTTGATCTGCTTGTTATTTGAAAATTCAAAAAAACAAGCAAATTTATTTTTGTCTGTTTAATTTCTGTAGTAAGTGCAAGAGGTTTCGACTAGGGGAAACTCTGCTCTGGTGCAAAAGTTGTCTAATGTGTATAATAGGACCCAAAAGATTAAATGTATAATGACCGCAATTAGACTTATTTATAGAATTAATAGCTGCTACAATTGAAATCACTGATGAAATTTTTCCATAATAATGTTACCTAAGTAACAATGTTTTCCCTGATTTTTTTACTTCAGTAGCTTTCAATTCTTAAATATACTTTTTTTCCAATGGAAAAACCATAAAGGTCTCCAAGGTTGGAGAATGTTTGCTCTAATACCAGGAAAGAAAACTTGTTTTTTTCGCCCTGTCATTTTTATCCATTTAGACAATTACAATATTACAAATATGAAGAAAAAAAATATAATAACACACTGATTGACAGACTATTTAAGTTGATTGATTGTCAAGGGATCAGAAGGCTTTTACTGATAATGGGTAGAATGTCTGGTGGGATTTCTCTATAACAGATAAGAACCTTGGCTTACTTGTTACAAATCATGCCCAATAAGACCTATAACACTTCATCTATTACTAATACTAGAATTATTATGTACTTTCAACAAGATTTGTCTTACTATGTTAATGATGACTTGTTCCAAATTTTAAAATCTGTATTAGGCCATAGTTGTGTTTATTTTTGTTTGGTCTTCAACATAAAAACAAACAAATGAAAATAACAATGATGATTTTGAGGTCTGAGGATATTTGTTTTGGACTGATATGTCTATTATGTCAAGAAGTGATTGATTGGTTGTTGGTGTTTTAATGCCAGTTTCAGCATTATTGGCTCTATCAGGGTACTGGTTTTTTTTATTGAAGAAGCCGGAGTGCCTGGAGAGAGCCATTGCCCTTTCATCCGGAAAACTAGCAATCCCAGTCAATTAAGATTGCAGTCCAACTTGTGGGTTTCGAACTCAAAACTTCAGTGTTTTAATCATGTTAAGCAGATATCACAACCTAACTTTGATACAGAATACATCAAGATATATTTTTTTGAAATATGGGTCCAAAGAATGCTTGATTTTAATTTTATGGTATGGTTGACCTTGATTTCATGGTACAGTTAATATAGTATAAGTGATATGACCTTGATTACATGGTATGATTGATATGACCTTGATTATATGGTATGAGTGATATGACCTTGATCCAATGGTATATTTTATATGACCTTGATTGAATAGTACATTTTATATGACCTTGATTGAAAGGTACATTTTATATGACCTTGATTAATTGATACAGTTGTCGTAACCTTTATTTCATGGTATAGTTGATATGACCTTGATAACATGGTACAGTTGATATATACTTGATTTCATGGTAAAGTTGATATAATCTCTATTTCATGGTTCTATTGTAATGACCTTGAATTCTGAGGATGGGTATGGAGTATCCCTGCTTAATTACTGATTGGAGTTTCAAAATGAATTTTCTGCAATTTCTGCAAAGATTTTTAGCCTGAAAAAGCACCATGCTCTCACTGAAACCTGACAGACATATTAGTCAATGCTATGGTAGATACCAAATTAGCAATACAAGCTGTTTGCGCCACTAGTTATTACTGATGTTTGACCTGATTTTGCAAACAAGGGAAGTAATGCAAAAAAAAATATGTTATCTTTACTTGCCTACTAGTAAAGGTTTGCTCTATCAATAGATTTTGTTGCCTTTTTCCCTTGGAATTTTTTCTTCATCATTTTCACAATTGACAAACTCACCTGTCTATATATCCAGTTTCATAAATGTATGGTTGTGAAAGGAAAAACAAACCAGCTGAAACAAATTATTTTTTTTAAACTTGCCTAAAACAAAACTCAATTATTATAATAAGATATTAAATGATCCTACTAACCATTTCATAACTTTATTTTTTTCAGTTAAAGGAATTGGTGGGATATCAAGCAGCAAGAATTTCAGAGATGGAATCCCATTCTTCGTAAAATCAACTGACAACAGCTTTTGAAACAGTTATTTCAACAGTTATTATAGACAGTTCAAAATCTTTGTCTTCTACCATGTATTATCCCAGTGAAAAAGTATTTTCAAATTGTTCATTCAGTACATATGAATCTCTTAATCTTCATTGAGCAGCCAAATATTTTTGATCAGTTTCATTACTGCTGTTATAACCAGTATAGTTGGCAAGGTTCTTATAAGGAAAGATGTACCTAAATTCAGCCTCAAAAGGCTTCAGCATATGTGGGCAGGTGCTATGTTGTTGATCCTTTATTATCAAAAATAGTTAATACAATAGGCTATACTTATCAAGCAAAAGAAATATGAAATGAGTTGTCTATCCTAGTTGCAGTGGGGTGTCATATAAGGAGGAGGGAAAGTAACAAAATGAGTAAGTTCGGTAAGAGTAATATTTGGTCCTGATTATTAAGTTCAATGTTTCAAGATAAAAAAATGTTTAAGTTGATTAAAAGACTTGTGAAAAAGTTAAATACATGTAGTACTATTTTTGTTGAAGTTTTATTTATAAGCATTGATTTTTACAACCCAAATAGGATTTTGAGAAATTTGACAAAATTGTCAAAATTTCAGCCAAATTCATGCCTAGGAAACATAGAGCGCAGACATCGACAAACAAAATACTCAAGTCAGATAGGTAAAATGTCATAACATTTAATGTTAAATTAACAAACATTATATTAAAAAAACTTCTTTGTCGACGCATGAGCTCCATGTTACCTGTCCAAAAAGTCAATGTATAAGAATTCATACTCACAATGTCACAAAATGGACTTTATCAATATGTACATTTTCAGTTTTCATGACCTTGTCCAGTGAATACTGTATGTTGACCTCTATATTATTTTTCATATTTTTGACCTTGTCCATTGAATATTGTATGTTTTAACCTTGTCCAATGAATAATGTACGTTGACCTCTATCTTTTTTATTGTTTTTGAGGTTGTCCAATGAATACTGTATGTTGACCTTTAAATTTTTTCATGGTTTTGACCTTGTCCAATGAATACTGTTTGTTGACCTCTATATGTCTTTTTCCTGTTTTTAGGTTGCTATATCATTGATGTATTTCCCACACCTCTATTTATTCATATCCCATGAGCCTCTAATGTTTTTCTCTGATCTAGAAATTGTCATTAGTTATTATCTAGTATGTTAGAATAAAACATCTCTCTGAAAAATTTGTTGTAACTTCAGTTTCATAATTATTGCTTATGATTAATTTTAAATAAAAAGTGTTAAGTTATTGAACAAGGCATAATGCTTCAGATTCAGCATTAGATTTATCTTCAATCCCATTGTTGAATTTTTCAAACTAATGGATGCATAAAATTTTTTAATATACGTCCATTTGTCATAACAGAAAAACTTCACTCTTGGGGTATGAAAACTATGAAACTCTAAGAATAATTAAGAGACTTTAATGGGAAAAACATTAGTTTAATTCTCAAAGGACTTTTGTGTTTTCATTTTTTATTTTTTTTTTATATACAAACTTTGTGTTGATAAAAAGTTATAGATAAATATTATGTTTGTTAAAATTGTGCTAATGAAAAGATGATTTTAAGTTTCTATCGTTTTTTTTTTTTTTAATGTCATAGAAATGAATTTTAGTTTTGTCCTTGAAAATGAGGTGATGGGACATTTTAGACTTGAGTGACACAATTGTTTTACATTGTGTAGGCCTGTAGGGTATGGTTTTTATTATCTCACCTGGCACACAAGGCCATGAGAGCTATTTGCCATTACATAGTGTCCATCATCATTTGTCATCTGAAAACTTTTCACATTTTCATTTTTTCTTTGAATTTCATGTCCAATTTTAACCAAGGTTGGCAAGAATGATGTATGGAAGGTTTCCTACAAATGGTCCTCCAATAATTCCATTTCAATGAATCACATGACCAGGAGAGGCAATCTTTCAATCTGATTGGCAATTTTCAAAATCTGCCGTTCTTCAAAATCATCTCCTCTGAAAGTTTTAAGACGAATTCTTTTAAACTATGGTGGATTGGTGAAAACAAATCTAACCAAAAATAAATTTATTAAAATGATCATCTCTTTAGCTAATAAGTGTCAAATTTGCTAGTTAAATGATTAAGCTTCTAGGAGCCTCTAGCTAAAATATCTATGTACTTTACCAAATATTTGTTAAAAAAAATTGAAATAATATTTTTTTCTGGAATATAATTTGAAAAGTTAATATATGGACAACAAGGGAATATTCTGTTAATACATCATGCAATTGCAGAAGTTATTTGTGTAATGAATTTGAAAGTAGAGTAATATAAGGCATGCAGTAATGATTTGTTGTCGTAATTGTGTTCTATTACTGGGTGATCTCATGCAAGAGTGGTGACTCAGTGGACAGTTTTTACAATGACAAAAAAGATCAAAATAAAAAATAAAAATGATGACGTGGCTTTCTGAAAGACAAATAAATAAATCAGTTTTTGCAATTTTTTTGGTCCATATTTGACATAATGATAATTTGTGGCTGTTTTGTGATATAATTATCATGAAGACCACAACTAGTCAACCATGGCATGTCCATAATTTCATGCAACTTGTCATAAAAATATTCCTATTCATGTAAAAGTGTTATTATTTATCAGATAAAGTTGCATGTTTTGGCAATTAAAACCAATACCATGTGTTGTGTATCAATTTAAAGTAATTTATGGCTGTGGACAACAATGTACTGATTTGTTTTTACTTTGTTTTAAATTTGAAACACAGGTCTTCTCATCTATCTTCTGTCACTGATGTGAACTGTTATGGATAAGAGAGACAATGTAATCATTATTTATCTTTAGTTTTCTTTGTAAATGTTTTGTAATTGGTGTTTGTCTTTTCATGCTTTTTATCCCCCCCCCCTTTTACACACATAATTTTATTCAAGCATTCCCCTAGTATCATCTTTCATCTTTTACATAGTGTATGGATGACTTGATTTTTCTTATTGAGCTTTTTTGCTTATTTCAATAGCAAACAGTTTTTTTATAAACCTCTCGTTTCAATCTAATTAGACTTAGTCATATTCTATATTATTAAAGACATGTGACATATCATGCTATGCATTTGCTATTTTATATTGGAAGAAGATTTGATATTTGTCTCTTCAAAAGTTTTATTTCTTTGTTATTATACATAAAAGTATTTCATTGAAGTTTTAATCAGATCCTGGAATGTGATATTTTTATTTATTTTGAAGTTTATATGAGAAATTAAGCATGTTCTCATTATTTGTTTTACATGCATGAATATTTATAGAGCAAAATTATGAAATGAATAGCTATAATATTTTGTAATTAATATAGCTATTCTTTGTAGATAATATTTGTTTCAACCTTAATAGCTCTCACTGTTTAATTTTCATGTTTAATTAAATTAATAACATAGCTGGCTTTTTGCCTGCTATTCTTTGAGAGTGTCTTTATGCAGTAAAACGAAGATTTATAGATTTTTATATTAATTCTTCTGATGTGAATCACTAATAAATTTTCTGGTTATTACTAAATAGATTTTATCCTCATCAAAATAGTTACAAAGTTTTAGATCTATGTTTTAAGGCTGTGCAATATTTATAATTTGTAGTTTTGGTCTTTTTTTACCTCTATAAATATAGTATTTTTTGTTAATCAATTTTTTTTTTAAAAAAACATGATAGATTTGGATTTTAAAATCTTTGAAACAGACAATTTGAAACTAGATTTTTCTGACGCCTTCACATAATTTCTCAGAATAAAAATGTTAGCATATTTATTAACTTGTGATGATGGAACTCGCCAAATTATTGGGAACAGTACATAACATCGTATCTTTTGTTGTCAAAGTTAAATGATTTGAAGTTGTGTGTGCTTGGAATCAGTATTGGCCTTTTTAACTTTCTTAATTCGAGCGTCACTGATGAGTCTTTTGTAGACGAAAAAACGCAGGTCTGGCACAAACTTTTAATCCTGGTATATATGATGAGTTTATTGTTAACAGTATATTAGGATTGATTCATTTTGAAAACATAAAACTACTTGTTTAATGAAGGGTAATAAAAATCACATTTATTCTCTATCAACAACCCGTTTAGGTCAAAATATATCTTTTAGCGCTTATTGTTATAAGATTTTTTTTTCTGGTTTTCCGTGTTTTTCTTTTTAGATTATGTCATTGTGACTTTGATCAGTTTTTATTTTAAATTTTATTTTTATTTTATTCTTACAAACACTTGCAACATTTCTTTTAACATGAAACAAACTGGGTTTATTGATGTCAATAAATCATTCTGTAATTTTGCTAGAATAAGATCATCATTGTCAATAATAAATATGACATTCTACTATTATACTGTATTGGAACTCAGATCATATTATCATAAGAGCTCAAAGGAGTATTTTCTCCATACCTTCTTACTTGTAATAAGCACCTTCCCGTAATTGTATGTTTAAGAGTTCATTTATTATGTACAAGGATTTACTGATCTTTTTCTAAAATGGAAAGATGTGTTAATAATAGTTCCTAATTCACTTTAATGATAATTTGTAGATCCGCTTTAAGAATTATGGTTGATAACCTTATCGCCATCACAATATAGTTGTAAGTAAGGATTTATGTAGCATAATTACAAAGGATAGAGACTTGATTATTTGAAGAGAAACCCTTTATCCTTTTTTTTAAACCAGTAAGTTATTACCTATAAAGCAAAGAAAAGACAGCCTGTTACAAAGGGCAGTTAACTCTTTTCTATTTTTATTGAAAAAGGATAGCTAGAAGATAACAGATAAATTTAAGATTATGCACAAAACTGAGAAAAAAAATCTTGCAAAATATTGTATGAAAATTATTTAAGCCACACAAATTATTTTTTTTTTCTTTAGCTTTTCATCTTACAGGTTATTATTTTTAATCAAGTTGGCTGAATGGGATGGTGGGTTGGCGGGGAAAGTGGGCACCTTATTTATATCATCAGCTCCTACAATATTAAACCCAGATCCCTAAAACTTTACAGGAATATTGCATATACATGTATGTTGAAGTTGTGCAACTGTTCTTATTGATTTGTTTGAGGACATTTTACATTTCATATTTCAAATATTTAAATGTTCAGTATCGAACATTCTCCATTGTTTAAGAAACATTCTGCACAGTCTGAGTCTTTGATCTTTTTTTTGTTAAAATGTGCTGGTTTTATTATACAATGTAATAATGAAATGTCAAATTGTTAAACCTATATGTAAGACAAAATAAAAAGATCTTAAAAGCAAGTACCAATACTGCACCATGATTTATCTCCTACATCTATAAAAGAAAAAAAACATAAAAGTTGGAATTCCACCCACTTGAACCATTTTTATCTTAAAATAAATCTGAAGAATAAAACATTATGTTCCTATTAATTGGTCTAATAGAAAAGAAATTTTCACCAATAATTGTAGGTAAACACATAACAAAAATTTGAGCTATGTCATCAAATATTGGCGAAAACCTAATTACCGAAACAATTACCGCTAGAGAATGCCAGACTATTTGGTACAATATTGATAGAGAAAAATTATATCGTTTAGTATAACCTTGGTATCTATATGTACTAATTTTTTTTCCCCATCAGCTTTTTTATATAATACCTCATTCCAGGGGCTATATTGCATTCACCCTGTCGGTCAGTTCCTCAAACAAATTGTTTTGTCACACTTTTCTCAGGTAGTAATGAATAGAATGACTTCTTATTTGGTCAGCAACTTGACAGTGATTAGTTATAACCTGTGATTAGATTTTAGATCTGTCGCACGCTTACTTCCTGTTTTCCCATACTTTGACTTATGAATGATGTTATGTTTTGCACGAAAATACAGGCAACTTCTTTTTCAATTACATTTATACAGCATCAAATTACCACCATTTTTACATTTTTTATTAGTTTTATTTGTTATATAAAATTGTGATTTCACAAGTTTATAAGATGTTTGTTACTTAGAATTATTCTTTAGATTTCTTGTATTGGAGTTTTTATCTTGTTGAAATGTCAATTCTGTTCTTGATAGATTTCTGTAATATTGTACATTATTGAATTGTGATATGAACATTTTATTTGTTTTCTTATTTATTTTGTTGACCAAATAAATCATAAAATTTAATTTTGTCTTTTTATTTTCTAAATGATGTTTGCTCAGGTGTAAAACATTACTATCTATTAAGTGAATACATGATCTGTAAATGAGAGAAAAACCTTGAAACACTTTAGAGTGTGTGTAAGCTGATTGCCTAAAGCAAGATTTCATATTCTCAAGGCAGTACCCCATATTCTTTAAATTCCAGAAAACAACGAAAACCATTTGTAATGAACCCCAAATGTATGGTTTATACTCATTTCAACTTCATTTTATCTTCAAACAATTATATTTGTTTCATGTTAAAATGTGATTCAAATGAGTAAAAACAATAAGTTACAGTCTTTATTGTCAATTATATCGTGTTTTGGCACTTACTATACATTTGTGTTTTTGGTTTATTACCCATGGTTTTGCAGTGTACCCTCTTAAGGATATTCTTTTGTTATTTAGTGCAATGTACCCTCTAAAGGATATTCTTTTGTTATTTAGTGCAATGTACCCTCTAAAGGATATACTTTTGTTATTTAGTAGTCTTAATTCTCTGAATGACCTACTTTTCAGAACACATTGATTTAATTATACTTTTTATTCTGGCATGGTCGATCTTGTAATATTTGCTGATGGACATTCAACAACCAACTCAGGTACCTTATAATGTCTATAAACATCTAAAGATAGTGTATTTAATTGGTATGTTAAAGTATGTTAAAATTCCTTCATGTAAAGCAATGAAATATTTATATTATATCTTCTTACTGCTAATTTATACTTACGAGTAATTAAGAGGCTTTTAAAACTTCAGCATTAAGACTACAGACAGAACTTGAACCTGATCTCTTTTAATTTAAACACAGTCTGCTACAAGAACCATAGTATAGATTACATGACTCAATAGGTTTAATAGCATAGTGATTATCATTGTCCTGAAAACAGAAAAAAATATGTATTGTGTCTTGCTTGCAATGAATGTCACAGAATGTGAGATCTCGAGATGTGGCTCAAACCAACCTGTAACCTTAGAAGGTTTGGCAGGTGACCTTGGGACCTTACATATCATTTCAGGCAACCTACGACCTTTAAAAATGTTCAAAACCTTACTTAAAGAATTACTTAAATTTTCTTAAAAGTGACCTGGCAGAGACATATAATACAATCTCTCTGGACCTGATGACCTTAGGCATTTTTACAAGTGACCTCACGACCTAAGGGCAGTATCCTACTGGAGCTCCAGGGATGCTAATCCAGTTATGATGGCAGTAACTTTTTATGCCCCCGCTACAGTGGAGGGGGCATAATAAGACATTTTAAAACAGTCACTAAAACATGAAAATTAGGTCAAGGACAATGGACATACGATAGATGAAAACTTCGTAACATAAGGCGTCAGTTAACAAGGTATGACTCCAGGTTTTATCGGTCAATATTAAGTTTTTGTGGTGTTTGTGTTCTAAAATTATTTCAGCACAAAATTCAATCATAATAACCTAAACAGGCGAGACATTTTGTCTTTTAATTCAAATTTTTTATTTGTTTATGCTTATTGATGATCGTTATGATTGAATATAAAATAAATTCAAATTTTATTATATTTACTTTAGGAATTTATTTTCCTTTTCGTGTTGAAATGCTTAACAGTTAAGAAAAAATAGATCGTCGCTTATAAATTTGAAGTGTTTCTTATTATATTATTCCAGGGGTCTTTGACTTGGTAACGCAGAAGAAAGAAGCCAAGTAGTTAAACATAAATGAATCATACAACAAAAATGGAGAGATAATTTTTAAGATCTATTTGTACATGGAAATATGACAAGAATATTTGCCATAATAAAAGGTTGATGTCTTCGTGTAAATTGTAGAGCAACTGTGGTGATATTTCATTAAATTATCCTTGTACAATTAAGTACACTTTGTAACAATTAGATCAGTATAACCTACACTTTATATTCCAGTAACTTTGGTTTCTTAATTTTGATATTTTATGATATTTCAAAATTACAACCCTCGAACACAGCATACTGTTACATAACACGGTTGGTAATGTCTGAGTCACTTTGACCTAAATATTCTGCTTGAATGTTGTTTTAGAATTTTCATTTACGACCGTAGCTCAGATACCCTGGTCCCAGGTAGTCGGCTGTGGATCAAAATAGCAATGATATTTAATGCAGCCGCATAGTTCTTCAATGTAGTACAAAACTATTCCACGATGTGCGGGTTATCGTGACCTACATTTTAAGCTAACATTAGTTTACATCGGCAATCTTTCACATTTATATATTATCTGTATATTAGACATCCATAGCAGAATACCATATAATTGCCTACATATATCTATATATATATATGTAAGTCTAAATTGAAAACAACATTCAAACCTATGATTGAGTTGGATAAAAACCGCATTTTTAACACGTGTGCATGCAAAACAAATTTCTTGGTAGAGGGGTCTAAATACAGCACAACCAACATTTTCCAAAAGACCAAAAAAGTGAAAAAGTATCTATATATATAAGTATATATGTCTCTGATAATAATTAACAGTACATTTGGATTAAAGTGCATGACCGGCTCATTTCAGTCCAAGTACTATTTTTTGTGTAGTTCTATTACTGTGGATATCGTTGTGCAACTGGGATCAGACACCATCTTCTGATGCAGCTGAGCAAGGATTTGTATAGTACTATACAAATCCTTGAGCTGAGCAAAGACGAATATTTCAGCGAAGAAAAATCACTTGATAAATCATCTATGAAACAGTAAATTCACGAAAAAATGGCACACCCTATTCACATTTATCCTCGCATTTATCCCGACTTTAAGTTGAGAAAATCATATAATTTAAGTTAGATAACCTAGGATTGATGAATAAGTCAACTGGGCGTACCATATATTTGTATAATTCTTCCTGATGCTTATCTTGCACAACGTACCTTGGACACAATCGTTAAACTGAATAACGTAGATGCGGGTATACGTCTCAACGAGGCAGCAACCCAAATGCACTTATACCCCAAAAACATCTAGAGATCAAAATATAGTCTTCAACAATTGGTTGGGACAAGCTATAAATCGTCTGGGGGCTGTAAATAAATTTAACATAAAATATCAGACTTTGTAACAATACCAAATCTGCATTTTTGGTTTTTGTCCTTTCGATTATTTCAGCTATTTAACTTTAATTTTGCTTTAAAATATTTCAGAAAAGACTTTTAATGTGTAAATGATATTTCAGTTCAGAAAGTCAAATCTTCTCGGAAAATAAACATAACTTAAGTTATTTACCCTTTTCATATATCATTTCCTCCCAAGTTATCAAGCAAATACTTATTATGCCCCATCCGTGTGGTCAGAGACATTATATGTCTCTGGTCTCAATCCTTGTATGTTACTGTAGCTTTTTAAAAATGGCATTGTCAGCAAATCATGACAGAATATGTTGGATTTCTTTGACCGTGTTAGTCGGATACATTGACGTAACCCTGCATGTGTGTGCTTTGATGCAAAAATGAGAGAAATTACATTCTTTTGAGATGTGGGATATAGAGGGTCAAAAGTGGGAATGCGGGACATAGGGGTAAAAAAGAAACCGGGAGAAAAGTAGGGAAGTAGGGAAAAAATACAAAATAACGGGATTTGGGAAATGAGATCCCCATGTCATTCCCTCCTTGGTTTAGCGTTATCGAGTAATTGATACATTAAGCAATAAACTCCAGTGCAAGGGACCGTCTGATCCTTTGCTCCATATTGATGATACAGAAGGTATCTCATAGTGACTTTAAGATGCTGAACGACAATAAAACGCGGTTTATTTGTTTTGTGTTTTGTCAAGGTTGTGTAGGGTTGTTATGTTATGAATTTGAATAATAACATTAACGTTACCAATTTTACTGTACAGGTTTTTCGACAATAAGTGTCTCTTCAGTCATTCTCGAATTAAGCCAAAAAAGAAAATCAAAATCAAAAAATTATTTAAAAAAACAAAAAAACCTTATAAATCTAAAATGTCAAAACGTATAGCCAAAGCCAGGCTAGGAATCAGAGCTTAACACGTGGAAGATATATTCCTTATTCTAAAGTATTTTTAAATTTTGTTACAGCAAATTTTGATAACACAATGTGAATATTTGTATTTTCATGACAGTACCGAAGTACTAAAGTAAACAATATATTGTTTTTTTTTTAATTACAAAAAAAATATGAAACTTTTATATATAATTTTAATCTCCAATAAGATTTCCTTGAAATTTCCTTTAACAGATGTAAAATCATGTAGATTTTAAACAAAACTCTGTGTTATAAAATATAAATGCCAAAATTTGCTAACAATATCATAAATCAAAATCTGTCTATATCATATTTTAATACATTGCGTGTCGATTGGTCTGTACATAAGTTTGAGATGTTTGTTAATGGATGAAGGCAAAGAAAATAATTTCATTCTGTCAGAAAAGCTTTTTTAAGCTCAAGCAAACCTCTCCATAAAGAATTCTTGATAAATGTTGAGCTCTTCAGTCAGATTGGTAAATGTTTGGATATATTTTTATCATCCACATGAGATTTACGGCACTATATTCGAGTGATATTGTGTCACAATTATTCTCGAACTCTTCTGAATATAACCAAAATGACCAATATTTCATAAAAAGAAAGTCACTTGGGAATTCTCATAAAGATCACAGTTTATATTAGGTGATATTGACAGAAGTCTTATAAAAGCATAAAGAAAAAAGGAAATTATTGACAGCTATTTATTTAATTCCATCTGATGTAAATCATGTGAAGCTAGAGTCTAATTAGGATAACGCTGCCTTATAGTTATAGATAAAAGAGATTTCAATTACTTATATTGATATATATTGCTATTTTTCCTTGTCTTCGTTTTTCATGCTAAGTCAAGGAAATGCCACCAGAAACATATAAAATATCAAACGACGTTTTGATGCTGAATATTGGTTGGCGGTTACAAAATTATTGTTGATCTTCTAAGTTAATGCAATTGGTTCGACATTTCGTTGATGAGGAAATCTGAGAGCATATAAATATTTGTACATGTATGTGCAAATGACACATAGTTATTTGATGGTATTTAATGTCACTTCTATTCAGAGCTGAACCCCTTTTAATCGCGATTAGTGGTAATAACAAACGGTATACACAAGAACGATCGGTGGAAATAACAAACGGTACACATTAGAACGATCAGTGGTAATAACAAACAGTACACACAAGAACGATCTGTGGTAATAACGGTATTCACAAGAATGAACTGTGATACTAACAAACGGTACTCACAAGAAAGATCTGTGGTAATAACAAACGGTACTCTCAAGAATGATATATGGTAATAACAAACAGTACTCACAAGAATGATCTGTAGTAATAACAAACGGTACTCACAAGAATGATCTGTGGTAATAACAAACGGTACTCACAAGAATGATCTGTGGTAATAACAAACGGTACTCTCAAAAATGATCTGTGGTAATAACAAACGATAAACACAAGAATGATCTGTGGTAATAACAAACAGTACTCACGAGAATGATCTGTGGTAATAACAAACGGTACTCACAAGAAGGATCTGTGGTAATAACAAACGGTACTCTCAAGAATGATCTGTGGTAATAACAAACGGTACTCACAAGAATGACCTGTGGTATAATAACAAACGGTATTCACAAGAATGATCTGTGGTAATCGTACAAACGGTACACACAAGAACGATCAGTGGTAATAACAAACGATAAACACAAGAACGATCTGTGGTAATAACAAACGGTACACACAAGATGGTATAACAGGAAAGGTGTACTTCACTCTTTTATGCTTTTATGATAACATAACATAGACAAAAATTAAAAATCAACAATAATAGCAACAACGTATCAGAAAATGCTCACAGTCACCAAAAGCAAGCTCAAACTGACACTTTTAAAACCTATGTTTTATACACTCTATAATCGGTGGCTGTAAGTCGGAGTAGGTTTCATATAACGACATAGGAAGTAAAGGAAGATACGATCTTGTGCATTGTCTCAGACAATTTTGTTCAGACTTTCAATTTAGGAAAACTTAAAGCATTTTTATATATGCTTCAATTCTTTCTACTTTCAGGACACGTCAATTAATTATTTTTATTTATTTTGAAGAGGGATAAATAATGCGCCAAAAGCGTTAAATAGTTATCTCTTTTTTTTTTTTTTTTGCTTTGCATCTTGATTCTGAGAAAATTTGATATAGTCTGACGGTAAACATCTTTGTTTCAACAATAGGAGCAGACTATATTCTCTTTTTAATTCTATGCAAATTTTATTCACAATTTTTGTCATTTTTCTACAGGATGTTTAAAAGTCACTTTTTTGTATTTAAAATAAATCCTTATAATGCCCCCATTTGGTGCGAGCACCGGAATCCATAGAGTTAGAAATCAAATTAATGTGGCTTAATTTCCGTTATGAATTTCTAATAGTACATTGTCGCATATGGTATCGCTTAATAATTTCGACTATATTTTCAGTACTATTGGCTTATGGCTAAAATCTTTATATCGTGCAGTAATACCTTTTTTAATTGTTTGCTTCATTCGCCATAGAACAGGAAGGGCAAATCCATCCATCTTTTAAAGAAAGGAAGCCGTGATTACTGAATCGAACGTGACAATTTATTCTGTTTGTGACAAGATACGAGCTGATGATAAATTAAGGTCTTAGAAACTTGTCGAGATTACCGGAATATAGATGTGACAATTAACAGCAACCTAGTTTTATAACACGTTATATATAGTGGTCAATGTCTAATTATCCAGCATGAAATGTGGGTGTTGAAGGGGGTCTAAACTTGATTTAATCAGAATGGTGGAAAACGAAAACAAGAGCTGGGATAAAAAAGAAATAGGTAAAAACAAGGGGACGGAACAATAAAAAAAATCACGCACGAAGTCATAATAGATAGTTTCATGACAATAAGAAAAAAAAAACATTTTAAAAAAGAGGCAAAAGATACCAAAGGGAAACTGAAACTCACAGACAAACAGACAAACACCAGTACATAATACACAACATAGAAAACTTAAGACTGAGCAACACGAACCCCAACAAAAACTGGGGGGGGGGTCCTCAGGTGCTCTGGAAGAGTAAGCAGATCCTGCTTCATATGCGACATCCGTCGCATTACTCCCATAAAATATAAACTAAAAAAAGTTAACGTTGAACATCACGAATCTCATCATAACGGGCGTAAACTCGAGTGCACCAGTGAGGTTCATGTGGACCCTTTGGCTAAAATGGCTGCGTTTTCTCCTCAAAATTTACTCTGAGTACAGACAAATCTGTGCATCTGGAAAAGTTTAAAGGCATAGCATGTCCTAGATAAATAAAATTCAAATGCATTGTATATTTTAGAAAATTTAAAACTTAACAGGATTTTGCAGTGCACTTTTTTTCGTCCCTGCAGAAGATGATAAAAATTAACAAACAGTTGAGTTTCACTTGATATGGTCCACTCAGGTACATGTATATGTAAGAGAATGATAATCCTTTCTTCATGATTAAGTACGAGCGTTAGCGAGTACTTATCATGATGAAAGGGATTATCATTCTCTTACAAACTTAGAATATTGTAAAGTGCCCAAGGCTCAAATGATCTCTTGATTGGTTTTATTCAAGAATTTGTTTCATTGTCAGTGCAATGTTTATAATTAATGGATGACTTCCCTTTTAGGCATTTCATTTATTTAGCACATACTTACAACTTCTCGTCCAATCAAATTGCTTGAATTTGCCTTCTAATTTTCATAGTACATACTTTTGCCGTGTACTAAGTAACTACGCATGAATGACCACAAGGGTAAGATTTCATTCTATCGTAATCAAGATATTAAAACAAAAATTGCCACTGGCTATTTTGAAATAAAATGCTGTGTTCCAAATTAAATTAAATAGTTTGTAATTAGTTTTCACATTGATTTTTAAATATCCTGCTATTAAAATCTTTGGATCTAAATAATGTTTTTGACGATTGCAAGTTTCTTTCATTTAAATAATAAATAAGGAGTAACAAATATGGTTCTTTATACCTTGATTAGAGTACAACGCATTCTTAAAATATCCATGCAATTACTTTGTACACAAAAAAGTGTGTACTGTGAAACCTTGTGAAGGGAAATTAAGGCAACTTGATCTCTTTCGTCGTGAATTGATTGATTGATTATTGGTTGCTTAATGTCCAGTGGCAAATATCTCGTGCATTTTCAGGACGATGTCATGAATTGAAAAACCGTGATAATGTGAAGAGAATGTGCCACGTATATATGTATATATATATATATACATATTCTGATAAGTCTTTTAGTTTTTACTTTGAAATAAAAAAAAAACATAAACCATAGTATCTTTGATCTATGGGCTTTTTAATGACTATCCGCTAGACTATCTATGGGGACATACCAGGGGCGGATCCAGTCATTTTTAAAAGTGGAGTTCCAACCCAGGATAAAGGGGGGTTCCAACCATATGTCTTCATTCAAAAGTATTGATCGTCCAAAAAAGGGGGTTTTCCAACCCCGAAACACCCATTTGGATCCGCCACTGCATACTATCTATATGTTTTAAATTTATTATAGCTTTTGTTTTACTGTGAAATTGAAAAATGTTTTCAAGACTTGAAAGCTTCCACTGCAATTTAATTATCGCCTGTTTTTGGTCAATTTATCTGTCATCTTACCATGTAAAGAAGTACATGTATAGTAAACCACCGCTTTATATAAATTAACATACTTACACCAGCAGCTACTATCTTTTCATTCTGGAGTCAAGGGCCTTTTGAGATCACATATTTTACAATACTAGTGAGTAGATTTACAAAACTTCGTTAATGAGCTCCGGTTTACAAACACCTGTGATATAAGTAGTCAGCCAAAATAAACTATCAATACACCAATTAAAAGATTACTCGAGTTGTAAATATGTGCTAAATTGGATAGTCTATGAAAAGGTATATACTATGAAATTAAGAGCTCGGGGCAAGCCCCTCGCTCTAAATTTCATAGTATATACCTTTTCATAGACTAACCTAGACGTATTGGTCATTGTGATGTAAGGACTTACTTTTAATTTGGGAAATTTTAATACATTGTGTTTTAGACATTAGATGACATGTACAACATTGCAATGAAATTGCAGAAATTGTATAAGTTTCCTAATTGTGAGTATGAGTGTAAATTATGTAATATTTTAGTGAGGAATTATCTTTTTGTTTATTTACAGTTCAATTTTATAAATTCAAAATCAGAGTTACAACTAAATTGTATTCCACAGCCAATTTTATTTCAGCTCTTTACCTTAAATACTACTTAATTAACTAAAATTTAAATGTTGAAAGAAAGTGCTTTTTATAGGAAATTTCAGTTCAATTTCCTGTATGTACCGGTATTTTGGAAATGACTATTCTTACTTACTGAGAATACAGTAATATGAGTTTTGATAAGCGTAAAACATGTAGTTAAAGATTTAGGTTATGTTTAATTTTAAAAGTTTTTTTTTCTTTTTCTTCTTGTGATTGCTTTTTTTTTTTGTAATTTCAAAGTTCTAAATATTCACATAATAACACAAACGGTATCAATTGTACTGCACAAGTAAACTTCAAACTTATTTTAATCATTTTCTGTTTGTTTCAAAATTCAAATTCCAATCAATAATCCTAATAAATGTGCTTCAGGCAGTTGTAACTCATTTATAGAAATTCTTTGTTTTGAACTGTAGATAGGCCTAAACAAAAGGATAATCCCTTACTAAGAACATGATTTACATTCATTCTTCACAATTAAGGAACACCAAATTCTATACTTTCATTGGTCGAGAGCACTTTGCTATATTCTAAAGTTTAAATCACCAATTATTGTCACGTCTATTGTCCATGTCAATCAATACTGTTCACTTCAATTATTACCTGTGGGGAAGTTCTCAGACCTCTTTCAAAACTTAGTTTATTTTGGCACCTTCTGGAGAAATGAAAAAAAGTCCACTGCAAAATTCTGTTAATTTTTTAATTTTCTAAAACATAGAATATATTTGAATTTTATTTATCTAGGGCATGCTATGCATTAAAACTTTTCCAGATACACAGGTTTGTCTGTACTCAAGAGTAAATTTTGAGGTGAAAATCATGGCAGCCATTTTAGCCAAAGGGTCCACATGAACCTTAACCTGATACGGACAGACGGACACACAGAAAGTAAAACATAATGACCCATACTGAGGACCCATACTATCGTAGGCGGGCCTTGAAAACGCCAGTTTCTTTAGAACTTGCATACCCTTAAACTCTTCAAAATGATGCTACCGTTTTACTTGCTGCGTAAATTAGCCCCCTTTCAGGACCCCCTAAAATCAATATCGTAATTTCATTTCTTATTTATTCCACTTACAATCAACATCTATTCTGGTTGACACTAAATTTTCACTTCCAATGGCTCAGAAATATCTTGGTTAATGACCATGTACCGTAGTCTTTATTACTACCTATAATGATCACTGATTATATGGATGAATAAAAGTATTCCAAGTCATTCATGGGTAAGCGGGATTATTTCCTGAAAATTAGACGGTAGTGTATTCCAATTAGTTTTTATTCTCTTTATAATCTACAATCACAAAGTGTAGTGTTCTGCTATATATATAATAAACTTTGGACTACAAGTACGCCATCAAAACTGCTGAGCATACTGTTTACCCAATGCCGTATGCACCTGTAATACCACAATTATAACCACAGTTACATAGAAGTGTTATCATTTATCAGCAGAAAGTTCAGGTTTGACAATTAAACCAGAAAAAGACAAAACTACGGAAGCGTATTCGTACGGAAGCGTATTAGCGCCACATTTTTTTTTTAATAATTTTCTTCCTATCTTTGCGTTATAACGCAAACCTCTGCGATATAACGCAAAAGTTAACGCATAACGCAAACCTTGTTGGCCTTTCAAATAAGCGCAACCATTTGCGAAATAACGCAAACCTTTGCGTTACAACGCAAACTTTTGCGTTATAACGCAAACATTTGCGAAATAACGCAAACCTTTTGCGTTTTAACGCAAACATTTGCGAAATAACGCAAACATAACGCAAACCTTTGCGTTTATTTGAAAGGCCAACATTTTTAGAATTTTGATTCAGTAGATAAGAGCAAAAATAATGTCATACAATTGTAAAACTGTCAAGGCAAATAGACAAAATGATCTTTCTGCTGTAAAATGAACTATTAAGAAAGATTTTTTTTTTAAATTTTGATGTAAGAAATCGTTTTTTTTAAATCTCAGAATGTGATAAAGATTCTTTTATAAAAAGTCATGAAATTTTCAATCTAGGGTGGTAACTTGGTAGCAATTTAAATGGAGAGAACATAATTTTATTAATAAAACATCTTCATTTTATTCATTTATTGCAAAAGGGTAGTTAGCCAACTTTACACAATCCTCAAACGAGAGCTTACTTTGGAAGTATATTTATATTCGGCTATAGCTATATTAGCAGGGTTGTTTTTTTTTCTTCGGTATAACTTTAATTTACTCAATTTTCATTGTAATATATGTACATGTATTATCCTGTATATCATTTTGGGGGCACTTTATAGCTTGATGTTCGATGTGAGCCAATGCTCCGTGTTGAAGACCGTACTTTGAACTATAATGGTTTACTTTTACAAATTATGACTTAGATGGAGAGTTTTCTCATCGGCACTCATACCACATCTTCTTATATCTATTATCCTTCTCATTATTAGTTAAATAGTAATTCTAGCATTTTACTTTGCAATGAGTACAAAGAAGATAAATTTTAATATATGCAGCCTCCTCCTCCATTAATAACTGCTGCTTTCTTTGAATCTTAAATAAGAAATAAGATGAAACAAATGTTTGCGTTATATCGCAAAGGTTTGCGTTATATCGCAAAGGTTCGCGTTATAACGCAAAGGTTTGCGTTATTTCGCAAATGTTTGCGTTACAACGCAAAAGGTTTGCGTTGTAACGCAAAGGTTTGCGTTATATCGCAAATGTTTGCATTATAACGCAATAGGTTTGCGTTATAACGCAAAGGTTTGCGTTACAACGCAAAAGGTTTGCGTTCTAACGCAAAGGTTTGCGTTATATCGCAAAGGTTTGCGTTTTAACGCAAAGATAGGAAGAAAAATTTTAAAAAAATGTGTGGCGCTAATACGCTTCCGTACAAAACATTACAGCTGTCTATGTTGCCATAAAAAGCAGTGATAAGATATCAAATTTGATGACAGAAAAATAAACCCAATTAAGATTTCTTTCCAAATTCATTACTGTAAAACATCTTCTGATAGTGTTACTGTATCTGGCAAATTTGAGACAATGGCACTTTTCCTGTTTTATCAAATCAAATTGCTCTTTTTAGAAAATGAGAGAAGAACATATTATTATTGATTACTTCTATGTACATTAGATATAGTCTTCTCATATTTTCATGGCTAACGCCACTCAGATATGAGAAGACTGTATCTAATACAGAAAGTGCTTCTATAGATATAAGAAGATGTGGTATGAGTGCCAATGAGACAATTCTCCATCCAAGTCAAAATTTTATAAAAATAAACCATTATAGGTCAAAGTACGGTCTTCAAAACGGAGCCTTGACTCACACCGAACAGCAAGCATGTATAACCAGTAATGCGCATTGACCGTGTTGTCTGATACCGTTCTTTGCTCGATACTATATGTTGGTGTACCCTTGTTCGTGTCGCCAATGATAGTGAAATAAGTGAGTTAAGAGTTTTTTGGTCAAATGTGTATTGTGCGTATTTTCTGCATCCTTTGTTATTATTTCTGTCCAATTACAGTCTTGGGTATTGTGAATTTAGAAAAACAAAGTTTTACTCCACCACAAATCAGTGCAGTGGTCAATTGGATAGTCTCAAGTTATTGTGCTCTTTTTTTTCGACACCTAAATGTTTTTCATTTAACCGAATCAATATTCTTGAGAGTAAGAAATTCATAAAACAGTTGACAATAGCCAATTTCTTTGTCCAGGTTGTTTCTCATTTTTGTTGTTTTGAATTTTGGTTTTGTTGGCATATATCTTTGGTTCTCGAATTCATTCACAACTTGTCCCGATTTCGGGTAATATGGTATGAATACTCGTTTATCAACTGCCTCATTTGGGTTTGTCCAACATCTTAATTTAGCCAGGCATGAACTAAACAGTAACTGTGAGTACTTTTAGATCAGTACTATGTGTTTTTTGTTTTTAAGTTAGATTTTTGGTGCTCTGTACCAATCCATTGAGTTAAGCAATATTCAACTGATTTTTACAGTGTGTTCTTATGTTGTGCTGTTACACCACTGTCACGTGTAAGGGGAGGGGGTTGAGCCCTCACAAACATGTTTAACCCTTAACATTATGTACCTGCCTGTCCGAAGGCGGGAGGCTGAAAATCACTGGTTGTTATTGGTTCATCATGTCTGTCATATTTGTTTTTCATTTACTGTTATAAACCAGGTCGTTAGTCTTCTCGTTTGAATTGTTTCATATTTTGTCATGTCAGAACTTGTATAGCTTACTATACGGTATGGGGGTTTTTCATTTTTGAAGGCCGTATGGTCACCTTTAACTGCTACCATTCACGTCATTTGGCTCAGTCTGATGGATAGTTGCAACATTTGGCAATCATACCACATCTCCTTATTTTTAAACTGTCAAACTGAGATATTGATGTTTTGTTTTATATTTTTTTCAAATTTGAAAATTATATTGTTGCTTATGGTATATTCTTAATCTAAATTGTTCTCGGTTAAAACAATTCTTACCTAGCTCTAAATGTTTAGGTGTCAGAACTCAGCAATGCTGTATTCCATCAGCGCGAAATTGTTCAAAGCTAATGGCAACATGTAAATGTACGAAGTCACTAGATATGGCAAAATATAAATGTACACAGTCACTTTTTGTGGCAAATGAAGCGGGTATAATTTTTACAGAGTTACTATCTATTACAGAATTTTGTACTGTGTAACTTCTTAGTGTAACGAATTATTCTCCGTGGAGGATCTTGGAATGTTACATTGTGCCAGGCTTTGTTGATTTTCGGTCAAGGAAAGTTAATGGGTGCCACGTGTGGATGCTTACCCGTCCGTCGCACATGAAAGTATCTCCGGTTTTTGATGGGATTCGTGTTGCTCAGTCTTTGGTTGTGTTATTAATATGGTGAAATGTTGTCTATTCGCTTATGCCATGCATTTTTTGTCCGTCTCTCTTCGATTTATGAGTTTTGATTGTCCCTTTGGCATTTTTGTCTTATTTTAATTATATGTATGTGGGATCAGTGTATAAATTTCTGGATTATAACAGTGAAAATTTAGTATTTGTTAGATATATGTTCATGTACTTTTGTATAAATAATTGGCAATATACATTAGCCATTCATTTATCTTAAGATCTTGACATGTCCGTGGCATTATTTATTCATTTTATCCACACCATCACGTCATGGTAAATTAGCCCCGTCAGTATTTCTTGGATTCAGGAAATAAATACAGATTTTCATTATACATATATTGGAGTGGTGGTTAGAAAGAAATCGATTAACTTTAGTTAGCTATAAAACGAAAAAAATGTGACACATTTCCTCTCAAATGCTTCTGTCATCTGTGCATTTTACATTTTATTACTCGAAATGTTGATGTGTGTATGTATTAGTCTTACAATATGTCGTTTTGATGCATCTGTTAAAAAGACTTAAGTATTAGATTTATGTCACGTCAACCTTATAAATTGCATCTAAATATGCGTCTTTTTCAATCTGAAAATAAGTGAAATAGAATAAACGTCAATTAAAAACAACAACATAAAGCAGCGAAAGAAATATCAAATTGCAAAACAAAACACAACATACACCCATACAAACCAACAAAAGAAACAGCGGTGGATTTAGGGTACCCGCCCCACTTATGGAGCTTTATGTATGGTTAATCAAGACTTTTACCGCTTCCACTACAAATTGTGTCTCGTTCATGCCCCCTTTTTTAAAAATCCTGGATCCGCATCTGAGGTAACACAAATTCGAAGAAAAAAGAAAGCCTGTTTAGTTGTATCTGCCTATCTGAAAAATGAATCATCATTTTGATATCTACAGAGTCAGAAAAAAACCGGAAGGACTATCTTCCCTTAATTTAAGTTTTAGTGAAAACTGAACAGAATATACAGCACATCAAACGTTTTGACCACATGAAATTGTCTACCTTACATGCGTCTAGATCTGTATTCATACCTACAAACTACCATATAAAATGTCTTCCCTTATTTGACACGTCTGTATCCATAACCTACAGCTTGGATTCTTGTGTAACTCAGGTGGCCTTGTTCAATTGTTTCCTTGTTTGACTCAGCTGTATCCATGGCCGACAGTTTGGTTTTTTCGGTAACTCTTAATGCTTTATACAATATTTTCCTTGTTTGACCTGTATGTAGCCATACCGTATAGCTTAGGTTCATGAGTAACTCAGGTGGATGTATGCAATTGTTTCTCTTGTTTGGCTCATTTTAATCCCTATTTTACAGCTGAGATTGTTGAATAACCCAGATGGCTTATGCAATTATTTACTTGTTTGACTTATCTGTATACAAAAAAAGAAGCATATCCTACAGCTTTGGTCTTGAGTAACACAGGTGGTCATTATATAAATAACACATAGCTGAGAGGGTGATAGAGCAGATTGTTACCCCGAGAAAACATTGTCAACTGAGGCGAAGCCAAGGTTGACAATGTTTTTTCGAGGGGTTACAGATATGTGTTATTTAAATTATTATACTGAATGTTCTGTTATTACTGTCAATTAAATTTCAAATTCAAAGTAATAAACTATGACGTCTTGTACATAACAATCATCCGTATTTATTAAAACGCACACTTGATCAAGCGTCTCTATGAAGGGTAATAGAGTATTTGCCATAGGATAGAGTAAATTGTCTCCCTCATATTAACCAATCAAAATCTGGCATATTGACATGAAGTATAATAAATGAGATTGTTACCCTTGTTTAACTCGATCTGTATCCACACTTTTCGGCTTGGAATATGGAGCCGGGTGCACGAGAGAGGTAGTGAGTTAGATCCACATTTTGGTCAATAAAAGACTTTAAATTTAGCATTTGCTACATTTTTGCCAAGCACGTGGCTTTTATGGCTAAAGGCAAAGCCTAGTTTGCTCGGAGTAATTGAATGGTGTGTCAAGGTAGGATGACATGACATGTCTTAATGAATTTTTGTAAAATTGACCTTGTGAGCAAGCTTATTTAATATTCTAATCAATGTGTTAGTCTAGGGTACAAACCAAGGTTATACGGCAAGTGACTATAAGATCACGAAAGTAGATACAGTCAATGCAATTTGACTGCTCAAATTGCATGGTTGTAGTATAAGTATTTAACAACCATTCATTGTCCCAAAAGTTGTAGTTTATTTGTACAAGGTAAGCTGTCTTTTGACATTGAAACATCTTTTTATTTATATTGTGTCATAGATCAAGCTTATTCGTTCAGTGTATATTTACTTGTTTTTGTGTTTTGTCTTTTGATCGAGTTAAGCCATTTCAATTGATATTTTATTGTGTGTCTTTTATGTTGTAATGTTATACCGCTGTTTCAGGTTAGGGTGAAGGTTGGCGCCTGTTAAAACGTTTAAACCCGTGCATTTTATGCACCTGTCCGGAGCCTGTTGTACAGTGGTGTTGGTGTGGTTCATAAGTGTTTCTCGTTTCTTGTTTTTATATAAATTAGACCGTTGGTTTTCCTGTTTGAATTGTTTTACACTAGTCTTTTGGGGCCCTTTATAGCTTGCTGTTCGGTGTGAGCAAAGGCTCCGCGTTCAAGGCCGTACTTTGACCTATAATTATTTACTTTTACACATTGTGACTTGGATGGATAGTTGTCTCATTGGCACTCATACCACATCTTCTTATTTATAATTAGACGGGTAGATTACGAAGTGTTGCATGTACAAATCTCATTAACACGATATCGTCCCGAAAATGCATGTCATTTTGCCGCTGTGAGTTGGGTATGCATTAAACCATCCTCTTTTCTGTCCAATTACAGTCTTGGGTATTGTGAATTTAGAAAAACAAAGTTTTACTCCACCACAAATCAGTGCAGTGGTCAATTGGATAGTCTCAAGTTATTGTGCTCTTTTTTTCGACACCTAAATGTTTTCATTTGACCGAATCAATATTCTTGAGGTAAGAAATTCATAAAACAGTTGACAACAGCCAATTTCTTTGTCCAGGTTGTTTCTCATTTTGTTGTTTTGAATTTTGGTTTTGTTGGCATATATCTTTGGTTCTCGAATTCATTCACAACTTGTCCGATTTACGGGTAATATGGTATGTATACTCGTTTATCAACTGCCTCATTTGGGTTTGTCCAACATCTTAATTTAGCCAGGCATGAACTAAACAGTAACTGTGAGTACTTTAAGATCAGTACTATGTGTTTTTGTTTTTTAAGTTAGATTTTGGTGCTCTGTACCAATCCATTGAGTTAAGCCATTTTCAACTGATTTTACAGTGTGTTCTTATGTTGTGCTGTTACACCACTGTCACGTGTAAGGGAGGGGTTGAGCCATCACAAACATGTTTAACCCTTAACATTATGTACCTGTCTGTCCGAAGGCGGGAGGCTGAAAATCACTGGTTGTTATTGGTTCATCATGTCTGTCATAGTTGTTTTCATTTACTGTTATAAACCAGGTCGTTAGTCTTCTCGTTTGAATTGTTTCATATTTTGTCATGTCAGAACTTGTATAGCTTACTATACGGTATGGGGGTTTTTCATTTTTGAAGGCCGTATGGTCACCTTTAACTGCTACCATTCACGTCATTTGGCTCAGTCTGATGGATAGTTGCAACATTTGGCAATCATACCACATCTCCTTATTTTTAAACTGTCAAACTGAGATATTGATGTTTTGTTTTATATTTTTTTCAAATTTGAAAATTATATTGTTGCTTATGGTATATTCTTAATCTAAATTGTTCTCGGTTAAAACAATTCTTACCTAGCTCTAAATGTTTAGGTGTCAGAACTCAGCAATGCTGAATTTCATCAGCGCAAAATTGTTCAAAGCTAATGGCAACATGTTAATGTATGAGAAGTCACTAGATATGGCAAAATATGGATGTACACAGTCACTTTTGTGGCAAATTGAAGCAGGTATAAATTTTACAGAGTTACTATCTATTACAGAATTTTGTACTGTGTAACTTCGTGTAACGTATTATTCTTCGTGGAGGATCTTGGACTGTTACATTGTGCCAGGCTTTGTTGATTTTCGGTCAAGGAAAGTTAATGGGTGCCACGTGTGGATGCTTACCCGTCCGTCGCACATGAAAGTATCCCCGGTTTTTGATGGGATTCGTGTTGCTCAGTCTTTGGTTGTGTTATTAATATGGTGAAATGTTGTCTATTCGCTTATGCCATGCATTTTTTTGTCCGTCTCTCTTCGATTTATGAGTTTCGATTGTCCCTTTGGCATTTTTTGTCTTATTTTTAATTATATGTATGTGGGATCAGTGTATAAATTTCTGGATTATAACAGTGAAAATTTAGTATTTGTTAGATATATGTTCATGTACTTTTTGTATAAATAATTGGCAATATACATTAGCCATTCATTTATCTTAAGATCTTGACATGTCCGTGGCATTATTTATTCATTTTATCCACACCATCACGTCATGGTAAATTAGCCCCGTCAGTATTTCTTGGATTCAGGAAATAAATACAGATTTTCATTATACATATATTGGAGCGGTGGTTAGAAAGAAATCGATTAACTTTAGTTAGCTATAAAACGAAAAAATGCGACACATTTCCTCTCAAATGCTTCTGTCATCTGTGCATTTTACATTTTATTACTCGATAACCTGTCTATACAAGGAAATGTTGATGTGTATATTTATTAGTCTTACAATATGTCGTTTTGATGCATCTGTTAAAAAAGACTTAAGTATTAGATTTATGTCACGTCAACCTTATAAATTGCATCTAAATATGTGTCTTTTTTCAATCTGAAAATAAGTGAAATAGAATAAACGTCAATTAAAAAACAACAACATAAAACAGCGAAAGAAATATCAAACTGCAAAACAAAAACACAACATACACCCATACAAACCAACAAAAGAAACAGGGGCGGATTTAGGGGTACCCGGCCCCACTTATGGAGCTTTATGTATGGTTAATCAAGACTTTTTACCGCTTCCACTACAAATTGTGTCTCGTTCATGCCCCCCCTTTTTTCAAAATCCTGGATCCGCATCTGAGAAAACACAAATTCGAAGAAAAAAGAAAGCCTGTTTAGTTGTATCTGCCTATCTGAAAAATGACAAATCATCATTTTGATATCTACAGAGTCAGAAAAAAAACCGGAAGGACTATCTTCCCTTAATTTAAGTTTTAGTGAAAACTGAACAGAATATACAGCACATCAAACGTTTTGACCACATGAAATTGTCTCCCTTACATGCGTCTAGATCTGTATTCATACCTACAGATAAGAAGTTAGCAATATCCTTTAACTCTACGTTCCGCTATATAGATGATGTTCTCTCACTAAATAATACAAAATTTGATGACTATGTTGAACGAATCTATCCCATCGAACTAGAGATAAAGGATACTACAGATACAGTTAAGTCGGCCTCATATCTTGACTTACATCTAGAAATTGACAATGAGGGTCGGTTGAAAACAAAACTTTACGACAAAGAGATGATTTCATTCCCAATTGTGAACTTTCCATTTCTATGTAGCAACATTCCAGCAGCGCCTGCATATGGAGTATATATCTCCCAATTAATACGATATTCCCGGGCTTGTGTTTCCTATCATGATTTCCTTGATAGAGGATTGCTGCTCTCACAAGGAAGCTATTAAACCAAGAGTTCCAAATGGTGAAGTTGAAATCATCCTTCGTAAATTTTACGGACGCCATCACGAGTTGGTTGATCGTTATGGAATAACCGTTTCACAGATGATATCGGATATGTTCCTTGTCGTAACTACAATACCCTTCCCTTTTCACGAATGTGATTTACCGAATTAGACTATTTACCGGATTTGTAATAACATAAGCAACACGACGACTGCCACATGGGGAGCAGGATCTGCTTACCCTTCCGGAGCACCTGAGATCACCCCAGTTTTTGGTGGGGTTCGTGTTGTAGTCTTTAGTTTTCTATGTTGTGTCATCTGTACTATTATTTGTCTGTTTGTCTTTTTATTTTTGGCCATGGCGTTGTCAGTTTGTTTTCGATCTATGAGTTTGACTGTCCCTCTGGTATCTTTCGTCCCTCTTCTACAAACTACCATATAAAATGTCTTCCCTTATTTGACACGTCTGTATCCATAACCTACAGCTTGGATTCTTGTGTAACTCAGGTGGCCTTGTTCAATTGTTTCCCTTGTTTGACTCAGCTGTATCCATGGCCGACAGTTTGGTTTTTTTCGGTAACTCTTAATGCTTTATACAATAGTTTCCCTTGTTTGACTCGTATGTAGCCATACCGTATAGCTTAGGTTCATGAGTAACTCAGGTGGATTTATGCAATTGTTTCCCTTGTTTGGCTCATTTTAATCCCTATTTTACAGCTGAGATTGTTGAATAACCAAGATGGCTTATGCAATTATTTACTTGTTTGACTTATCTGTATACAAAAAAAAGAAGCATATCCTACAGCTTTGGTCTTGAGTAACACAGGTGGTCATTATATAAATAACACATAGCTGAGAGGGTGATAGAGTAGATTGTTACCCCGAGAAAACATCGTCAACTGAGGCGAAGCCAAGGTTGACAATGTTTTTCGAGGTTACAGATATATGTTATTTAAATTATTATACTGAATGTTCTGTTATTACTGTCAATTAAATTTCAAATTCAAAGTAATAAACTATGACGTCTTGTACATAACAATCATCCGTATTTATTAAAACACACTTGATCAAGCGTCTCTATGAAGGGTAAAGAGTATTTGCCATAGGATAGAGTAAATTGTCTCCCTCATATTAACCAATCAAAATCTGGCATATTGACATGAAGTATAATAAATGAGATTGTTACCCTTGTTTAACTCGATCTGTATCCACACTTTTCGGCTTGGAATATGGAGCCGGGTGCACGAGAGAGGTAGTGAGTTAGATCCACATTTTGGTCAATAAAAGACTTTAAATTTAGCATTTGCTACATTTTTGCCAAGCACGTGGCTTTTAGGGCTAAAGGCAAAGCCTAGTTTGCTCGGAGTAATTGAATGGTGTGTCAAGGTAGGATGACATGTCATGTCTTAATGAATTTTTGTAAAATTAACCTTGTGAGCAAGCTTATTAAATATTCTAATCAATGTGTTAGTCTAGGGTACAAAGCAGGGTTATACGGCAAGTGACTATAAGATCACGAAAGTAGATACAGTCAATGCAATTTGACTGCTCAAATTGCATGGTTGTAGTATAAGTATTTAACAACCATTCATTGTCCCAAAAGTTGTAGTTTATTTGTACAAGGTAAGCTGTTTTTTGACATTGAAACATCTTTTTTATTTATATTGTGTCATAGATCAAACTTATTCGTTCAGTGTATATTTACTTGTTTTTGTGTATTGTCTTTTTGGTCGAGTTAAGCCATTTCAATTGATATTTTATTGTGTGTCTTTTTATGTTGTAATGTTATACCGCTGTTTCAGGTTAGGGTGAAGGTTGGCGCCTGTTAAAACGTTTAAACCCGTGCATTTTTATGCACCTGTCCGGAGCCTGTTGTACAGTGGTGTTGGTGTGGTTCATAAGTGTTTCTCGTTTCTTGTTTTTTATATAAATTAGACCGTTGGTTTTCCTGTTTGAATTGTTTTACACTAGTCTTTTTGGGGCCCTTTATAGCTTGCTGTTCGGTGTGAGCAAAGGCTCCGCGTTGAAGGCCGTACTTTGACCTATAATTGTTTACTTTTTACACATTGTGACTTGGATGGATAGTTGTCTCATTGGCACTCATACCACATCTTCTTATTTATAATTAGACGGGTAGATTACGAAGTGTTGCATGTACAAATCTCATTAACACGATATCGTCCTGAAAATGCATGTCATTTTTGCCGCTGTGAGTTGGGTATGCATTAAACCATCCTCTCTGTAAAATTGATGCCTGATCAGCTGTTGCATGTTTGGTGTGGGTTGCAACTGAAAATATATGAATTGTAAAATGGACTTAAACTTTTAATTAAAGAACATAAATAGAAGCTAAAATGGTTTTGATTATGATACGAATCATCAAATTTAGATCACCAATTATATAACTTTATTTAGCATAAATTACACCCATAAGAGGATCTAAGGCATACTACTAACAATTTACAATTACACGTAACAACAATATAATCATGACAATTACATAAAAATAAAATAAAATATTGAACGTACAACATCGTAACAAATGATCTCAAGTGCTCCTGTCCTAACTTCCATATATAGAATGTTTAACAACGGAGCTTAAATATTTCATTTGCAGCAATAAGGTATAATTATAAGCCACTTGTATGGCAAGCCATTTTACGATTTATTCTACCTTCAAGATATCTAATAAACTTTATATCTCATATAATTTATAAGATATCTCCTATAGTTTTCATTATAAGATATCGCATCGAGTTTTCATTATAAGATATCTTATAAATTATATAAGATATCTTTCAAACTATAATATATCTTATAAAATATATGAGATATCTTATAAAGTATACAAAATCTTATATAAAAAATATACAGTATATAAGATATCTTATAAGTTTATAAGATATCTTATAAAAACTAGATAATATCTTATATGCGATATCTTATATTTTATACGAGATATCTTATATATCATATGAGATATCTTATATATTATATGAGATATCTTGAATATAATATGAGATATCTTGAAGTTAGAATAAATAGTAAAATGCTTGCCATACACTTGGACAAAAGATATGATTTTATACATTAAGAAAATTAAGAAACTTTAATACTGATCGAACATTTAAAAAGCAACTTGGAGTTTTGAAAAGGGTTTTAAATTCAGACTGAAAATGATATATCTCTCAAACTAACGGTGTACAAATATATTCGATTGAATGAAACAACTTCCCGGCTTTTTCTGTCCGTTATCAGAGAGCACGCTTTGGTTTGTTTTTTTTTCAATATCTGTACATGACATTGTTGTCTCCGTAAATATAATATAAAGCTGCATAAATGTCTTTCCTAAAGTGATCTATGTGATAATAGCCTTCTCCTAAAAAGTCCGCAAAAGATAAAGTATCAATTGTTCTTGGTTCCAGCATAATTCAGATCAGGCCTGACACATTTCATTACAATAAATGTTAGAAATTGAATATTCTGACCATAAACACAGTCTATACATAGGAATTCTATATCTAATAAATATCTTCATTAGTTTGTTTTTGGGGCCAAGTCGTTTTTGTATTGTTGACAAGCGATTATATTAGAAACCATTGTACTGTTATTGATAACATTAGTAAACGTCTGGATTGGTTCACGGAAGTTAATATGTCAACTGGACAGTGATTAAACGTACAACCAGTCATAATGAAGTTTGAAAAAAGAAAGAAAATACAAGGGGGAATCAGAAAAAGAAGATACAAATGGAAAGAAGAAAGAAGATGTAAAGGGGAATCAGAAGAAAGAGAGAAGATTCAAATGGGAATCAGAAACAAACGCAAGATAAAAGGGCATTCAGAAAAAAGAAGGAAGATACGAAAGGGAATCAGAAAAAAAAGAAGAGACAAAGGAGAATCAGGAAGTAAAAAAAAATATACCAAGGGTGATCAGAAAAATAGAAAGACGATACAAAGGGAATCAGAAAAAAAAGATACAAAAGGGATCAGAAAAAAGAAAAAAGATACAAATGGAAAGAAGAAAGAAGATGTTAAGGGGAATCAGAAGAAAGAGAGAAGATACAAAGGGGAATCAGAAAAAAAAAGATACAAAGGGGAATCAAAAAAAGAAAAAAAGATACAAAGGAAAATCAGAAAAAAAAATAAAAGATACAAAGGGGAGTCAGATAAAATATAGAAGACACAAAGGGGAATAAGAAAAAGATAGAAGATACAAAGGGGAATCAGAAAAAGATAAAAGATACAAAGGGGAATCAGAAAAAGATAGAAGATACAAAGGGGAATCAGAAAAAAGAAAGAAGATACAAAGGGGGATCAGAAACAGACACAAGATAAAAGGGCATTCAGAAAAAAGAAAGAAGATACAAAAGGGAACCAGAAAATTGATAGAAGATACAAAGGGGAATCAGAAAAAAAGATAAAAGATACAAATGGGAATCAGAAAAAAAGAAAGAAATTACAAAGAGGAATATAAAAAAAGAAAGAAAATACAAAGAGGAATAAAAAAAGATAGAAGATACAAAGAGGAATAAAATAAAAAGAAAATACAAGGGAATCAGAAGAAAAAAAAAAGAAAATACAAAGAGGAATCAGAAAAAAGAAAGAAAATACAAAGGGGAATCAGAAAAAAAGAAAGAAAATAGAAAGAGGAATCCGAAATAAAAAAGAAAATCAAAAGAGGAATCAGAAAAAAGAAAGAAAATACAAAGTGAAATAAAAGATATATAGAAGATACAAAGAGGAATCAGAACAAAGAAAGAGAATACAAAGAGGAATCAGAAAAAAGAAAGAAAATCAAAAGAGGAATCAGAAAAAAGAAAGAAAATACAAAGTGAAATAAAAGATATAGAAGATACAAAGCGGAATCCGAAAAAAAAAGAAAGAAAACACAAAGGGGAATCAGAAAAAAGAAAGAAAACACAAAGGGGAATCAGAAAAAAGAACGAAAATACAAAGAGGAATAAAAAACTTCAAGTCTAAGAAAGACGGCCAACAACATGACCAAAAAGAAGGGAGAAAAAAGACAGAAAGTCCAAGGAAAAGCAAAGATACAGCAATACGAGTGCTCCAGAATGGTAAGCTTTCCAGTTCCTTGTGTGGTACCCCTTGAATTTAAACCATTTGACGAGGCATCGTAATATTTTGATCTTTCTCTGAACAAATTCCTTATACGGCTAATTGATTACGGAGTCCGATGGTTTTATTGATATCAGATCACATTGTGAACACGAAGAATCGTGCAAAATGGTTAGCATTGATATTCTATATCATAGAAAATTTATTATACATCAAAGAATTTGTCATTTCAGTTCTAGAATTAAACCAATACTTTTAATCTTACAGAAAACCATGCATCTAAAATTTCAATTTTTCTGACGCCTTAGACTCGTGACAATGTACCTATGTAATTATGGATTTTCTTCAATAAAATCACTGCAAAAACAATTTTATTCCTTAACACCCGTAATCGGTCGTGTATCTACACGCCATATAATTAAAAGGATCGTATAGTCTCAATAAACGATATTTCTGTGTAGTCTACGTATTACTTAGTACTAAGGACTTTATAACAAAACTGTTGGCCAACAACGTACGGTTGACCAGTTATTTCATTGCTTACTTAACCATGTGTATCCTCAAAACATAGAGAAAAATTTTACACAATTCTACACTTGGGCATGTCTGATCTTGGTGTACGACTGTACGGTTGGATCTCTCGTCATAATTACTGAATGCCCTCAACTGATATTTATGAAGATAAACAGCCCCTTTGATTTATGTTGTTATATCCTTGTATCTCCCGAGACTAGTCGAGTGGATTGATTCTTTGATTGATTGTTGCTTGTTTAACTTCCAGTGGAAATTATTTCATGTATATAAACTATGACAAATTAATGAAGATAGGTAGGACGACAGGGATGAGGGCGGGAACTGAGGACTATCACCGGAAAACAGTGTTCTCCACTGGACATCCACCATATCCTTTCAACCAGAGGTTCACTTTAGCCTGTATAGCTCATCTGATAAAAATGTGCAAGTCTGCCCTGAACAGAATAAGTTGGTTATTGCTTCATTTCCATTGTTTACTCGCTCGCTCTTTAAAAGATCTTTGAAAATCTGGTCCACTCGATAGAAATCAGCATTCGAAGTCCGAGGCAATAACTCAGAAATGGACGGGCAGTCTTCTGAAATATTCGGGGAAGATAGATCATGTGTAACGTTTTACTGATAATACTTTAAACTTAGCTCCCAAGGTTTTTATGATCAGAGTCAACAATTGAAAAAAATCGCAAAAAAAAAATTTTGCCAAGCACGTGGCTTTTAGGGCTAAAGGCAAAGCCTAGTTTGCTCGGAGTAATTGAATGGTGTGTCAAGGTAGGATGACATGACATGTCTTAATGAATGTTTGTAAAATTAACCTTGTGAGCAAGCTTATTAAATATTCTAATCAATGTGTTAGTCTAGGGTACAAACCAAGGTTATACGGCAAGTGACTATAAGATCACGAAAGTAGATACAGTCAATGCAATTTGACTGCTCAAATTGCATGGTTGTAGTATAAGTATTTAACAACCATTCATTGTCCCAAAAGTTGTAGTTTATTTGTACAAGGTAAGCTGTCTTTTTGACATTGAAACATCTTTTTTATTTATATTGTGTCATAGATCAAACTTATTCGTTCAGTGTATATTTACTTGTTTTTATGTATTGTCTTTTTGATCGAGTTAAGCCATTTCAATTGATATTTTATTGTGTGTCTTTTTATGTTGTAATGTTATACCGCTGTTTCAGGTTAGGGTGAAGGTTGGCGCCTGTTAAAACGTTTAAACCCGTGCATTTTTATGCACCTGTCCGGAGCCTGTTGTACAGTGGTGTTGGTGTGGTTCATAAGTGTTTCTCGTTTCTTGTTTTTATATAAATTAGACCGTTGGTTTTCCTGTTTGAATTGTTTTACACTAGTCTTTTGGGGCCCTTTATAGCTTGCTGTTCGGTGTGAGCAAAGGCTCCGCGTTCAAGGCCGTACTTTGACCTATAATTATTTACTTTTTACACATTGTGACTTGGATGGATAGTTGTCTCATTGGCACTCATACCACATCTTCTTATTTATAATTAGACGGGTAGATTACGAAGTGTTGCATGTACAAATCTCATTAACACGATATCGTCCTGAAAATGCATGTCATTTTGCCGCTGTGAGTTGGGTATGCATTAAACCATCCTCTCTGTAAAAGTGATGCCTGATCAGCTGTTGCATGGTTGGTGTGGGTTGCAACTGAAAATATATGAATTGTAAAATGGACTTACACTTTTAATTAAAGAACATAAATAGAAGCTAAAAAGGTTTTGATTATGATACGGATCATCAAATTTCGATCACCAATTATATAACTTTATTTAGCATAAATTACACCCATAAGAGGATCAAAGGCATACTACTAACAATTTACAATTACACGTAACAACAATATAATCATGACAATTACATAAAATAAAATAAAATATTGAACGTACAACATCGTAACAAATGATCTCAAGTGCTCCTGTCCTAACTTCTATATATAGAATGTTTAACAACGGAGCTTAAATATTTCATTTGCAGCAATAAGGTATAATTATAAGCCACTTGATGGCAAGCCATTTTACGATTTATTCTAACTTCAAGATATCTAATAAACTTTATATCTCATATAATTTATAAGATATCTCATATAGTTTTCATTATAAGATATCTCATCGAGTTTTCATTATTAGATATCTTATAAATTATATGAGATATCTTTCAAACTATAATATATCTTATAAAATATATGAGATATCTTATAAAGTATACAGAAATCTTATATAAAAATTATAAAGTATATAAGATATCTTATAAGTTTATAAGATATCTTATAAAAACTAGATAATATCTTATATGAGATATCTTATATTTTATACGAGATATCTTATATATTATATGAGATATCTTATATATTATATGAGATATCTTAAATATAATATGAGATATCTTGAAGTTAGAATAAATAGTAAAAATGCTTGCCATACACTTGGACAAAAGATATGATTTTATACATTAAGAAAATTAAGAAACTTTAATACTGATCGAACATTTAAAAAAAGCAACTCGGAGTTTTGAAAAGAGGTTTTAAATTCAGACTGAAAATGATATATCTCTCAAACTAACGGTGTACAAATATATTCGATTGAATGAAACAACTTCCCGGCTTTTTCTGTCCGTTATCAGAGAGCACGCTTTGGTTTTTTTTTCAATATCTGTACATGACATTGTTGTCTCCGTTAATATAATATAAAGCTGCATAAATGTCTTTCCTAAAGTGATCTATGTGATAATAGCCTTCTCCTAAAAAGTCCGCAAAAGATAAAGTATCAATTGTTCTTGGTTCCAGCATAATTCAGATCAGGCCTGACACATTTCATTACAATAAATGTTAGAAATTGAATATTCTGACCATAAACACAGTCTATACATAGGAATTCTATATCTAATAAATATCTTCATTAGTTTGTTTTGGGGCCAAGTCGTTTTGTATTGTTGACAAGCGATTATATTAGAAACCATTGTACTGTTATTGATAACATTAGTAAACGTCTGGATTGGTTCACGGAAGTTAATATGTCAACTGGACAGTGATTAAACGTACAACCAGTCATAATGAAGTTTGAAAAAAGAAAGAAACTACAAAGGGGAATCAGAAAAAGAAGATACAAATGGAAAGAAGAAAGAAGATGTAAAGGGGAATCAGAAGAAAGAGAGAAGATTCAAAGGGGAATCAGAAACAAACGCAAGATAAAAGGGCATTCAGAAAAAAGAAGGAAGATACGAAAGGGAATCAGAAAAAAAAGAAGAGACAAAGGAGAATCAGGAAGTAAAAAAAATATACCAAGGGTGATCAGAAAAATAGAAAGACGATACAAAGGGAATCAGAAAAAAAAAGATACAAAAGGGAATCAGAAAAAAGAAAAAAGATACAAATGGAAAGAAGAAAGAAGATGTAAAGGGGAATCAGAAGAAAGAGAGAAGATACAAAGGGGAATCAGAAAAAAAAGATACAAAGGGGAATCAAAAAAAGAAAAAAAGATACAAAGGAAAATCAGGAAAAAAAATAAAAGATACAAAGGGGAGTCAGATAAAATATAGAAGACACAAAGGGGAATAAGAAAAAGATAGAAGATGCAAAGGGGAATCAGAAAAAGATAAAAGATACAAAGGGGAATCCGAAAAAAGAAAGAAGATACAAAGGGGGATCAGAAACAGACACAAGATAAAAGGGCATTCAGAAAAAAGAAAGAAGATACAAAAGGGAACCAGAAAATTGATAGAAGATACAAAGGGAATCAGAAAAAGGATAAAAGATACAAATGGGAATCAGAAAAAGAAAGAAATTACAAAGAGGAATATAAAAAGAAAGAAAATACAAAGAGGAATAAAAAAGATAGAAGATACAAAGAGGAATAAAATAAAAAGAAAATACAAAGGGAATCAGAAGAAAAAAAAGAAAATACAAAGAGGAAGCAGAAAAAGAAAGAAAATACAAAGGGAATCAGAAAAAAGAAAGAAAATAGAAAGAGGAATCAGAAAAAAAAAAGAGGAATCAGAAAAAGAAAGAAAATACAAAGTGAAATAAAAGATATATAGAAGATACAAAGAGGAATCAGAACAAAGAAAGAGAATACAAAGAGGAATCAGAAAAAGAAAGAAAATCAAAGAGGAATCAGAAAAAGAAAGAAAATCAAAAGAGGAATCAGAAAAAAGAAAGAAAATACAAAGTGAAATAAAAGATATATAGAAGATACAAAGAGGAATCAGAACAAAGAAAGAGAATACAAAGAGGAATCAGAAAAAAGAAAGAAAATCAAAAGAGGAATCAGAAAAAGGAAAGAAAATACAAAGAGGAATAAAAGATATAGAAGATACAAAGCGGAATCCGAAAAAAAAAGAAAGAAAACACAAAGGGGAATCAGAAAAAAGAACGAAAATACAAAGAGGAATAAAAAACTTCAAGTCTAAGAAAGACGGCCAACAACATGACCAAAAGGAAGGGAGAAAAAAGACAGAAAGTCCAAGGAAAAGCAAAGATACAGCAATACGAGTGCTCCAGAATGGTAAGCTTTCCAGTTCCTTGTGTGGTACCCCTTGAATTTAAACCATTTGACGAGGCATCGTAATATTTTGATCTTTCTCTGAACAAATTCCTTATACGGCTAATTGATTACGGAGTCCGATGGTTTTATTGATATCAGATCACATTGTGAACACGAAGAATCGTGCAAAATGGTTAGCATTGATATTCTATATCATAGAAAATTTATTATACATCAAAGAATTTGTCATTTCAGTTCTAGAATTAAGCCAATACGTTTAATCTTACAGAAAACCATGCATCTAAAATTTCAATTTTTCTGACGCCTTAGACTCGTGACAATGTACCTATGTAATTATGGATTTTCTTCAATAAAATCACTGCAAAAACAATTTTATTTCTTTACACCCGTAATCGGTCGTGTATCTACACGCCATATAATTAAAAGGATCGTATAGTCTCAATAAACGATATTTCTGTGTAATCTACGTATTACTTAGTATTAAGGACTCTATAACAAAACTGTTGGCCAACAACGTACGGTTGACCAGTTATTTTTCATTGCTTACTTAACCATGTGTATCCTCAAAACATAGAGAAAAATTTTACACAATTCTACACTTGGGCATGTCTGATCTTGGTGTACGACTGTACGGTTGGATCTCTCGTCATCATTACTGAATGCCCTCAACTGATATTTATGAAGATGAACAGCCCCTTTGATTTATGTTGTGATATCCTTGTATCTCCCGAGACTAGTCGAGTGGATTGATTCTTTGATTGATTGTTGCTTGTTTAACTTCCAGTGGGAATTATTTCATGTATATAAACTATGACAAATTAATGAAGATAGGTAGGACGACAGGGATGAGGGCGGGAACTGAGGACTATCACCGGAAAACAGTGTTCTCCACTGGACATCCACCATATCCTTTCAACCAGAGGTTCACTTTAGCCTGTATAGCTCATCTGATAAAAATGTGCAAGTCTGCCCTGAACAGAATAAGTTGGTTATTGCTTCATTTCCATTGTTTACTCGCTCGCTCTTTAAAAGATCTTTGAAAATCTGGTTCACTCGATAGAAATCAGCATTCGAAGTCCGAGGCAATAACTCAGAAATGGACGGGCAGTCTTCTGAAATATTCGGGGAAGATAGATCATGTGTAACGTTTTACTGATAATACTTTAAACTTAGCTCCCATGGTTTTTATGATCAGAGTCAACAATTGAAAAAAATCGCAAAAAAAAAAAAATCAGGGACAATAACTCCAAATTTGGCGGTAAAAAAACTTAGTTGTTCAGGACAGACAACATCATGTCCAAAGAAGAGGCACACATTTATGTGCAAGGATTGCTCACCTGGTGAAAAAAAATCGTCTGTTAATAATAAGGGATTTTATATGCACTTACATGTACTATAGTTATTCTTTGTGTTACTGGTATTTTTTTTTTTTTTTCATTTACATATTTAAACTAGCTCCTTAAGATTTAATCAGATAACAGTTAAAACTGCAAAAAATAGTAAAAAACCAACATTTCATGGGCAAGAACTCCTAAACGGTTGTTAAAAATATCAGAGTAATAGGTCTGATATCATGCTGATCATTTTGCAGTTTACACTTTTAACCTAGCTCCTATGGTTTTTAAAATAACAGCTAAAATGTAGAAAATTGGAAAATATAAAAATAAGGAGATGTGGTATGATTGCAAATGAGGCAACTATCCACCAAAGTTCAAATGAAGTGGATGTAAGTAATTATAGGCAACCGTACGGCCTTCAACAATGAGAAAACCCATACCATATAGTCGGCTATAAAAGGCCCCGGCATGAAAAACATAAAACAATTCAATTGAGAAAACTAACGGCCTAATTTATAACAAAACAATTTATGAAAAACAAATATGACAGACATGAACCAACGACAACCACTGAATTACAGGCTCCTAACTTGGAACAGGCACATAAAGAATGTCGGGCGGGTTGTGAGCGCTCAACCCTCCCCTAACCTGGGACAGTGGTGTAACAACACAACAGACGAACAAACTATAAAAATCAGTTGAAAAAGGCTTAACTCATCAGATCGATACAAAGCAGAAAACATCAAACAAAAACACAAAGACCGGACGTGGCAGGGTATTTATCCCTCCCTCATCCGTAACAACAAAAAGGACACTAAATAAGTACAGATCTGAGAATACTCGCAGTTACTGACAGCTAGTTCAAAGCCAATTACAACTAATAAAAAAATCATGTATCTAAGACTAAAATATCAATCAGTACACACCAATTACAACTAATAAAAAAATCATGTATCTAAGACTAAAATATCAATCAGTACACATCCAACATCCAATGGATTTAGTGTAAAAACGTCATTAACAGTCAGAGAAAAACACGACCTTGTGCAATGCCAAAATAAAAGTATCGGTTAAAGTGCATATGTGTATAACAAAACTATTTACGTTGTAGTATGATTTTAATTATCTGATAACAAAATCAATATTCATACCAATAAAAACAATATTCAAAGATCTAATTGCAGTGTTGAATTGATAACCTTTTATAAGTTAAATAAGTTTATTTAAAGGATTGATAAGTTTCCGGGCTCAGTAAACAACATCACCGTAAAATTTGGGATGTGCTATTCCGTCTGAAATAAGTTTTTACAGGTACAGCCAAACTTGCAAACCAAATCTTTGTATCTATGGAATAATTTGGTTAAGGTTTTAAGTAATTTGTGGTAACGTAATCTCTCACTAAATAATTTACCAGTAATACATAGATTACGCTCATTGAAATCCAAAACGTCACTACAGACACGGACATAACGAAAGAGTTTGGATATATAAACATCGTAAGATGGTGCCAGAGGAACATCACCGTCCAAAAAAGGAAAATTAACAATATGGAAAGAAAAATCATCCGTTTTGTCGTCAATTTTTGTGTAGAATTTCTTGTGTAAAACTGAAAAGTCTAAATTTAGGAAAGAACTCTTATTGCTGTTAATATTTGATTTATTTGAGGTAAGTTCCTCTGGGTAAATTTCGGCAGTATATTAAGAGAATTCTTGATTATTTAACGAAAAAATATCATCAAGATAACGGTAAGTGTTGTTGAAGTTATCAATTAAATTGAATTTAGATGGGTCTTTACTGAGATAGGCCACAAACTGTGATTAACAACAGTACAGGAACAAGTCTGCTATTAAAGGGACACAATTGGTGCCCATAGGAATACCTACAATCTGTCGATAAACTGTATTGCCAAAACGTACATAAATGTTGTCAAGGAGAAAATTTATGACTTTAATCATCTCTTCACCCTTCAGTAAGTATATCTAGCGTATTTACCTTTCTCGTTTGACAAAAGGCTTTATATGAGTTGTAGCAAATAAATTTGCAATCAGATTTATCTAACGACCATTTAATGAAATAGGAAAACTTTTGCTTGATAAGATTGTGTGGAAGTGAAGTGTAAAGAGTGGAAAAGTCAAAACTGTCAATCGAATCAAAAGGACCATCAAAAGAATGTAATTCATCTAAAACATCCACTATTTTCATATGTTTTATTACAAAAATTAATGATCAGTTCTTTGATAGTAGTTTAGGAACTGAAAGTATAGTAGTAGAACACTCACTAGAGGCCGAGATGAAACGATATTTTACGGTTTTTTTGTGTAGTTTATGTAACCAATACATAGTGGGGGCTTAAAGCTGAGCCATGATTAATTTATTTACTATATGACTCTCTGTGGAGCGTACGGCCTTGAATGTAGTTAATGTATAATTTCATTCTTAATTACTTCCGTGTAGTATTTACGTCATACTACAATGTCTTTTTCAGTGACAATAACTCAACAACAGGATGACACATTTGTCTGAAAATGACTCGGTTAAAAGATCTTTTCGTGCTGATCATTTTTGCAATGACACTTTCAACCTAACTTCTACATTTTGCATAATAATAGCGAAAAACTGCAAAGAAACAATAATATTTCAGGGTTTTCACCAAGTGTCAGGGTAAATAGATCTTGTCGTGGTGTAAATTTATGTTTGCAATTTACACTTTTAACGTATCTTCTGTAATTTTCACAATAACAGCCAAAACCTGCAAAATAGAAAATGATTAATTCATGGCCAATAACTCCAATAAAAGGTCGACAGATTTTTTTCAATTTTCTTGGTAGATACATCATGTTGTGCTGAAACTTTTGGGGATCTGTATTTCAGAGGCAATTACACCAAAAACAAATTGTTGAATTTTTCTCAAATTTCCAGCCTGAATACATCTTTTTATAATAATCATTTTTGCACTCGCATTTTTAACCGAGCTCCTATAGCTTTAAAACAATGGTTAGGAAATGCCTCAAAAAGTTGAAGATCAACATTTTAGGGACAATAACTTAAAAAACAAGAGATATAACCAAAACTGTAGTTTCAGTGGCGGATCCAGAAGGGGGGGGTCCGGGGGTTGGAACACCCCTTTTTTTGGACGATCAATGCATTTGAATGGGGACATATATTTGGAACCCCTCTTTATCCTGGGTTGGGAACCCCCCTTTTAAAAATGGCTGGATCCGCCCTGAGTTTGTCCCCAATGTTCTATTTTTAGACACAGCGGACATGTTGGTTGACCAACCTGAGAGAAAATCACACGTTTTATAGTTGTCATCCTCCAGATGAAGCAGACAAAATTTGATTTAATTCCACTGAGCAGTTTCAGAGTTAAAGATTTTTAAAGAAGAGTGTACGAACAGATCCAACATCTACACATTTTGTGGGTATCTTAAATCAGAAATACAACATTCTGATAGATGATACTGATCCAACACAACATCTACGCAATGTGTGGGTATATTAAAACAGACATACAACTTGCTGATAGATTCTTCTGATCCAACACAACATCTACACATTGTGTGGGTATATTAAAACAGACATATACAGTAGTTGTCGTTTGTTTATGTAATTTATACGTGTTTCTCGTTTCTCGTTTTTATATAGACTAGACCGTTGGTTTTACCGTTTGAATGGTTTTACACTAGTACTTTTGGGGCCCTTTATAGCTTGTTGTTCGGTGTGAGCCAAGGCTCCGTGTTGAAGGCTGTACATTGACCTATAATGGTTTACTTTTATAAATTGTTATTTGGATGGAGAGTTGTCTCATTGGCACTCACACCACATCTTCCTATATCTATATAACATGCTGATAGATGCTACTGATCCAACACAAAATCTGCTGATCCAACACAACATCTACACAATGTGTGGGTATCTTAAATCAGACATATAACATGATGATAGATGTTACTGATCCAACACAACATCTACACAATGTGTGGGTATACTAAAACAGACATATAACATGCTGACAGATGCTACTGATCTACACAATGTGTAGGTATCTTAAAGCAGACAGATGATTCTGATCAAACACAACATCTACACATTGTGTGGGTATCTTAAAGCAGACAGATACTTCTGGTTTAACATCTACACAGTGTGTATGTATCTTAAATTAGACACACATCATGCTGATAAATGCTTCTGATCCAACACAACATCTACTTATTTGTGTGGGTACCTAAAGCAGACGGATTCTTCTGATTCAACATCTACACATTGTGTGGGTATCTTTAAGCAGACAGATGCTTCTGGTTCAACATCTACACAGTGTGTAGGTATCTTAAATCAGACATACTACATGTTGATAAATGCTTCTGACCCAACACAACGTCTAAGCATTGTGTGGGTATCTTAATGCAGACAGATGCTTCTGATTCAATATCTACACAGTGTGTAGGTATCTTAAATGAGACATACTACATGTTGATAAATGCTTCTGATCCAACACAACATCTATGCATTGTGTGGGTATCTAAAGCAGACAGATGATTCTGACCCAACACAACATCTACACATTATGTGTGTACCTAAAGCAAACAGATGCTTCTGATCCAACATCTACACATTGTGTGGGTATATTAAATAGACATACAACATGCTGATAGATGCTTCATCTACACATTGTGTGGGTATATTAAATAGACATACAACATGCTGATAGATGCTTCATCTACACATTGTGTGGGTATATTAAAACAGACATACAACATGGTGATGATAAATGGTCTGGTTAAAATATCTACAGATTTTGTGGTTATCTTTTTATTTATCTATAGATGCACAATCTTTGCTGAAATCTCTTGTTTTTATCTAAAATAGCCAACAATAAAAGGCTATATTTTAAGCAAGCTTCCTTCATAATAGTCTGTCCAAATTCTCAAAATGAAATATATTTTTCACATCAGCTTAATGTTCTTATTTTCTAGGCAATAGTACTCTATAATTATCTAGTGTGCGTGGATTGTGTTGGTTTAATGGTTCTGGTGTGCTCATTTTGTTTCTAATTTGAATGCACTAGTCCTATAAATGTTTCGACATTTATGTATTCTTCTGACGTTTAAGTCTCGTTGAAATCTCGTTCTGGAATTATTTCCAAAACATGTGATACAAGTGGAAAATATCAATGAATTGAAAAAATTATTATAATCAAACTTAACTCTGTGAAAAAATTGTGTATTTACAATAAGTACTTTTTGAGTAATAAAATTTTCAAATTTTATAATCAATCAAGTCAGTCTTATTAGCTAAAAAGTTGAGAAAATGTGTGAGGGTACAAGAAATGATTTTACCAGATACATGTACATCCCATATCAATTTTTTCTTTTCAAATTTCTTAGATATGTTTTTTTTATCATTTATAACAAAGAAGTTGAAATAATATGCTTTTGTTCTTAAAAAGAGAAAATCCCAAATTTACAAAATTGACAACATGGTAAATTTGACACAAAAAAAGCAACAAAATTTTATAAATCTTTCTTATATTAACACCTACCCATAGTTTTTTTAAGTTAAATTTATTCAGATTGGTCCACTTCATCTTTAGGGAAAGTATGAAAAAAAGTTTAATTGTGAAACTGTGATTTTTTTCATGATAATAGCCCAAAAATGGGAAAATCATCAAAATTGGCTACTTTCAAATGACTGTAGCGAAAAAAAGAAGTGCACCACCATATGATTTTTTCTTCACCAATTATTTTTTTGCAGTCATATAAACCCAAAAATCAGGTTAAGAAAAAAAGTTTAATTCTAGAAATTTTTGGCTCCTCAGAGGTGTACATCCTTAACTCATATTTAATAGATTTTAAAGAATTTATTTTGCATACACTTTTTTGGCACAGAGGCAATTATGTCTTACTTATTCTTTGAATGCACATGTTTTGTTAGATATGAAAAAAACTATGATGTGGTATAATTGCAATAAAACAAGTATTCACCAGCAACCAATGATGAAGATGTCAGCAACTACAGGTTCTTTGGATGGACAGGTTCTTTCTAATCATTTAAATGAAACAGTTTTGCTTAGTCCTTTTAATGACACTATTTTCCAAAGTCCTTTGAATATGCAAGTAGCATTTCAAATATGGATATATTTAAAATTAAAAAAACAACAAATCAATATATATATATTCAACATTTCTTTTATTTTAATACAAAAATTGTATAATGCATTATCAGCCATTTTTTACAATCAGTCCAATCACCATAGCAACACTCTCTTTCTTCACAAAAATATACATACTAGAGGTAGTATAACTATCACGTCATCTCTGTCAACGCTGAGTTATTCTTATCAACAAAGTTCCTAGGAACCATCATCTTTAAACACATACTTATTCTAGAAAACCAGAAATTTTAAATTTAACTGGAAACCTTCAGTATTACTGGATGCTAGTATTTATAATATAAACTGGGTACCAGCATATATAATGTACAATGAGACAACTGTTATTGAAAAGGGGATGTCAGCAGGTATTTGTTTATGTCTGAGAATGAATAAATGTGAGTTTAACCTTTCTTATTAAAATATATCACCATATTTTGTCATTCGTAGCATTGAAAGATAAAACCTTGTCCAAATTAACAACCCTGGTCTTTGCCTCACTTTGAAAAATAAAGATATTTAAATTAATTTGTTTTGATGCCCCTCAAGATTGACATGAGTCCATCAATGATTAAAAAAAGTAAGAGGCCAATCTCATATTGAACAAGTTCAAAGTGAAAATGACCTAGCCTTGAAATAATCAATCTGTCTATCAATATTTGTTAGGCAGAGAGAAGAGTCTGACAAAGGTCAAACTATAGCCTCACTTTCATTAGCAGTGAAGCTTATTGAGGAAGCATAGTGTCAAATGAACTTTGATTGCATTTTAATAAGATGAAGGTTGTTATAAAATAGAATGAAGAAGAAGTATTTCTATACTTAGTAAGTACATGCGGAAATCTAAAAAATCTAAATTGCAAAATTTCATCTGGTGTAACATATATCAGTATAACTTTATTACTCCTATCTTTCATCAAAACATGTGCTGAAAAATATATATTAACATAATATTCTTAATATCTTACAGATCAACAACCTGTAATGTTCTAGCAATAAAGTATGCTCTTAGATCACTAGGTGATCAGCATTCTCCAGTCAATTTGAACTTTAACCTTTAGTTGATTAAATATTTTTAAAAGGTCTATTATAATCTTTAATTAATATAATTAATAATTTGAGATCTTTACAGACAGAAAAATACATCAGACAGCACAAGTATATCACAGTTTTTTACAATGTGTTCAATAAGAAACAGGATACCTTATATACAAAGAACCTACTATGATCAAAGCCTATTATCATTCCAGGATTGGTTTTAGAAATCATTGGAAGATGGATATCACTTCTTAGTAAGGTGTTGAAAACTTACTGTGATTTTAAAATTTTAAAATTTCTAAATATAAAGCAGTTGAACCTCATATTTTATCCTTTACTGTTTCAGAATCAAAGATAATTTTGTGGATTGCACATTAAAATGAAAGGTCTTTGGTACTGGTTGAATTTCCTTTGTTTTGGATACAATTAACCAATCACAATGCCTGGTGATTGAACACCGAAAATGAAAGGCCTTTTGGTATTGGTTGAAATTTCATTGTATTGGAGCTTTGAACTGAACACAATACCTGGTGTAAAATTTTGATCTAATTACCCAATATTTTTATATTTTGAATTGTCAATTTTTTTTCATTATTTTTCTATTTAGCACTTGATCCAATAAATGATACATATTTCAGTAACCAGCTGTTGGGCTATCAAAACAATTCCCATTGTCAACTTTGTTTATAGATTTTTAATTCAATTATTCATATAGATTTATAAATTTGTTGTCTTTGTCCACAAAATTAACAAACTATCGTAAAAGAAAAATTTCATTGTAGATGAACAAAAAAGTTTACCATGCCATTATAAACTTCACTGTATGGTAAACAAACTATCAAATACTTTCTTATATTCAGGCCTCACCAATTTATGTTTGGTAAACAAGCTATCAAATTCTTTCTTATATTAAGGGAGATTCATGGTATACCGCCATCTTGGATTGTACAATCGCAGTACAAAATCGGTCTAGTTATTTTCCCAAATCTGCAAATATGGAGACAGATTTGCAATTTAATGGTTAGACTGTTTATTTAAATAAAGAAAACTTGGTGATTTATTGTATTAATCAAAATATTTAAACAAATATCAAATTTTGTGTTTTAGAATCATTTTTTTCAAATAAGCCATTTAAGGATATAACTCTTTTAGTAAAAATATATACTGGACTGATAGGAAATTTTATTTTTACTTATAGCAAGAAAATAAGTTCAGTGACACCATTTTTTCTTTTTATTTTCTTAAAACATATTATAAAACCTATCTTCTCACAATTTATTTCAAAATTCTATCTCATAGATTTTTTTTTATGCACACAAATGTGTTTTTTCATGAACAATCTAACCAAATTTAGGCAATTTTCAACGACTCATAGCTTGGAAAATAGCACGGTGACCCATACTTTTTATTATATTTTTGAAAAAAGCATAGTAAAATCTTCATTTTGGCAAAGTATAAGAAAATTCTATCTCAAAAATTATATACTTATGATCTACCTTAAGGCCTCACCAATTTCATTTATCTTGAAAATAACATCCCAAGGAACTTATGGTTATAATTTAGATACATTCAAGTTGAAAAGGCATGATTATGCCACAATTAGGGGAGGATCCAGGGTTTGAAGAAAGGGGGCAAAATTAATGTATGATGAAAACTAATCCAACTATGGAGGGGTCATAGCTAAGGTTCAGGATACTTTCACTGATATTTCAGTATAAACTAATTAACCCCTAACCCTCCTTCTTTGGATTAGTTTTCATCATACATTTCTTAATCAATAAGCTAGTATTCAAAATTATTCCTGATTCAAATAATCCCTTGTAACTTATTAGATATTCTTGAAACAAATTTTTTTAGACTATTCTCTGTGTATTTGAGCAAAATTTTTTTATAGAAAATTTTACAAATTACAATAGCAAATCCCTCAGAACAATAAAAAAAAATTGGTGTGGCCTCAAATTGTTAAATTTTCAAAACATGTATCATAATCCAGAATGTTATACCACTTTTTCAAATTGTAATAAAAACATTATACAAAATGTTGCATTTCCATTGCAACCCTGAATGAAATAAAAAATAATTCTCTCTCCTTTTACAAAATATCACAAATTCAACCTGAGATCAGTGGGGTATATTAACTGCCAAAATTTACAGCAATCTGGAATAAAAAGTCCAAAATCTTACAGTCATAAGATAAAACTGTCAATACACTACAGCAATATTTGTGTTATAACAGTATTGTAGCATAAATTGATAAAATGAATCAATACAGAATAAAAGTGCCAAAATTTACAGCTTTTACTAATATTTTACAAAAAGTCTTTATAAAACAGATACATCAAAGATCATTTGGGTACATAAAAAGTCTAGAAAAGTTCAGAAAGAATACAGATAAATGCTAGCAATGCTAGATAATACACATGACTGCAGAAAATATAGTAAAATAGAGAAAAAAACTTTCTAGCACAGCTAGAGATCAGTGGGATAAAGGCAGAGCCAAAAAATACAGTTTATAGCATGTCAGATACAACTACATTATACAGTAGCCATAATGTAAAGTAAGCTGGCAATTTAGTGGTGGAGTCTGAGACCATTGCGAGGAGATAGGGTGTAGTTATCATAATCAGGGGCAGATAAGCAAATTTTAAGAGAAAAATGGTTGATATTGGTTTTCATTCAATTATATCTCAAAATATTATGATACGTTTTTGGATCAGAAAGAGTTAAAATGCAACAGAGATTAGAGGGTATAACAAGAAGACAGAGAAATGAGGACAAATAGAGAGAAAAATAATAGAGAAATTTGGCAATTCTTACTATTTACGCTATTTTAAAACTTTAAAAAAAAAAATCTTACTAGATTTAGTCGAAAATTTTAAAAAATATCATCTCTATTTAAGTTATAAACCAATGTGTTATTATCTAGTGTCCTTAAAATATTGTGACACAAGTTTAATTTTGGTCATGTGTTTGTCCCTTTTATTTGACCCGAGGATCGTCATTGATACTTTATTGTTAAATTGTAATTTTTTATTCTGTGTGAAGGGAAAAAGTTTTTTCACTCATACTGAATCTGTTTTATTTTATTATCTTTCATGCACATAGCACCAAACTCCCTCTATGACCCTCTTATGATTATATTGTTAACTCTGATGACACTTTGCCTTACTAGAAAACGTTTTCATTTCAAAGCCTTTTTTATAAACTTGATTAAAAAAAAGCCTACTTCAGGCCACACAAATTTTTGTTGTTGTTGCTTTCAAAAGATTTCCTCCTCAGAAATTTGAGAAGATCAAGTTTTAAAAAAACAAGGTTTCTAATCAAATGACAAAAGCGTTAAAAACTCTGATGATTAAGTTCTACTCAAGTAGAAGTGTTGATTTCAAAACAAGCTAGACATTTTCTTTAGTCAACCTGATCAATCTATCAACTTTTGAAAGCTGCTCCTCATCATTTTTTTTAGATAGAACAAAGGGATATAATCTCTTGCCTTGCACTGTTTTTTTTCCTCAAAATGAAAAAAAAAAAAATAAAGAGAAAAACTCAAAATCAAATTGGTGTGGCCTTTCAAATACTATATCACCAATCCATAAACCTTAATGAAAAAGTCACAACAATTATTTTTGTAATAAACGTCCAAATTGTTTTCCCTGAAACTTACTGTTTAATAAATATGGCACTTAAGAACCTGAGTCAAAACAGCATTGCCTTTATATATTCATCAGTTTGTTTACTTGCATAAAAATCAATCCATGTTGTCAAATCTTACAACTGACAATTACCATCTTTTAAAAGTCAATAATAGTCATACATTCAGTGGAACTTATTCTTACTATATCTACAAGCTTAATCTATTTAGGCTTTCATAGATCTGACTTGATTATTAAATTTGCTGTACATGTACAAGGAAATAATGTGTGAATCTTCGATTAATGAACCTGGTATGAGACAAAATGATTCATATAGAAAATTTGCTACCAACACTAATTTTCATACATTTCTTTATGATGCATTACAATGGTGGCAGCAGTATGGCCAGCCATAACTGCTGACAAAATGACAATGATAAGGTGACAAATGTTTGTGAAGAATATGTTTTGCATTGTTTGGTAACACATGGGAAAGATAGACTGTTCTCATTTCAAAAATTTAATATGTTGCAAGATAGCCTGTTCTCATTTCAAAATGTAATATGTGGGAAGATAGACTGTTCTCATTAAAAAAAATGTTTGTTGCACTTTTATCAGGTAGATTGAAACAGACACAACTGTATCTGAGCTTAATATAACAAGATTATGTTGCCTATTAATTACTGAATATTGTATCATATTTCTATAATACCCAATGTCGATCATAGATTTTACTGTCTCTATTTTTGGTGACATTAGCAAAGCTTGAAAACAGGTATTTGTGATTATAGAATCTAAGATTGACATTTGCCAGTATTAAAATACTTTAGTTTTCCTATTCTAATGCAAGTACTTAATCCTAATGTTTATTAAATCTTAAATAACATCTTTGATTGTGCAAACCTTAAGTTGTTCATCAGAACAACAAAAACAGTTTTTTATATTATTCCAAAGTTCCCTCCTATAAGGGTCCCCAAACAATTTTTATAGAGGCTATCTCCCCAACGATATTTTCAGTTATGAAAATCAGTATGCTAACTTTCATAATATCATTCCCTTTACTTTTAATTTCAATGAAACATATGAAATGTAGATTTAACAAATATTGAAATCAAATTTGATCAAATTTGCATACTTTAAGAATTTGACATTCACAATATGTCAAATAGACTGGAAAATTTAGGCTCTGAAATCAAACAATTTTTGAAAAGAGAACACTTGACCTTCCTCATGATCAGTCATATGATAATAGTAATGATGCTATGACAATCTTGTGATTTGAAAAAATTAAAACTATCACTAAATATTTTTCTCCTCTGTACACAAGACAAATAACAAATAAATAGTTAATAAATAACACATTTGTTCATTGAAGGAGTAAATGTCTTTAGTTTTTATCTGATCTTGAACTCTATCACAAGCCATTTTTCAGTCTCTGATCCTGAACTTGATCATTAGACATTATGATAATCCTGAACTTCATAATGTTCAGTATGCACATGATGGTTCTTCCACAGGTGTCATGGAACTGTAAGAACTACTACTGATGGATTTAAATGTAAACATTCCAGGATCTGATTTGGCAGATTTGCTATTTGCATTTACAGTCTAAAACAGAAAATAAAGAATATTTACTTAATGTCACATGCAAAACATACTGGATCTATTGATACATTATTAGCATTACATGATCACAAAAATGATGCGGTAATATTTGGTGTGGGTGTGTCAGTGCTTTGACATCTGTAATTAATTTATTCCACAAATTTGTTTTTTTTAACTCTGATTCATTTGTTCCAATTTTCGTGGATTGAGAAAAAAATCTGTTATCGTTGATTCTTGATTTAGTGGTTTTAATAGATTTTGTATGCATATCTATAATTTTTTATATAATGTTGAATACTTAAATTCATGGTGCAACTCTAGCCACAAAATCCACGAAAATAGTACCGCTACACCACAAATATAATAATGAATCCGCAGTAAAAACCAACTTCAACATGATTAATAAAAACATTTATGTTACCACTACCATGGAAGTACTATATTTGTCAGACATTTGTAAATATAATACTTCCATGCCTCTACTGAAAGTAAATATATACATCAACAGTATTGTTTGCTCATGCTGTTTTTCGATGTAACAGTCATGATATCTTTTAAGACATATTATAAACCTTTTTTTATGTATGTCTGTTAGCTCTTGATAATAATGAAAAAAAATGAAGAAAAAAAAATCTTCATTTTTGCTAGTTTTTTTTTTTTTTTTTTTAGCATAACAATAAAACACAAGAGTACAGAAAATTGTTCATCCTGCGGAATTTAGCATAAAACAGTTTGTCTGGCAACATTTCAACAAGAAATTTACTGAGACAGATTTATGAAATGATTCAGAGAAATTCTACAAGGATTAATAACGGGAAGATTAATAGAGATAAAATCATTATTGTAAATTACGAGTAAATCATTTTGGAAATATGTTAGTTATTAGAGCACTATTAACAGCTCTCTAATATTACATCATAAAACCTAACGACTCTCGGCCCTGTGCCATCAGTTAATATGTTCTGCAGGCGTTCTATCTATAGTAACAGAGATGTATCTCCGTGAGAAAGTTTTCTCAAACCACCTGGAGTTTACATAGCACCTGTCAAAAAATTACCCAATCTTACCGAGAGATGAAAAAACTGATGCATTGCTTATCATCAAAAGTCTTTAGAGATTCATCCTTCATTTTGTTTTTGTTTGTTTTACAAATGGTTTTGTGAAAAAAAATGAGTAGTATGATTTATATACATCAGAGATAGAAAACTTTTTTTTTATTGAAGAAAATAAAATGAAAAAAAACCAAACTTATAATCGCTATGATACAGATTTTATTTAATTACAGCATTATCATTGGTTAACTACAGGTCAAGTGTATGCAAAAGGTCACAGAAGTCAGTCTACAGAGTGGCAAAATGAAATGCTTCCTCATAATAAATGTTATCTACATAATCTACAGTACTACTCAGGTGGAGCTTGTGGTTTCCATCTGCTCCCCAAAGGACAGCCAAGTCCAGTTCAATCAAATTTAACCTCAATTGTTTGTTTTTTTATAGAATAATGAATACAAAAGCTTAAATTATTTTTCCAAGGTAAAAAATGTTGATAAGGCAGAAATTTAATGTTCATTCCACAGGGTGAACAATAGGATGCAAAGATAAAAGAAATGTCATGGTCAACTCCATAGGGTGGACAAAGAGGAACACCTTAAGCCTTTGTCCACTCTGCCAAGTCCACTGTGGATATGAGGAAATGAACCGAGATCATATGAGCTGGATGGTAGTGTAATTTAATCAGGTGGTTGTACTTTGTTCACTAATTCTATCAAACATGAAAAAGAATCATTTTGCAATCTAGTCTGAACCCATTATGTTAACCAACTGAGCAAATGTGTTCAAGCATACATTTTTTGCCCTTTCTAGCCGATCATTATGGCATTTGCATACTTTTTTTTGCCCTTTCTAGCCTTTCATTATGGCATTTCTCGTAAAAATATTTTAACTTTGCCGCTATAGTTATACAAGAGAGGATCAAACCCTTTTTCCTAAACAGGTACGGCTGTAACCCCCAAAATCAATCACAACCTTCCTTTTTTGGTATGGAACCTTGTGGTACAATTTCATAGAGATCCAATGACTTATACTCAGGTTATTGTCTGAAAACCAGAAAATCCTTTTTTTTTTTTTTGCCGCTTTTTCCTAACTGGTTTGGGCCATACCCCCAAAAATCAATCCCAACCTTCTTTTTGTGGTATGGAACCTTCATTGTGGTACAATTTAATAGAAATCCATACACTTATACTTAAGTTATTGTCAGAAACCAAATGTCTTTAAGGACTATGATGCTGACAACATCATAACATTATACGACCACAAACATTTTCTGGTCTATAAAAACTAAAAAATTTACCATGAAAAATATAAGTAATTTTTTTTTTTTTTATTCATCATATCTTCATATTTTTCAGTTAGTAGTCATTTCCCCATTTCTATACTTCAACTCTAATTCTTTCATAGTGCCAAAAAATAAAAAAAAAAATAAAAGTTTAACATATTTACTGAAGCAGTTACCATTGTTTTAAGCTTCTTAAATTTTTCGAAGATTCCTCCATTTTCAAAATATTTTTTTTCAACTATTGACTGCCAAAGTACTCCTTCTTCAAAGTGATATGCACTGATGCAATCTAAATAATCATTTACCATAAAACTAATTATCACTCACACTAAACTCTCCTTACCACAGGAGACTTCCTTTTGCACTTAACATCAACATCAGTTGATACAAGGACATTTGTTTATGACATGTTTTATTGCCGCTAAAAGTACATGTCCATTTGCCTTTTCCCAATACTGTGATTATCAACTTGATATTGAAAAATGGCTTAATTTTCCATTGTATACATTCTTATTGATAACAATTATTTTCCTAATGGCACCAAATTCAATTTTCAAAAGTACAATTTCTTTACATAACAAAAGTTAATACCACAAAAGATTTATCACAAAGAAATCAATAAAATTTACACAATAATTGATTTTTGTATTTTGCTGTTTACACTCTACAAGTGTAACATTTGTAAATTAAACATGATAAACAAATACAATTTTCAATTTTATTTCAAATTTGCCTTATTTCTTTTGTGTTGGATTTTTTTGTTGTCATAAAGCTTAGTATACTACAAATGTATATGTGCATCAAAGCAATTTCTCACTTTTTAAGAGTTTTCTCCCTTTTCTGTATAATTGCAGCGCATTATTATTTACATGTTTTTTCTGTACTAAATTGAAAAATACTTGAAACTTTTTTCCATAAAGAATAGTGTCAGGTCTATTTCAAAAGACATTTGTAAAAATTGTAAGCTATTATAATGTTTGAGTTGACCTTAACTTAGATCTCCTTTGACAGTTTAAAACAAGAATGTGTCCATAGTACACGGATGCCCCACTCGCACTATCATTTTCTATGTTCAGTGGACCGTGAAAATGGGGGAAAATCTCTAATTTGGCATTAAAATTAGAAAGATCATATCATAGGGAACATGCATTCTAAGTTTCAAGTCGATTGGACTCCAACTTCATCAAAAACTACCTCGACCAAAAACTTTAACCTGAAGCGGGACGAACAGACGGACGCACAGACCAGAAAACATAATGCCCCTCTACTATCGTAGGTGGGGCATAAAAAAGAAATTTTAACAGCTCTTGTTTAACCACATGAACAGAACTGACTACTTGCAACAAAAATGGTAAAATATAAATTGGGTATTTGTGTTTTACTTACACAAAAGACTTATAAAAGTGCAAATTGTTAGTTTTAAGGTGCATGCTACCAACTGGCTACAAATTACTGGTAACAGTTCAGAAAACAATTTACACTCCTAGTAATAGTATTTACATGTACATGTGTTATCGAATAAGTACTAAATCACATTCCTAGTACATGTATTATATAACTTCAACAGAAATGAGTAGCCTCCCCTTATATATACACTACAAAGTACAAACCAACAAACACAAGTATACTACTGTACTATATAACTGTAGAAAAATTATTGCTACTATTTATAAGTAAGAGGGGTGTTAATGTTATGGTTTGTACTCTACAAATATGTTAGCATCAAGTCACATAAGTTTTGGAAAATATCACAGTTGTATTCCGAATCATTGTAAGTTTGTAAGGCACTTGAGCAAAGGGAAAACAGACACCGTGAAACTGATTTACTAAGATCTGTCAATACGTGATAATTTAGTACACAAATGTAACAGACATGTATTGTGACACAGAAAACTGAATAACTTATTTACCAAGGCTAAATATTTCTCCATTTGTTTGTTGTCAAAACGGATGTCTTTCTTGCCAAAGCCTTGAATAGTACAGGGATATAGTATAGCTGCACTAATTGTAAGGGGACTGTAACTTCAAAATGTTTTTTGGGGAAGAAAAGATTGGAAACTAGTGCATTAGTCAATGGCTAAAAAGCAGCATTGTTGTTTTTCTGTAAACTTTGTTAAAAAGCATGATCAAGTTCAGATCTATATATCACAACAGCTAACCTGGGCACCATTTCACAAAGGTGCAAAATCAGGCGTTGTTTTTCTCCTCTGAATTGTTTGACAGTTTGTTATCCAGGGGCCTTCTGAGGGAAATGAAAACATTTGTATTAGTCAACGGCCAAACACTTTTACAAATATTCTAAAGGAGTGTTAAACAGCAGAGGAACTAACAGGTACAACAACAGTGATTAAGTAGATGACCTCTATCTGACATTGCATGTGGGTATGCACTGACATGCCAAATTCAATGAGATTCAGACAAGTCTGTCTCACAAACAACGTGAACATGTATTGTAATGAGCAGAAAACTAATGGAGAAATGTTTATAGATCTATTTGATTAACATACAGGCAGATTGCCGACACAGATACCGATTTTACTGTTCATTATTTTATAATAACACTGCAATGTCTATATTTTCAATTACTTATTTCCTGCCTTATTGAGGATTGTTCTGCATTGAAACACTAAGATTCATCATGCTGCAATAACTTTACAGCAGAGATTACAAACAACTTAGACCATTTTGAAGACCATATTTGTGTTCTAAAGGTTTATCCCTTGGACCCCCTTTTTTCGAAATTGGTTGTTTTATAATGTAAGAATGAAGGGCAATAAAATCAGGGTTGGGGGGTTGGTGGACCTCAGAAAAATAGTTATATAAAGTTTAGAAAGGAAATGAGTATTGATTGAGTTGTTGAAGGTAACCCATGTAGCAAATATTAAATGAATATTCAGGACCACAGAACCAGTAAATCTGAATGTACTAAGTTTTCTGCTAAAATAAATTTTAAACTGAATTTCTAGCAGGCTACTTTAATACAAGAAAAATTCCAAGACCCAACCATGACACTCTTATTCCAACTCT